>VZTY01034271.1:0-12236 GCA_013400935.1 Turnix velox | reverse complement strand
CTATTCTATGATTTTAAAATAGAAAGACCAGAGTCTTAAGTGACCAGTTCAATCAAGTCTAGATCTGCTAGATTGACAAGGCATGACTTGTGACTGGGGTGGGAATCTGGTGTCACTGCTCTAGGGTGACAGCCAGGGCAGGTACCTTGCTGCTCTTCCTCTGCTCTCTGGGGAAAAAGGTTGTCTGCTGGGTTGTACTAAGTCATAATTCAAATTGCGAGTTCACTTTAGTTTTTATGGATTTCTCTCTCTGTAGGATCTTGTCTAATAATTTGTAGAAAGCATGTGATATCCACTGATTCAGTGTGGTGCCTAGATCCGAATAGTGTGAATGCTTTTGTTGAGGGAGGTTTGACCACAATTCCAGTGGGGGCTTTAGAAGTTTGGAAATCTCAGTCATTATTGGGGTTCAGCACATCTGAATAAAATGTTGGCACTTGCCAACCCCATACAGTGATCTCTGTGGAAGGACCTGCTGAATGTTTGTATTGCATATATGGTGGTATTTCTTAATCCTTAATTTTACCACAAACACCTAAAAGGGCAATAACATAACATTTGCACCAACTGATGCATGAATTAAGTTGTAAAGTATGATATTTGAAAAGAAAAAAAAATTAATATCTGTTCAGCACTGGAGCAAAAAGACCCAGTGTTCTGGGCTGCAAGCTCTTCGTTCTGCATGAAGGCTTTTTGTTAGAAGAGATTATAGGATGGTGATGGAGGGTAGCAGTGAAATGGGAAAAGGGAGGAAAATGTAATTTACATTCTGTCATAGAATAAAGTTTTCCTCTCACTCCCACATTCCAGGCAGCTGTTTTTCAGCTGGAACAGTCCAAGATATTAAATGGCGCTCATGCAGTCAGATCCATCAACCTGTAGTAGCTGGTCACTAACCATGAGCAAAAATAAAGATACTCAGATAAAGAAAAATGCCCATAAAAACCTTAGCCATTTCACATGTTCGTTAATGTTTTTGCAGCTTATGTTCCCTTGATCTTTATAGCATGAATTAAAGAGTATTGTAATATTAGAATCATAGAATGGTTTGGGTTGGAAGGGACCTCAAAGATCATCTCGTTCCAACACCCTGCCATGGGCAGGGACACCTCCCACTAGACCAGGTTGCTCCAAATCTCATCCAGCCTGGCCTGAAACACTTCCAGAGAGGTGCCCACAGCCTCTCTGGGCAACCTGTTCCAGTGTCTCACCACCCTCACAAGAAAGAATTTCTTTCTTATCTCCAGCCTGAATCCTCCCTCTTCCAATTTACATCCATTGTTCCTAGTCCTTCTACCACATATCCTATTAAAAAGTTCTACCCCTGCCTTCTGTAGCCCCCTTCAGGTATTGAGAAGTCACTATGAGTCTTTGGTTTCTGAAGCCTTTCCAAGATTAATTTCACCCTTCATAATTTGTTGTGGATGAGTTGCCCAGAAATGGTTGAATCAGTGCAGTAGGAATAGGCTGCAGAGGAACTCTGTTTTTACTGTGCACCAAAATGAAGTAGCATCTTCTGTGCTGCAGTCTTTCTGGCTTCTACAGTGATATGTGTATTTCAACATCAAATTGTGAGGGCTAAAGCTGTCCACAGGGTTTCCGTATAGGATGTTTGTCCATTCTCATAATTTAAAAAAGGGTCAGTGTCCATCTTTTTAACTCCTGGATTTAACTGCTCAGTCATCAACTTATTTAAAAATAAAATGTCTACTCAAAAACCCCAAGTAGTAGCTTATGCACTAATAGAAAAAAATAAGTTGCAGTAGCAAAACTGCACAAAAGATGTCTAGGTTCCTTTTATTACCAGATTGCAGAATCACAAAATGTCTGGAGTTGGAAGAGACCTCAAGAAATCATCTAGTCCAGTCCCCCTTCTAGAGCAGAAACACTCAGATGGCGTCATACAGGAAGGCATTCAGATGGGATTTGAATGTCTCCAGAGAAGGAGACCACACTCTCTCTAGGCAGTCTGTTTCAGTGTTCTGTATTTTGCCCTAGTGTTTTACAGCTAAAGCTAAAGCTCTGGTTTCTGTTAGAGAGCAGATGGCTGTGATGCAATTGCTCTGCTATCTCCTGATGACCACCTTTAACTTCCTCCAACCACAGGCTACTTCGTGTTTGTCTGGACAAGAAGAGCAATCAGCATCCAGTGGTAAGAGCGTGTCAAAGGCTCTGAACTTCTAGGTCTGACTGAAGAGGTTGTAAGGGAAGGCAGATACTGATCTTCTTCCTCAGTTTATTTGTATCATCTTCATTTTTTAATTTTCCATTCAGAAGGTAACTCTCCAAAGCCTGATGCACTCATATGGTGATTCCCAGGCTGGTTCTGCACATTGTAGCTCCACCTGAAGCCATGCAGCTGTGTTAAGGCAGTGCTGGGCCTCAGCTGATTGACTCCATGTTAGCTCACATTTCTCAAAATAGCTCTATAAAGCATCTGAATCTGTAGTCAGGAGGAAGAAGCTGGTGGACCGAAGGGCCTTGGCCCCACTTGCCGCTTCTCCCATTAGCACCATCCAGTTCCCATATGTTTGCTTGGGCACCTGATGGGGTTGCAGCCACTTCTGTGGTTTCATTCAGTTGGAAACTCTGTGGATGAGGTTTGGGTAAGCACTCTAAACAACGAGCTGGAGATGATTTGCAATGTAGATAGACAAATGCCATATGGATAGACAAAACAGATGGTGGGCAAGGGAGGAGGAGAGGTAGGATCAGAAGCAAAGAAGAGTGAACTGATTTCTTCCCAGTTGTTCCAGAGACACAGGGTCAAAACAGAAGCACGAAATCCTTGGCCTGAGGGCTGGTGTCTTATTGGTGTTGCCTTGAGCCAGAGAGTACATTTTTATTAATTTATTTCTTTAACTCACTTGCTCACTTTGGGTACAGCTATTACTTTCCAGAGAGTTTGAACTGGAGTTTGTCTTTTTACATCTGAACAATTTAGAGATTTTTCTAATTGCAGCGATTTTCATCAGGAAAAAAGTCAGGAGGAATGACATTTTTCATAGTCAGTCTGCTTTAAAACCTGGCTACAGTTCATGCATAACAGCAGCAATGATTTGCATTTATATAGCACCTTTCATCCCTTAGGATCTCAGAGTACTCTATAAACCATATGTGGAAATAACTTCACTGAAATAACAGTTAAAAATCCCCTTAGAACCCCTGGGAGAGCTGAGGGGCAGCACACAGCCCAGCACTGCTGCACAACCCATAGAGAAGGACACCAAGAAGATTCTGTTTCTTACCAGACTAAGCTAGATGAAGGGTCACACAGAATCACAGAATGACCCAGGTTGGAAGGGACCTCAAGGATCATGTAGTTCCAACCCTGCTGCCTAGCATGGCCACCAAACAAACACATTTACTAGATCAGGTTGCCCAGGGCCCCGTCCAACCTGGCCTTGAACATCTCCAAGTATGGGGCATCCACAAACTCCCTTGGCAGCCTGTTCCAGGACCTAACCACTCTCCTAGTAAAGAACTTCCCCCTAACATCCAACCTAAATCTTCCCTCCTTCAACCTGGATCCATTTCCCCTAGTCCTGCTATTGTCAGCCCTTTCAAAGAGTTTACTCCCTTCCTGGGTGTAGGTTCCCTTCAGGTATTGAAAGGCTGCAATGAGGTCACCCCGCAGCCTTCTCTTCTCCAGGCTGAACAAGCCTAACTCCCTCAGCCTGAAGAGGGTCCAATTACATAGGAGAAAATTTGGCTTTAATAAACTTCCATGGCAATATCCCTAGAAAAAAGGTTGTAATAAAATTTCAAGATTGATGATAGTCAGAATAACATCTCTGACAGAGCAGCACATTGTACTGGCTCAAGGTGAACAGATCCACGTACTTAATTATCCACCCTATCCTGAATCATTACACATCTTTAGGTTAGATGATTGGAAGCAAATTATATTTTCTAATATTTCTGTCCAAATATCAGGTGAACCAGTCCCCACTTCAGTGTGACATTACTAGGATGCAGTTTTGTAGTTCTGGAATACATTCTCCTTCAAAAAAACCCCCCACAACCAGAGCTGTGTAGCTGGATGTGTGTTTCCTGCTTAGAGAGCAATAATGAAGCTACTTTATTGGCACGGAATGAGATGAAAAAAGATTTGGAATAAATGGAGAAAATTTAGTTAAGTGGGCTTGACTTTAATCAAATAAAAATTTCTCTGTGTTGTTCTCATGACTAAATGAATCACTTCAGTTACTGAAAGGGAGTTCTTTACCTCTCCAGACTGTCCTTTGGAAGTGCCAAGCTGTGACAGAGCAAAGGATACAGTGACAGAGATTTTCTGGCATCTCAACTCATCCCACTGCTTGACTGTGAAGTTACACTTGTTTTTCTTTATTTTCTCACTGAGTCATAGGAAAAATTTAATTTAGATGTTAATGCAGCCTAAAAAATGTGCCATTATGTTAATTTTTCCTAAGTATTTGGCATACAATTCTTACAGAGCACTAATATGTATCTTGAGAGAGGCCCATACTGCTCAGCAGCCAGGGAAAGTAGTGGTAGTAAACCCCTTTTTGGACATCTGAATCATGTCTAGGGGGTGCTTCCACTGTCTCCAAGGATGACTCCAAGGTGACAGTGGCTTACTGGCTTCAGTGGCAGTTGGTGTTGCTCACCCTCATCTAAGCTTAGTGCTGTGTGGGCCACCTGAGCAGCAGTTATTAATCACTGCCATCTTTGGTTATGGAGCTTTATTAAGTTGAGAACCAACATTTTTGCAAGAAACTTTACACTGAAGAGCTGTATAGAGCTAAGTTCAGAGGCTGATCCTGAAGAAAATGTAATTATTAATGCCCATGGAGATGATATAAAAATAATATTCCCCCCCAAGGACATAATTTGTCTTTCATGAGAGGAGGGCTGACAAATGCCTCCAATAAATCCTATTCTTGTTACTGCTGAAGTGCAAAACCTTGTAATAACAGGTTGAGAACAAACTGGCTGCTTAAATGACAGGATACCTCAAATCTGCCCCCAGTCATGAAGTGCCTCCATTTTTCTTATTATTCTGTATTTTACTGCCAGGACTAGGGGAACTGTTTGTTTAGTTGTTGTGACTAATTTGCTAAGGTGCTCTTAGATATTCTAATCCAACTGGTATCATGGTCCCTTGTGCTGCCTTCAGTGCAGAAAGCTGAATCTGATGTCAATTAAGGATGGCACAAGATCCCTCCCACAGTGAACTGCCTTTGAACAAAAGTCACAGTCATTGTGGGGGGAATGGCTGTCCCTGGGCTGGATCCTGACATGGAAGCACCTCTGCTTCTGTTTCTGGCTGTGGAGTAGAGGCAGAGCCCCCAGATAAAGCAGTGTTTCGGAGTACGATCAGGAAGGAGCCTCCTTTCTGCTTCCTTGCTGCCTACCCAGGGGATCTAAATGCTTTGAGTAGCTCAAGGGATACCTTGATGCAAAGCATTATTTCTGATTCTTGTACTTGGTGGATCAGACCTTCAGGTTTCGTTGGGTTTGGAGGTGTTTTGAGTTGTTGTATGCAGTGAAATTCTCCACATTGGCCTCATTCTTTCTCCCTTTTCTCCCCTGCCCTGCCTCTCTCTGCTTAACGAACTGAGCCTTTGGGGCCCCTGGAGCTCTCTGTGGCTGTTTTATTCATAGCTTTAGACCCTTCTTAGTGCAGCAGCTTCATCAAATATTTTTCAAGGACAACTTTTCTCCCTAAAGGTTTGCTCAGCAGCAATGATTCTCTCATCTAGGGAATCTATTCTGATTAATTTGGCTTTAGCTTTCTTACTGCTCCAGTGGAGTCCAGATTTGTCAAGGACTTAAATGTACATACATACACACACACCAAGAAGTTTTTACAAAAAGCCAGAGCACAATGAGCTGCCTCCTTGTTTTATTAAGGGGCTCACCCTTTTGAAAGGGACTGCTGTTATCAGCCTCACCAGAGCAGAATGCAGCAAAAATTAAGATTGAAGGCACAGACCAAATACCTTCTGGCATAACCACAGGGTCAAGAGATATCTATTTATTTATTCATTTAACATGTGAGTGTGTTTCTGGATTTCTCCTTGGTGTTGGGATGCAGAGCAGGAGCCCAGCAGTCAAGTAGCCATACCCATGGAGATGCTTGGAGGGGCAGAGCCCACTGGCCTCTGGGGGCTGCAGCAGCCAGCCTTGTGCTTGCTCAGCTGGACTTTGAGTCACAGCCTGGTGCTCACAGCATGCTGACAGTCTGCCTTTGCCCTCTTGCAAAACGTTCATTAACACAGACAGAAGGGCACTGGCTATTTTTCACTGACAGCCTGAGTCAGGATGTGCAGCCTCTTTGAGCATCTTGATGTTATCCCAGGCTCTTCTCCCTCTTGCTATTTGCTTCAGTAGTTCTTCTCAAAGATATGCCTGTTTCTTGTAATCTGCTCTGTTAGAGGAACCCAGTTTTTATAGATCCATATCTATTCATACTTCTTTGTCTTAGCTTAGCATATTTCAATGGGAATTGAGAATTGATTTCCTATAGAAAAGAGCTAAAATTTTTCTTTCTATCGTGAGACAATAGAGGCATCACTTTCTTGCAGATCTAAAAGAAAATCTGATGGGAAAATGAAAGGGTGAGTAATTGGACATCTAGCTAAGAGCATCCCCTGAGATGCTGACAGGATCTTGGATGATATCAGAATCCGAAGGTTAGTGTGATGGACCATGATGAATTTCTAACCCCTAAAGGAAATAAATCAATCTGTCCTTCAGCTCTGGTTTCTCTGCTTCTCTTCCCATTGTAAATGCCTCTTTCAATAAGTGCCTATGTTTATAAAGGGGCAGAGGAGAGGAGGCAAAGATAAGCCTCGTCTTCAATCCCACATGTGGAATTAATTTCACTATGAGTTAAGTCTGGCACTTACAGGCATCTTTGTGAAATTCTTGAGCTCCAAAAAGAAATTTTTCTACCCATCCCTTACTTGGAAGATATTGGGGAGCCCTTCATACCACATTCAGAGAAGGTGGCTCTAGTGCCTACACCTGACCATGCAGTGTGCTTCACCTGTCCCTGTGCTTCAAATCCAGACTTTGGAGTACTTTTGCCAGACCAGCTGCACTTGCCACAAAGGCTGTTAATGTATTGCACCATTGCTCAGCAGGCTGTACTTTCCCTTCATCCTGCCACTTTAAGTGCTTGCTGCCCTGAAGTTCTGTATAGTTTGTATGAGGCTAAAACCATCCTTTATGCAACACCTTGGAAAGATGAGCTGTAAGGGGTGACTCTCAAAGCTGGGATTGGAACAACTCACCTAAATTGTGCTGATTCCCTGGAGCTCCAGAGATCCCTCTGTGGTCATCCCAGAAAGGCAGATGATTTTACCAGTGCTCTGAGCTACTGAGCTTTTCTAATGTACTATTTGGGTTGCTTCCCTCTCTTTTATTCTATAGCTTTGGAGGGTCTTCTCTCTAGGACTCTGCCTCATTCCCAGAAGTGGTACTGCTGTGCCTTTTAGGTCACTTTGTGTTTTTGGTGTTAGCACTTTACTGCAAGCAAGACGATGGTGAGAATTGATTCCAGTTGGTGTGGGACAAGAAGACAGTGGCTGTCTGGAAGAGCAAGGTCCAGATGCTTGCCTATGTGGTGTGTGACCTTTCCTTAGTTGTTCAATGTTAGTGTGGAGGGTGGATGCATTTGAAAACATCAGCATTTCAAGCCTCCTTCCAATTCCACACCGTCTGTATAATTTTACTACTTTATAGGAGCTAATTGTGTTTGAATTTCTTCCTGTTGTTTTCTCTGCTGATCTCCACCACTTAGGAGGTCAGTAGAAAGCTACAGCTTGCCTCATATTTATTCAGTGGCTTTTTCAGAGGCATATCTGCCTCTTCAGGCATCTCTAGACATCTTCAGACATTTAACTCCTTTCTCTGGGTAGACCTTTCCTTCTAGGTTGGAGATAATTCACTATTAGAGTCCTCTGCAGTCTGCATATATCATTGGATTTGGAAGGAGATTTCTGCTCACAGGGTTGTAAATTATTCAAGGGAATGTTGTGTAGTTGCTTTCCTTGCTATTAGAGATATCATAACTGTCACAGCAGTGGGACTTTAAAAACAGTATGTTCTGAGTTAACAGATCTAAAAATAAA
Organism: Turnix velox; assembly: GCA_013400935.1. Lineage (NCBI taxonomy): Eukaryota > Metazoa > Chordata > Aves > Charadriiformes > Turnicidae > Turnix > Turnix velox. Next base: position 4,134 of record VZTY01034271.1, on the reverse strand, counting down.
TGCATTTAAAATATCTAGATCAGGGTATGAATAGATTAAACCCAGGTTTCTCCTAAAGGAATGAAATAATCAAATCAATACTTCTCTCCAGGCAGGCTTTATTGTTTTTAAGTAGTTTTTTAGTGTTTAAAAAACCTTATATCTTGCAGCAATTACCAGCCAGAGCTGTGTCTTAGACAATAAACAATCACTCTGCAAAAACTGCCTGAAGGTTTCACCTCCCAAATTTTTTTTGTGGGTCAGAAAGTATTTGTTTAACTCACTAATGGAACAGTCTTTTAAGGAAATGTTCCTGTTGTTTGCCATGTCTTCACTGAAGTATCCTGTGGGTAGAAGAGGGGGAGGCTTCAGGCAACCTCATTCCAAGGTGTGCCTCAATCCAAGTAACTGCTGCCTGGATTTAGATTATGAGTAAAAAACATTCCCTGGCATCCTTGGTTTCCTGGTGTGCCAAATGGAAGGGAAAGTGGCAAGAGACATAAAGCCCAGGTGACAGATCTTGGGGAATCCTTGTGAGCCTTAGGGTTCATGCTCTGTGTTGCCTCAGGAGGAGGCAGCAGCCAGCTCTTGCTAAAAATGCTTACACTGAAAGGATCCCTGCCAGGGGAATTCCCTATAACTTCTTCCCTTTGATCCTTCTTCATCTGAACAGACCTGATAAAGCCACTTCATGAGCACTGCATACGTTTGTGCACTTCTGTTGGACAAAGGACAAGATATAGTACAGACATAACTGCACGTGAAGGTGGTATTTTTCAGACAAATCTTTTTTTACCCATTTTTTAATACGATATCTGATGGGAGGACCAGAAATAATGGATGTAAATTGGAAGGGGGTAGATTTAGACTTGACATAAGAAAGAAATTCTTTACAGTGAGGGTGGTGAAACACTGGAAGAGGTTGCCCAGAGAGGTTGTGGATGCCACCTCTCTGGAGGTGTTCAAGACCAGGCTGGACAAGGCACTGAGCAGCCTGATGTAGTGGGAGGTGTCCCTGCCTATGGCAGGGGGGTTGGAACTTGATGATGTTTAAGGTCCCTTCCAACCCAAACTATTCTATGATTCTATGATTCTAAAGAACAAGTCTACGTTTATCAAAGATTCAGCAAAGAGAATACCAGTTAATCTTCCTGAGAAGGGGAAAATGTAAATATTTCCACTTATTTTTTTAATGAACTGTGTTTTTTGAAATAGTGTCTGAGTTAGGAATTTGCTAGGGTTTTTTTGAAGCAAAGTGATATAAACATTGGAATTAAACACTTTTTGATACACTCCAAATGTTATTTTCTTCTTCCTAATAATTTAAACAGGATTCATGAAAACAACCCACAAAATCTAAATTTCTCTAATTTTAAGGATTGACCTACAGCAAGTCTTTTAATACACAACAAATTTGTAAGAGGAAGCAGCTTTTATTTCTCCTAGTGTTTCCATAGAGTGATTATACACAATGCACATTTAAATCCTTTGAGAACAAATGTAACAGCAAGCCACAGAGTGATCCTGCATTATGGTGAAAGAGAAGTTTTATTGGTTTTAAGGCCCAGGAAGAATCTAGTGCTGAGCAGTATTTATTGGTACTGCCATTTAGTATTAGGGCTGATGTGTTAAGTCTGGGTAACTAGATTAGTCCTAGATAAAGAATTCAGATCTTGGTTTTCTGAGCAGTCTATTGAATTAACACTTTGTTTATGATGCTTGTAAACTCTGCCTTTCTTTGTTTAACAACAGTAAATATTTCTACAGACAAAAGTACATGTTCCATTGTATGGTGACAGAATTCAGATGAATCCCTTCCATGGACTATATGAAAATGTTATTTTTCATGATAATTTCCTTCCAAGGATCACAGGGCATGTATTGTATGCACTTGCAAACCATGCTGCTTCAGTCAGGAGAACTGCAAATTCTTTTCACGTTTTCCATTCTCATTTGTAGTGAGGCTCATGCTTTGGTTTAGAAATTATTGCAGGTAACGACTGAGAAGCAGAAGTTAATGATCTCATCCCCATGTCTGGCATTGCCTGGAGAAAAAAATGCAGTGCCATGCCATGTTCATCTTAATTATGTTTAGAGGAGTCCCAGGAAAGCACTTCTGCAATAGGCTAAACAAATGGACGGGCCACAACACTCATTGGTTTCATCATAAATCTGTACCTAAGAGGAAAATTCTGGGAGCATCTTTTTGAGGTGCTAATCTGGGATAAACTGGCCCCATTAAAGACAAGCTATTGTAATTTTTGACTTTCTGCAAAGAAATACATGGCAGCCTTTCATGCTGAAGCTGAGGTTGCCCTGACTTGGCAAACTGTGCCACTCTCCCTACATGCTGCTCTTAGAATTAACTGTCAACAAAGCTGGTATCTACCAACTACAGTCCTACTGTAACTACAGCACTACAGTAACCTGAGAAATTAAATACCATTTTTAAAACGGGTCTAATCTGTCTCTTCTTCCTTTAGTTTGATCCCCAAGTTAATAATTCTGAAAGTTTTACACTGCTATCAGCAAATACCCCTCTGGTTTTTATCTTGGACTTGCTATGAGTATCAGTCATTTCAGATCTAAAAAAAATAATTACAAACTTCTTGCTATCAATGGCAACCCTTCCTTCAGTTATGGGAGAGGAAAAACCCTTTTATTCCCCTGCTGAGAGAAACAGGGCAAGATTTACCCTGTAGAAAGCAAGCTCTATATGGAGTAATTTTTTCTCTGCCTGCTTTTTAAAACTGAAATAATTTCTCTAGGAAAGCAGAGAGCAGCCAGTCTGGAATACCAAAAAATGGCACCTTATTAATTAACCAATCAACTTTCAACTTGACTGAATCTCTTTAAAGTTTTTCAGCAACACTGTGCACATCATATGCTAAGAGAATAGCAATGTGGAAATGCCAATGTTGGCAGTAAGGCCAACTTCTTGATCAATAATAGCACAGCCTGAGCAGACATTTAATCTGAAAGAAAGAGGTCATCTCCAATCAGTTCCTTTTAAGAGATTGACCAACAAAATCTAATCACTGATTACTGAATATTTAGTCAAGCAGTGACCTTCCTTAATCATACATTATTAGCTAATTCCTCCATTCAGCTCCAGCCTGTGAATTAGGCTTTGTCCTAATTAATATTGTAAATGTTAAAGAAGAAAGACATTACAGTTTACATGAGACTAATTTCATAAGCCAGCACCAGCAAAATGAAATCTGAAAGCTTCCTGCAAAGCTGAGCATTTGTATCTCCATATCACTCTTAATAAATGCTTTCTCATCCTGTTCTTAAGGACTGATGGAGAGCCCACAGCTTCCCAGTGTATCAGGACAGTGTAATATAGCTTTATCTCATGCAGGGGAAGGTAAGGAAGGAATGTGTCCTTTCTGAGGTATGTAGAAGTAGTGACTTGCTACCAGCTCTCCCATTGGTGTTGACAATGAGCAGACTGCAGTCTTACCCAAAGTCAGGTAAAATGCTAGAGAGACTGTGTGTTCACAAAGTCTTTGTGTTATTGGTATCTTGTTCAGCTTTTGAGAGCCTGGTGTGAGTGGAGCAGCTCACACTGGGTAGCAGTGTGACAGCCAGCACACTGAATAACAATGAGGGGGAAATAGTCTTCAGCTCCAGGGTCACCTTGCAGTTATAAGGTAAATTACTTCCCTCAATTCTGACTGTGCAGGGGTGCTTGGGAATAGGAAATCACTTTGTGTTTCCTAAACATTTGGGGACTGAGCTGTTAGAGAGCAGTGCAGGAGAAAGGGACCTGGGGGTCCTGGTGGGCAGCAGGGTGACCATGAGCCAGCAACGTGCCCTTGTGGCCAAGAAGGCCAGTGGCATACTGGGGTGTATCACAAGGGGTGTAGTCAGTAGATGGAGACAGGTTCTCCTCCCCCTCTGTTCTGCCCTGGTGAGACCACATCTGGTGTTGTGTCCAGTTGTCGGGCCCTCAGTTCAAGAAGGACAGAGAACTGCTGGAGAGGGTACAGCACGGAGACANAAGGACAGAGAACTGCTGGAGAGGGTACAGCACAGAGACACAAAGATGATGAAGGGATTGGAGCATCTACCTTATGAGGAATGGCTGGGTCTCTTTGGCTTGGAGAACTGGAGAGTGAGGAGTGATCCCATTCATGTCTATAAATATGG
>VZTY01034268.1:0-15249 GCA_013400935.1 Turnix velox | reverse complement strand
GGTAAAGGAATGAGAAGAGGGTAGATATTAGAGAAGGGTTCCCAGGTATGACACATGTATTGGAATACAGAGTGAGGAACAAAGACAATATTTATTACAGATTTTTCATTCTTCTGGAGACTGCATGGGAATGAACAGAAACTTCAATATGTAAATGTGATGGCGGGACTAGAAACAATGGATGCAAAATGGAAGAGGGGAGATTTAGGCTGGAGATAAAAGGAGGTTCTTGACTGTGAGGGTGATGAGACACTGGAAGAGGTTGCCCGGAGAGGTTGGGGCAATCCCTGGACGTGTTTAAGGCCAGGCCTGTCTGGTGGAAGATGACCCTGCCCATGGCAGGGGGTTGGAACTAAATGATTTTTATGATCCCTTCCAACCCAAACCATTCTATGATTCTAAGAGACTTGAGCATGAAAATCTCTCTCATCTTCTGTCAGTTATTCTGGTGTTGAATTGTTGTTGTTTTGGTTTTGTTTGGTTTTTTTAAACCACTGTCGAAGAAACACCCTAATACTTTTATAAAAATGCAGTGAGCATCCAAGAGGCTAGACTGGAATTTTCAACCTATCTTTACAGGTTCTATTTCTTCTGTCTCATGTGCAGTGATTATTACCTGCTGGGCAACAATGAAGAAAATAGGTCATTTGCAGATAGTTAAGTGTATTCAAATAGTTGAATAGATTCTTCCTATGTTCTGGAGAGTACCAGGCACAGTATTTTCATTTTTTTCTATTAAAGCAACAGGAAAAATTTAGCATGACAAATCTCTAAATAATGCATGAGTTACATCAGTTCAAAATTCCTTCAGAGATGCTGAGGACCCTTTAGCTTTGTCATTACAATTTTTTAAACTGCTTCAGTCTTGCTGCTTTGAGAAGAAACTAAAATGGGAATCATGGGTGGTCTGGGAAAGTTGTATTATTTGCTATCTGTTCTTCATTGGTAGTGAAATTCTACCCTTGCTTGGTGATGTTAGCTCCTGGGGATTGACTGGAGGTTGCATCAGGGAACTTTCCAGATTTGATTGACACATGTTGCCTATGTAATATTGATCATTTATTTGCACATCTGCCACTAATGTCTCACTTCAACAAGCTTTGCTACCTCGCAGGTATTGACCTGGGTATAGAGCTCATTTGGGACAGCATCAGACTCCCAATCTGAGAATCAAGGGTTTAAGTCCTCGTCCAGATATGGGACTTGTCAAAGTTGAATTAATGGTTGGATTTGTGACCTGAAAGGTCCCTTCCAACCTGGATGATTATGATCTTATGATTTCAGTGATGTTGATCTTTGACTGTGTATGAAAAACTCAACATGAGCCAGTAGTGTGTCCTCACAGTTCAGAAGGCCAACTGTGTCCTGGGCTGCTGCTTCAGCAAAGCCATGGGCAGCAGGTGGAGAAAGGGGATTCTGCCCCTTTGTTCTGGCCAACCGGAGTTACTGTGTCCAGCTCTGGAACCCTCAGCACAAGGACATGAACCTGTTGGAGAGGGTCCAGAGGAAGCCAGGAAGATGATGGAGGATGGAGGACCTCTGCTGTGAGTTCAGGCTGGGGCTTTTGAGGCTGGAGAAGAGAAGCTGCACCTGGAAAGATCTCACAGCAGCCTCCCAGTGCCTGAAGGGACTCCAGGAGAGCTGGGGAGGGGCTGTTTGCCAGGGCATGGAGCCACAGGACAAGGGGCAACAATGATTTGAAACTAGAGCAGGGCAGGGATAAGTTAGACATGAGAAAGAAGTTGTGGATAGTGAGACGCTGGCATGTTGCCAGAGTGATGGTGGAGGCCTCATACATAGAGACATTCAAGTCCAGGCTTGCTGAGGCTCTGAGCAACCTGATCTAGTGCAGGATGTCTCTGTCACTACAGGGGATGTACAAGTTGGCCTTGGCAGGTCCATTCCAACCCTATGAGTGTATGATTATATATGAGGCCTTTCAGCATAATAGATGTGTGTCAATTCTAAAGTTTCTCATATGAATGAACACTTACAAATGTCTGTAGAGCCTCACTGCTGACTGGGCCTCCTTTTTTTTTGTTCCACAGATACATTCTTCTAAAATTCACTTGTCAAACTGCATTTTTGGCAGTGCCTTAGAGAGGGCCTCATCCCCTCATGGCCTGCGTTTTAACAGCAGCAAAAGTGAAATGAAATCACTCTGCTGCAGGAGATATCTGGTAATGAGCTGCCAAAGGTGTGAAGGTGGCCAGGTGCTGTGTATCTCATCTGCAGTGCAGGGGAAGTGTTGGGCAGCTCCAGAGAGTGAGCAAGCCCTGTGCATTTTTAGAGGTGTGAGAAGTGTTGTGGGCAGCCAAATTCTCAGGTATTTTCTCCACTGCTCTCTTCAGAAGGCTCTCACTATACGCACCCTTTCTTTCCAAACTCCAATGAATTTTGTTACTATTTAAGGAAAATATTGGAGTGTTGCCTGCTTGGGCTAGCAGAAAACAGGGTAACCATGAGCCAGCAATGTGTCCTTGTGCCCAAGAAGGCAAATGGCATCCTGGGGTGTATTAGAAGGGGCATGGTCAGTAAGTGGAGAGAGGTTCTCCTCCCCCTCTACTCTGCCCTGGTGAGACCACATCTGGAATGTTGAGTGCGGTTGTAGGGCCCTCAGCTGAAGAAGGACAGGGAACTGCTGGAGAGAGTCCAGCACAGACACACAGAGACAATGAAGATATTGGAGCATCTTCCTTCTGATGAAAGGTTGAGGGAGCTGGATCTCTTTATCTTGGAGATGAGGAGACTGAGGGGTGACCTCAGTTATGTTTATAATTATGTAGAGAGTGACTGTGAGGAGGATGGAACCAGGCTCTTCTCAGTGACCTCCAAAGATAGGACAAGGGGCAAATGGTGCAAACTGCAACACAGGAGTTTCCACAGAAATACGAGAAAAAAACCTTTGTCAGGGTGAGGGTGAAAGAAGAGTGGCACAGGCTGCCCAGAGAGGGTGTGGGGTATCCTTCACTGGAGACATTCAAACCCCACCTGGCCACCTTCCTGTGTGACCTCATCTGGGTGTTCTTGCTCTGGCAGGAGGATGAGACTAGATATCTCCTGAGGTCCCTTCCAGTCTCTGTGATTCTGTGAACTTTTCATCATCTCTACAACAGAGTCTCCTGAATAATTAGCATTAGTTATTGGTGTGGAGCTAAAGGGGCCCATATTCTGCAGAGGCCAAGAAGAATGTCCAGGGTAGGGGCACCCGTCAGCATGGAGCAAAATACTTCTAGCACGTACCAATGGCATCTTTGTATTGAATAAAATATAAATTCATTTAGGCTTTTTGTAATCCAGAATGAGAAGTGGGTAGATACTAGAGAAGGGTTCCCAGATATGACATGTGCATTGGGATACAGAGTGAGGAACAAAGACAATATTTATTACAGATTTTTCATTCTTCTGGAGACTGCATGGGAATCAATAGAAACTGCAATATGTAAATCCACAGCAAATGTGATGGCAGGACTAGAAATAATGGATGCAAATTGGAAGAGGGGAGATTTAGGCTGGAGATAAGAAAGGAGTTCTTGACTGTGAGGGTGATAAAACCCTAGACGAGGTTGCCCAGAGAGGCTGTGGCTGCCCCCTCAATCCCTGGAGGTGTTTAAGGCCAGGCTGGATGAGGCACTGAGCAACCTGGTCTGGTGGGAGATGTCCCTGCCATGGCAGGGGGCTTAGAACTAGATGATCTTTAAGGTCCCTTTCAACCCAAACCATTCTATGATCCTTTGATTGTAAGTCTTGTTGATGCCTCCTCTTCTACCAGGCTTTTCAGAACTTCCTAAACAGGGAATTACCAAGGGACTGGTGGTGTAGAAATCCAGGTTAGAGGAGATCCCAGAAAGTCCTTAGTCCTTGATAAAAGTAATAGTAAATACATAATTAAATAAAACCACACAGATACAGAAGATCTGAGATTCCAGTACAACAAAACAGAAGACAATGAAATCTGAAACCTGGATGGGAGGGTTCAGGGAGAGACTATGAAAATCATTAAATGAACCCCATGCAGGTAACTGTCACAAATATGAATTTAATGATAAATAAAGCACTGCTCCTCAAGATATAGTTCAAATGTGAAGAACCATAAACACAATTTTCATGACAGCAGTTCATCCCCAATGTATGAAGGCTATGTTAACTGAAAAAAACTTGGGAGTTTTAAAAACAACATAAGCACCAACAAATTATGTTAGTAATATGTTTCTGCATGAAGTGAGTTAGAGTTGCTTGGAGCTTTTATGATTTTCCAATTAAATCTCTTGGAGTGACCTTGCATTTATGCATTTTTAACTTGGCTTCCTAAAGAAACAAACTTCTAAAAATTTCAATGTCTTAAACATCTCTAATGATGTTTTCAGCATGTGAACATCCACTTCAGTATTCTTGTTCCCTAGAAGTCTGCTTACATAAAATGGGTATACAGAAAGAAGAGAAATGTAAACTAGTTTTCTATCCAAGGGAGAGGAAGGAGAAATTATCCATTCCCCCTGGCAGCAAACAGCTGCCCAGTTTTCACACACTCCACTCCAAAGGAATCACATAATCACATATATTGGAAGGGACCTCAAGAGATCATGTAGTCCCATCCCCCTGCTGGAGCACAAACACCCAGATCTGGTCACACTGGAAGGTGTCTAGGTGGGGTTTAAATGTCTCCGGAGAATTAGACCCCCACACCCTTTCTGGGCAGCCTGTGCCACTCTTCTTTCACTCTCACAAAGTTCTTTCTCATATTTCTGTCGAACTTCCTGTCTTCCAGCTTGCACTCAGTGCCCCTTGTCCTATCATTGGAGGTCACTGAGAAAAGCCTGGCTCCATCCTCCTGACTCTCACCCTTTGCGTATTTATAGTCATGCATGAGGTCACCCCTCAGTCTCCTCCAAGCTAAAGAGACCCAGGTCCCTCAGTCTTCCCTCAGAAGGAAGCTGCTCCAATCCTTTCATCATCTTTATTGCTCAATGCTGTACCCTCTCCAGCAGTTCCCTGTCCTTCCTGAACTGAGGAGACCAGAACTGGACACAATATTCCAGATGTGGTCTCACCAGGGCAAAGCAGAGGGGGAGAAGAACCTCTCTTCCACCAACTGACCATGTCCCTTCTAATGGACTCCAGGATGCCATTGGCCTCCTTGGCCACAAGAGCACATTGCTGGCTCATGGTCACCCTGCGGACCCCCTAAGGTACTGTTGTGTTTCTCATTGGGGAAACAAGTTATTCTTTAAGAACAATTTCCTAATACATAGGAAGTTGGTTCTCATTCATTTCATTCCTTTCAAAACAACTCAAGGTTAGGGTTTCTTCAAGCTTTAAGACAAACATTCTGTAAGTTCCCTAATTAATCTTTTTCTGAGCTTCCATGAATACCTCTTCTTGTTCTGTCTCCCACCTCCAAGTCTAATGTCCAAACGTGTACTTTGTGACACCCCCTTCGACTCATGAAGGACAACTGGAACCATTGAAGTCAGTCCAGTATACAAAAAAAATTGAATCAATGATCTAGCAAGAGGTTTTTATCAATTCAATAGCACCTTTTTTCCTTGACCTAATTTATCCTAATTATGAGCATTTTTAAAAAACCCAACACTTATTTTACAAAATTAATGATCTCAGCCTAAGGCAAAGGCAAAATGACAGAGAAAGTACCTGAATAAAGATCAAGAGTGAAGCCTACTTTTTACACAAGCCAAATCCTTGATTAATCTTACACTATACATGTAACAAGTCTTAAAAAACACATTCTCCCCAAAAGTAAAAAAAAAAAACTCCAGAAAACTTACTAAGTTACAAAACAAAGCCCTTGATAATCCTTCAGTTTTTACTATCACTCCTTATTCTAAAATGCTTTGTATCCCCCTCTTTCTTTGTTGCTCCTTATTATTCTGCTGCCTTTTTTTCCACCTTGCCTTGCTGGCCAAGGGGTTTTGTTTTACCAGAAGCTGAAGCAACAGATCATTACATAAGATCATACAATAGTTCAGGTTGGAAAGAACCTCAAAGATCATCTAGTTCCAACCTCCCACTAGAACAGGTTGCTCAATGCCTCATCCTGCCTGGCTTTAAACACCTCCAGTGATTGAGAGGGCATCCACAACCTCTCTGGGCAACNAGAAACTACTCTGAGGTCCCCCATGAGCCTTCTCTTCTCCAGGCTGAGCAACCCCAACTCCTTCAGCCTGTCCTCAGAAGGGAGGTGCTCCAGCCCTCTCATCATCTTCGTGGCCCTCCTCTGAATCTATATGTCCTATTTTGTATTGGGACCTCTACTATTTATCAGTTCACCAGTTTTCATCTAAAAAACTTACCAAATGGCCAAGAAGCCTTCGCTGGAAAAAAAAAAAAAAAGGAAAGGAGAAAAGAGAAAGGAATATGCTTCCAAATGAAGTAGGAGTCTCACTTTCTGGAAAGAGAGTCTGAGGCTGCACCAGCAGTGAGAAAACACAAGAAGAATAAGAGACATTAACTATTGCCACCCTCATAAAAGCTCGCCACGGGAGTCAGCACACAATAGGAGCTGTGGCTTTTGCGGGCTGGTGGCTCCCCCTGCTGCTCCCAGGGCATTTTCAGCAGCACAAAAAGTGTAACAGCATACTTTTGGCCAAATCTGGTGCTACAGCATTCAATCATCACGGCTTTCAAAGAGGTAAAACCCAGCAAGAGCAGAGAAGGACGCTAAAGAAACACCAGTGGAACGACACAAAGATGATGAGAGGACTGGAGCACCTCCCTTCTGAAGACAGGCTGAAGGAGTTGGGGTTGTTCATCCTGGAGAAGGCTCAGTGGGTACCTCAGAGTAGCTTCTCGACACCTGAAAGGGGCTACAGAAAGGCTGGGGTAGCACTTTTTCATAGGGTCCAGGATGGCAGGACTAGGAATAATGGATGCAAATTGAAAGAGGGGAGTTTCAGGCTGGAGATAAGAAAGAAACCCTTTACTGTGAGGGTGGTGAGACACTGGAACAGGCTGCCCAGAGAGGCTGTGGACGCCCCCTCCCAGGAGGTGTTTAAGGTCAGGCTGGATGATGCACTGAGTGGGAGTTGTCCATGCCCATGGCAGGGGGGCTGGAACTAGATGATCTTTAAGGTCTCTTCCAACCCAAACTATTCTATGATTCTATAATACAGCTTTGCTATTATTCAAACAAGAACTTTTGCAACAAATGATAGCATTTAAGTCACTGGAGAACAAGATCCTAAGTGAGCAAACAAGGAATGCAGCATTTCCTTTAAAACGTACCTTAAAACCATGCAAAATAATTTTATTATAGGCGCAGATACAGTATATTTTATATAAATTACTTTAGGCGATAACCAAAAAAAAACCCCTCAACAGCACACTATGAAGAACAGCCTGCTTTATACTTCTAAGCTTTTTAGGAATAAAGAGGCTTAATACATCACATTGGAAAAAGACACAGAATTCAGCTCACACAGGATTCTTACCTAAGAAACAAGAGCACTCTACAGTGGGGATTAGATTGATGATGACTTCCATTCTGGACAAAGAATCAGAACCTACTCCCTGATCAGCAGAGAACTGTCTAAATAAATAACCAAAAACCAGTCACAGTCCTCTCTAAGTATCCAAAACCTCCAAAAACCTCAACACAAAGCAGCAACATTTATAGTTAAAAAGATGCAACTTGTCCTTCAATTTGGGAACCACAGCACACTAAATAAATAAATGGATGCACACTATGGATGTGCTTGCACTTTGCTGAGATGCTCATGACAGCTGGCAAGGCCATAAAAATTCTTGTCTGTTCTTCCTTTGTCCCAGACACCCCGCAGAGCAGGAGGCAAGCCTGCAGTGTGTGGCTCTCTGCTCACCTCTGTCCCTGAGTGCTTCTCATCCTGTATTCCAGATCACAGGCTGCTGTTGAAGCAGCTCTAACCCCAGAAGTAAAAGCTGCTGCTGTGAGACTAGCTGTGCTGTCACCAGCTCACTTAGAAAGACACCATTTCTTATCTGTTGAGCCAGAAGATAGCAGGCTGAAGGAGTTGTGGTTGTTCAGCCTGGAGAAGAGAAGGCTCAGGGGTGACCTCAGAGTAGTTTCTCAACACCAGAAGGGGTGGGGTAGCACTTTTTAATAGGGTTCACGATGGCAGGACTAGGAGTAATGGCTGCAAACTGGAAGAGGGGAGATTTAGACTGGAGAGTAGAAAGAAGTTCTTTCCTGTGAGGGTGGTGAGACCGTGGAAGAGGTTGCCCAGAGAGGCTGTGGATGCCCCCTCAATCCCTAGAGGTGTTTAAGGCCAGGCTGGATGAGGCACTGAGCAACCTGGTCTGGTGGGAGGTGTCCCTACCCTTGGCTGGGTTGTTGGAGATACATGATCTTTGAGGTCCCTTCCAATTCAAACCATTCTATGACTATATATTACACAAACACATATACACATATACATAAGTATATATACACTTAGTAAATTCCATTGAGAAAGTGTCTCTTTAAAGTGACAACGAGCTAGTGATCATGGTTAAAGCATTTCTCAGTAAGGTCAGGTACATTCATACTTCAGTATTTTGTTAGATGGATGCAGACAGTATCTGCTTACTGTTAGAGACTGGAGGAGAAAGACAGGTCAGAGATTAACTAAGTGCCACAGGATAGGTCCACCTTTGCAAATATTACAAAAGCTACTCAAAAAGTTTCAGTGCTCAAGAACCAACACTACAGCTTGTGAATCAAGCAATGCCAATGCCAACAGAAGCAGCCTGAGCTTGATTTAACTGTAAAATACTGTATTTCTCATAAGCCAAATCCCAAACATTATTTCATGACTAAGGTGGACTAAGGGTGTCACTGTTAGTTACAGTTGGCTTAAGATGTTAATGAAGTTCTGTCACATTAGTGACAGTTAACATTCCAGCCATCATCGTTCAGCCTCCTCCTGCTCTTTAAGCCTCACGATTGATCTCCTGAAGTCTGAGAAAATAAAAGCCTTACAATGACACAATGTTTTAGATACACAATACAAATTGGATGGTGTTTTCAACTAAAATTCATCTCCTGGTGTGGACAACAAATAAGTATTGAGTTTTACAGGAGAACTCATGATGAATAACTTCCAGTGATTCCACCAGCAGGTCCATGCCTCAGTGGATTAAGAGCTTAAGCCTTACATTCAGAAATGACATTCAGTAAGGAATGAAATTGCCTTAGAAAGCACCAACTTCCTCATGGGCCATGGCTTAAAAGTTGTTATAATACAGTGCAATCCCTTGAATAAAGGCAAATCTGCCCTGGCTTAGAAAATACTAGAAAAGTCACACTACAAAAAAGTTTTAGTCAAGTATTTGATTTTCATGGCAGCTTATGTTTCTCAAGAGTCCCCTAAAGGAGAGGCAGTTAAAAGCATATTTTTTCCCAAAGAATCCTACAGAAAAGGCCAGGCATCAAAGAGATCAAAGAGCACATGTGTTCTTGAAAACCAATATAACTAAAGCTTACAAAATCTCTTAAATTTTGGGGCGGAAGGTAGGGGAGGGGGAAAGAATCATTCAGACCTTACTCGTTCTTGAAATTATTTTCTTGTCCCACTGAAGCTAGCAAGCAACCAAAGAGTTAAAAGTAGAAGTAACTACTGTGTAGAACACACTTCTTCAGTGGTGGAGCTTCTGCAGAAGTTAGCGCAGCATTGCTACCCAGAAAAAGCCAATATCCTGGTCAAGCCCTCAGTTCTGTACAAGGCAAAGCAAAGCTTAAGCTCAAAACAGTCTCAGTAGTCTCCAGACTAATGAATAAAAGATCTTGGAAATGTAAATTAGAGTTTCAGTAAGCATACTCAGAATTACATTTCCCTTACAGCCAATGGCAACAAACCATTGCACTGTTGGGTTTGGCATTGCCAACTATTTCTTTCCACAAATATCACAGTACTTGTTGTTTTTCTCAAAATCCCAGTTTCTTAAGTCATATGATTATCTAAGTATCACAGTTTTTATTGTAGAGAACACACAGCACCCTCTATGTGTGGGAAAACTTTTAAAAAGTGGTCCCAAGGGTGGGAAACCAGAAGGCAAATAAAAAGAAGGCAAAGTATGTTCTTTTTACAAGTAGATTTGTGAGCAGCACAACTGGCAAAGCCTGGTTTTCCTTGGCTTTTAGTCTTATAACTGATTCTCTGATGTTTAACAAGGTGCAAACTCAGATTAAGTTTTTCCTGTGGCTGTGCATTTCTAACAGCTTTATCCTCGTACATATCCCTGAGTCCAACAAGGAAGAAGCAGGAGAGGGAAAGATTCAAATTTCTCAAATAATTCAGAGAAAACAGTCTTTTTTTAAAACAAATCAATAATCAAGTAGTTAGTTGCAATACACAAAACCTCATAGACCAACCCATTTTTAAGCGAAAGAAGGTAATACTAACACCCATTAAAGGGCAAACAGACTTGGTAAATAACATGCTGTTCCTTTCCAGCTGTATGGCAAGCCAGGAAAGACTATGCTGGGCAAATTCTAACAAGAGCTCTGAAGATTTCCATGTATCACATGGCAAGTTACTATGAAGTGTTTAAGCAATTAAAACCAAACATGTTAACATGAAGTAAGAAAGCATAACATTCATAATACTGTACAAAAGAAAAAAGGTTAATGTTTCAAATATTGTAGCAACTACAAACCATTCGATTCCATGCTAAATTTAAAAAAAAATGGTGTTTTTAATAGACATATATTCACAGAAAGCCCTGCATTTTATTCCTGAATTTAAGGTTCTACTAAGTTTGATGAAAACAGAAAAGTCTTACTGTGATCCTCTTCATATCTAGCTGTCGGAGCTGCATCATATGATGGAGAACGGTGTGTTTGTACCATGTCTCCTGAGCTATTGGGTTGCCATCAAGGGTGATATCTGACAAAGATGAGGAATCAGCAAGGCACAGAATATCCTCAAAACTGCAACCAAAAAAGTTTAAAGCTTTAATATCATGGAGCAGGAATAATTTTGAGATGGAAGATTTTGTTTTGTAAGGATAGTACATTGGTATTATCTGTACTGAAAAAAACCTCACCTACCACTACACTGAATGATAAGTTATTTTGAAATACCAACAGCTCCTGCTGTTAAACTTCTTCATCTCTTCACAGACAGATAAAAAGAGAGACAAAATAAGGAGAACTATGGGAGTATAGTTTCATTGAATAAAATCCTAATCTAAAATAGGTTACATATCAACTCACATTCCATAAAAATAATACAAGGTTTATTTGGCCCCAAAGCCAAGATGAAAACCATGAGAAATACAAGAAAAAAGCCAAACACAAATACCCCAGAATGATCCTGGATGTTTGCAACATCATTAAACAGCATAAGAAAAACGAATACAAAAGTATCATGTTATCCTCAAAACATATGTGTCCATTGATCCAAGTTGAGGCTACAAACACTAAAAAGTTGGCTTTTTTGACATCATCAGATTTGGTTTCTAGAAAAAAAACAACTGGCCTGAGTAAAATGTATTTCATAGAATTATAGAATGGTTTGGGTTGTAAGAGACCTTAAAGATCATCTCATTCCAAACCCCCTGCCATGCCTCATCCAGCCTGGCTTTAAACACATTCAGGCATTGAAGGGGCATCCACAACCTCTCTGGGCAGCCTTCTCCACTGTCTCATCACTTTTACAGGAAATAACTTCTTTCTTCTCACCATCCCTCAGTCTTCCCTCTTCCAATTTTCATCCATTACATCTAGTCATGCCATCCTGGACCCTATGAAAAAGTCCTATCCCAGCCTTTCTGGAGCGCCTTTCAGGTGTTGAGAAGCTACTCTGAGGTCCCCCCTGAGCCTTCTCTTCTTCAGGCTCAACAACCCCAACCCTTTCATCCTGTCCTTAGAAGGAAGCTGTTTCAGGCACCTGAATTCTAATAGATCTGGATTTCCTTGCAGCTGAATGTTCACAGATTATTGTATGCTTTTTTTGGAAGTTGATAAAGGCAGTCATCATTTTATTCAATGGGAGTCTTGAATAAGAGCATCTGTACTGCAGATGATTTCTGAACCCCAAGTTCAGGTTTGTTACTCATCCAAGAACTAGGGAAGGAAGAGTTCCTGCTGCTAAGAGAGAGAACCATAACCAGTCAATGCAATCACTAATATTATTAGAATATTTTAAAAAGGCAATAATTCTGTATTTTCTGCTTCAGAAATGGTCTTTCACTTCATAATGTCATTAAGTATTGGTTTCCCTAGTGAAGTGAGTCTTCATATTTTTAGGTGATAATGCTGATTCTTTTGTAATTTTCAGATTT
Source organism: Turnix velox (assembly GCA_013400935.1). Taxonomy (NCBI): domain Eukaryota; kingdom Metazoa; phylum Chordata; class Aves; order Charadriiformes; family Turnicidae; genus Turnix; species Turnix velox. The sequence continues at coordinate 2,991 of VZTY01034268.1, read as the reverse complement.
TTTTAAAGTTCATTCTGAAAAGTACCAAGTCAAATTATTTTATTTTATAGGAATAATGTAATTGGAAGAGTGGAGTTTCAGCCTCGAGGTAAGAAAGAATTCTTCTGAGGGTAGTGAGACACTGGAAGAGGTTGCTCAGAGAGGTTGTGGATGCCCCCACAATCCCTGGAGGTGTTTAAGGTCAGGCTGGATGAAGCTTTGAGCGGCCTGGGCTTGTGGGAGGTGTCCCTGCCCATGGCAGGGGGTTTGGAACTAGATGATCTTTAATGTCCCTTCCAACCCAAACCATTCTATGATTCTATAAGATAACCTTGAATGAGTCAAGGTATTATGTAAAACAACTTCTGCAACACCAACATGAAGAAACAGGGATAAAATATAAAAATATAATTTAATAGCAATTAGTCTCAACCAACAGAAGAAAACTTTGACTAAACCAGGAATAAGCCAGAGTAAGCAGCAGCTAGCAAAAGAAAAGAAATTCCTTATTAAAAAAAGAAAAAAAATCAAACTCAAAACCTGCAGTGTTATTAGTGAGACAGACAAGTAACTCCCATACTACATGTTAAATGGATGCAGCAGCAAAATGAGCCTGAAGGGGAAGATTCTACTGCCCTTCTACTTAGTCCATTAAAACAATGTAAGTACTTATGGAAAATCAACTACAATGAAATTCCAAGGCAGTGGACGTGCCTAGAGGATCTAAAGAATTAGGTGATCTGTCCATGTGGTTAAGACAAGAAGTTAGACTACCATTTTCTGTTTCCTTTCCATAGAACACCTTACAAAAGTCACATTTTTGTAAGATAAGGCTGACATATTACTTAAAATATATTCCATATGTCCTGAAGATAAAAGATAATCTTCTCAAATGACAGAGAATTTAGAACAGCAAACTTATAAACATGTTAGAGTAAGAAAAGATAACTGTCTGGCTAGAATAGATTTTGCTTGACAAACCGATTCTTTTGGTCTTTGAAATCACTTTCCAGCAATGTGACTCATAGAATAGTTTGGGTTGGAAGGGACATTAAAGATCATCTAGTTCCACCCCCCTGCCATAGGCAGGGACCTCCCACTAGATCTGGTTGTTCAGTGTCTTGTCCAGCCTGGCCTTGAACCTCCAGAGAGGGGGCTTAAATTTACTCTGAACATTCTCACTAAACATCTAACCAGACACTACATCTGACTTTAGATATAATTCAAAAATTTTTATTACTACCAAGGTCTTCAGGAAATGACAGAAAAGTTGCAAGTTTGCCACTGAATGCAAGACCTTCCCCTTACTGCTGTGCTTTTATATTCTCAGTGCCTCAGCACTCCAGAACGTACCAGAATATGCATTTTGAAGCTAAAACAGCTGTGCCTGCTTGGTGCTGCTTTTAGCAGCTCAGTTTTAGACTAAAACACTAGAGCAAAATCATGGAAGCACAGCATGTGTTGGATCAGAAGAGAGGTTCAAAGGCCATCCAGACCAATCCCCTGCAGTGACAGGGACATCCTGCACTAGCTCATGTTGCTCAGAGCCTCAGCAAGCCTGGCCTTGGATGTCTGCAGGGATGGGGCCTCCACCACCTCTCTGGGCAACCTGGACCAGTGTGTCACCACACTCATATGCATATAAAAAACAGAGCTTACGAAATTCAATGTCAGAAAGTTAATATATGGTACTTGTCACACTGGCATCCCAGTCCTAAGCCAAGCAAAGCTTGAGTGCAATACACTTCCCAGACAGACTGCACACTTTATAAGCAAGCTTCTGTTTCTCTGCATGCAGCCAGACAGGGACCACCCTACAGGAGTTGGAGGCCACATCATAATGCTCTCTCCAGCCTTGTTTCACCACAAAGGAGTCGAACCTGCTCAGGAAATTCAAAGCAGCTGTGGATGTGGCTGTTTCAGATTGCCTCAGTCAGTCTTCTTGAGTGTAATACCTGCTTCTCCTTCCAAAACCCTTCTCCAGCAGGCATCTCACCAAATGATGGCAATCAGCTCTCCTCCCCATCCTCCCTTCTTGCTAGATTAATTTATCTCTGCTAAAACAGTAGTTTCAGAACACAGAAACAAGTAGTGAATTTGGGCTAAGTTAATAAAAAGTGTTTCCTAGAAACTTTTGCAGAAAAGATCAGTTTTACACCTTGCATGCACTCTTTTGAGTTCTGCATCCAATTCTCTCCTCTGCCAGAGGGGCTGCAAACCCACTTATACTGTCTTATACAGGAATATGTCAATTAATAAGCAGCAGAGAATTCTGGAGTAGTATAACATCAACCTCCTCCGGCAAGAGACATTCACACAGACACATTTAGTAGGCAAGAATGGGACACGGGGGCACTTGTCCTCTCTCAGAGCTTGCTTACTTCACAAGACAGTTCTTCTCTACACATTTGCATCAATGATTTTTCTAGAGCATGTTCTATAAAGATTGAAAGAGCTCTGGAGAAAATAAATCAGGAAACACCCTCACTGCAGTATGACAAAATATCAAAAATATCCAAAATAACCAAAAAATAACCAAAAACTGTATGTCCAAAAACCATTCAAAAAAGAAAACCTAGGTATTACCAGGTATCTAACCACTGAACTGGTGATGGAAAGAGATGCTACCACAGTCAAACTTTCAATCCTCCTATATCACTTTTATTCAAGCATTTAGCAGCAATATTTATATAATTTCCATCCTGCTAAGAAGAAAAAAAACCTTGCTTTTATTGGTCTGGATGCATTTCTCCTCTTAGGTTTCCAGTTCATCAACCAAATGCAGAAAAACGATTATAAGTCCTTTGAGCTGGTATCCAACTATTTCCATATGGCTGGACAACATGCCTGACTAACTCAGAATCACAGTATTGAAAAGGTCCCTCAAAGGCCATTCCAGTCCATACCCTGCAGTGACAGGGTCATCCTGCACTAGAGTGGGCTGCTCAGAACCTCAGCAAGCTTGGCTTTGGATGTGTCCAGGGACGTGGTATCCATAGAATCATAGAATAG
>VZTY01034253.1:19056-47314 GCA_013400935.1 Turnix velox | reverse complement strand
GCCCAGAGACGTTGTGGATGCTTCCTCACTAACCTCCCTGTTTAAGGCCAGGCTGGACAAGGCACTGAGCAACCTCATCTAGTGGGAGGTGCCCCAACCTATGACAGGGGTTTGGAACTAGATTAAGGCTATTTCCAGCCCAAACTATTCTATGATTCTGTGATTTCAAGTCATAGGCAGATAGTAGCTGCTGCTGGTCCAAAACTGAGGGCAAAGAAAGAGAATAGCATTAATGCTCTGAGTGGTACTAGAAACCTTCTCTGGCATTTTGACAAGAAATTCACATGACTGAAGGGGATTATAACAGGAACTGATGACATTAGCACAACCTACTCTGAAGGGACAGAAGGCATACAGCTCTCTCCAGTCACTGCAGCAGTGGTAAAACCTGGAAGCTAAAAGAGACCTGATTTGAGTGGATGGGTCCACTTGACAGCTACAAAAGAACAAAGAGAGATAAAGAGGACTTCCAGCAAACAATGCATCTAACAAGTCTGTGTTTAAAAGCACCATAAGAACTACATTTAAACCAGAATTCATAACTGAGGTACCAAGCTTCAGCCCCTTTCCTTCTTATTCCTCCCTCTGAATACTGTTCCACTTGTATGCTAGTCCAATCAAGCCATCCCGAGCCCCCCAGAATTCTGAAGCCCAAGAAAGGGGAATAAAAGGAAATGGAAACAGGACGGTTTAATTGGATCCTTGATTTGTAAATTTCCTTCTAGTTTGTTTTGGTTTGGGTTATTGTTTGTTTGTGGGGTTTTTTTTGGGGGGGAGGGGTGCTTTTTTTTCCCCCAAAAGAAGTAGCTTAGTAGGAATAATTGTATTTGAGTCAGTTATTAATTATGTGATTTCAACTAACAAAAATCACAGAAGGACTGAATCATTGCCAGAATCAGTGTTGGACTTAAAAGAAAGGGCTTTTGATCTCACACAGTACTGCTTTTAAGTGACATGGACATGGTTATTATACAGGATGAAAAACACTTGCAATAGAACAAAAAGCTATTTTAGAGCCCCAGCCACAATTAAAAGCTTTTCCTGAAAATTTCCAGGTTTATTGAAGAGAAACTTAAGGTATTTTCTGATGAAAGAAAACAAAAACTTTGTTCAGGTTCCAAAAACCCGTATCACGGGAAAGTCCTCATATTAATGGTGGCAACAAAATCACAATCAAGCAATGAGGACAAAACAAAACTATAGGTGCAATATCAGATTCAAATTCACATAACCACTCAAAGGTACCTTCCCTGCACATTTTTAAGACAACAGCAGCAAAGTTCTCAAAGGAACGTTACATTAGAATAACATGTTATACTTGGCACCTTCTGAAACTTGTTTTGAGGTCTGCACAGGCAATATGCCTCCAACTTAAGCTAGTGTTCAGCCAATTAGAAAAAAAATACAGGAAAGTGTGTCTAAAGATTTGTAGATGTACCAAGAAAGGTACGTGTCTACTCTGAACTATACTTGACTAAAAAAAGTCCCAAACCATCCTTCAAAAAATCTTCAAAAAAAAAAGCAGTAAAAGTTTCTGCCCATGAATTGTTTAATGTATTCCACTCAAAACCACTGAAATATGAGAAGAATTGTAGAGATTTAAAATATGAAAAATAAAGGTCTTTTTCATGTTAACATGTACAGAAACTAATACATGCAAATACCTGAAAGACTCAGAATGTCTTAAGTTCTAAACTCAAAGGTGATAAAACTTTACTTATGCAGTAAGTCCCAGCTATACAAAATGCCAGCTATACAAAATGAAAGACAATAAACCAACGGTCATGTCTCCTACTCTAAGCAGCCTGAAGCACATACCACTGTTCTTGGGCTTCAGCCCATGAGGTGCTGAACATTTTGGTCTTCACCCAATAATGCACTTAAACAAATTATTAAATCCTTAAACAACCAGCACTAGACAGACTGGAGTTTCTTCATCCACTTCTGCTTTTGCCAGCACATAGTCGAGCCCTAGTTCTTGTACAAGTAGTCAGAAAAGACAAATTACACTGTTCTCCTCAAAGGGCACTAATCTCATTCAGTGAAAGAAATCGTTGTAAGAGTTTGTAGTGTTCTGAAATAACCATAATGTTACACAAACACATATACGTGTTAAACAGAGACCTCCCTCCTTTCTCCCAACATGGGGAGGTTCTTATATGAAGACTGCTTCCTAGGTCCAGACACAATTGCAAAAATTTACTTTTACTTGCACTTAAAAGATAACATTCATAAGCAATGTTTTGTATTTTAACAAAGACATGTCCAAATTCACCTTGCAATATAAGATCTTCTAAGTTGCCTGAAAAAAAAAGAAGGCAGTTCTGAGTTTGCCCTTCCATTTCCTCTTGTGCTTCCAAGGCTAACAGGCTTTATCAGATATGAAGGTTAAATTTCAAAGTGGGACAAAATCAGAAACTACTGTGTATATTCTGTTTTGGGAAATAATTTTAAATATCTGATCACATCACTATCAACTAATTAATTACCACACATCTGCACAAAATGTGTCTAATGAGTGAACAACAGCAATGAATAAAATTGCAGGAATAAGCTATACCTCAGTACAAGTACCAAGAGATCCCTAGCAGGTTGAGAAAAGAGCCCGACCATTTAACATCAAAATGGCGCAAAACAAATGAGAAAAAATACTTACATGTGTCTAAAGGTATACAACAACTTTTTGATTTTACAGCATTAGGGAATTTGCTTCCAAACCTCTTTAAGTTCAAGCAGCACTAATTAAGTAGAAAGGGAAAATGTCATTAAGAACATACCACAACCAGTTGTTTGTGCTGCTTAAATTATGCATCAACAAATGTCAAAGCAAGAAAAAAAAAAGGTTAAAAAGAATAAAGTTAAAGGTATCTCAGAATTCAGGGTCTCTCCAATACCTACAAGAAAAACATGAAACTAAGTAATGTTTCAGTGCAGGCTGATCTTCTTTCCTTTCCTCATTTTAGAGCATACCAAAAGCATTGGTTTCATTTTATAGTTACTTGGCAGACTCCTAACCAAGAAATAACCATGGCAACAGATACTCTAAACGTTCATTTTTGGTGCTATTTGGCAACAGAGAATTTTAAAATTCAAAACACCTGGAGCTGGGTCACATATTAGCCAGAACTAACAATAGTACATAACCTTTTGAGTGAATAATCTAAGTGAAAAAATGTTTCTGGAACTTCATTACAAATATTTCTTGGGAATGTCAGCTTGAAAGATCTAATGACTTTTAGATTCTTAAGAAAAGTTAGGAATTGCCAAGCTGACTTTTTTTTCCTGTTTTAGAAGTAGAACCAATATATTACAGTATATATTTTATATATGTCAAAATATCTGAAAAGAGGCAGTCTTAGGTTTATTACAGCTTCATGTATTTGTATCAGAAATACATATATAAGTAGGGAGGTAAAGGCAGTAAGAACAATAGAAATGCAGCTCTGTGGAGTTTTACAGTTCAGTTGTTCAGTTCCAGGAAGATTTCACACAAATACATATTCACAAAAAAAACCTACAAAAAAACCCCAAACCAAAACAAAACAAAAACAAGGTTAGTTTTCACCCAGGTTAGTTTACTGAACTATTTCCCTACAAGTTCACATGAACAGTAGAAACTCCAGTGCAAAAAAGCATAGTGAGAAGGAAACAGAAAGATGGGCTACAAAATGAGAGCGTGAAGGAACATACGGTTTCTTCAGTTAGTGTTTGTCAGCATTGCAGTTATCTCACCTTAGTCACATTCAGGTACATGCAAGCAGGTTCAAACCAACTGAACTCAACTGCATCACAACATGTCTAACAAAATGTAAACAAGTTCATGAAACATGAGGCAAAGTTTTCTGGGTTAAAATACAGCACTCTCATACCCAAAGTAGACCTGGAATTAGCACCACTGCCTCTCAAGCCTTTGGGAACTCACCCTGTCAGGTTCCCAGGGATAGCTGCTAAAGATGAATGGGAAAAAGTATACTGCCAAATTGGGCATGTTTCCACTTTTCTCACAGGAAAAGTAACGCACACAATCCTTGTGAGTTACTGTCATACCATTCCTCTGCACTCTGTCCATGATGCTTTCTTTGTACTTTCTCAACTGATATATGAGTTTATTTTTTTCAATATAGCACTGCATTTCCTCCTGCATGGAGAACAGTTGTCATTTCCAGCATAATTTCTTGAGTGGAAACCACAATGAGATGGCTAGCAAATATAATTTTCATCTAAAGGTCCTGAAAAGCAATTCCAAACATCTCAGATTGTTGTGATAGAGTAAGACTGGTCTAGAATTACTTGCTCCTTGCCAAAAGCAAAAATTTAATGGATTTACTATTTCAAAGTCAGTGTTTCACTGTATGGAGTGAGGCGCTATGTCGTACTTCAGAAAGGATCCAAGCTCTCAAGTCCAAACCAGGATCATAAGCATAGACACATATCAAAACCCTAAATAAACAACAACAGTTGCAAACATCCAGGTAAGAACTAACTGTCATAAATTAGCCTAAAGATGCTACATTTCCATAAATCAGTGCATAGATAAATCACACAAGCCTTCCAAATCAGAAGACTACTGTAATGGGATTTCTAACCCTGTATTTAATTCTTGAGCTGGACACAAGATTGAAAACACCAGTTAGCACTCTATTGAAAGTATTTCCAAGGAATGTTGCAGGGAGGTATGATCAAAGCAATCAACAGAGCCAGGCCCAAACCAGTGGATTTCTGTATCTAGGATTTCTTAGTTAGACCAGAGACAACCACATGACTAGAACCCACATATGAATTTCACCCCCCTTAATGTTTTGATTTCAAAGGAAGACAGTAATACCAGAAGCTACCACAGTGACATAAGAATTATCAGGAGCAAGATGTGAATAAATGAGAGCGGTGAGGATTTTTTCCCTCTTTCTCTCTTCCAACAGTGAACTTTTTAAAACCAGATGACAGAAAGAACTGCTCCCATGGCAACATTATGAATCTCTAAATGACTTACATAATCTGAAGTATAAAACCATACTTCAACTAAACTGGCTCACAAACAACCTGTGCAATTTTATTCCAGCAATTATACAAAACATAAGTATTATCCAGACCTATACAGGTTAATTGCTATCATGGAAAGAAAACTGTGGCAAAATTCTGCATGACACATTTCACACAACAGAGCCAGGAATGCAACAACTGTCTCCCAGAATTAATTTAGTGGGGGAGGGGTGTGTTATTTTGGCTTGGACTTCTTAAATCTTGTCCCCTTCTACGCCTTGTTTAGAGACACACTGTCCCACTGCTACTATCTCTTCTTCAAGTACAATAGGCACCTTTCTGCATAAACTGATAAATGCTTGCTAAAAAAAAAACAAAACCAAAAAAACCAGAAGAGACTGACAAAATTAGAGCCTGTTCTGTGTTCATGTCAACACAACATGGCTCAGAGTAATGTATAGTTTTCAAACATTAATCTCTATCTATCTGAAAGTGAGCCTTGCTCTTGCAGTTACCATAATACATGAACCACAGTATCAGCCTGACCAGAGAAGCTTCAACCCTCTCTTCTGATTGCGTGGTACCACACTAGCAAGCAGTTTAAATACAAGTTAAATTCAGCCTGTTTGTCAAAACATCAAGAGATGGGTTGCTTGTTTGTGATAGAACTTAAAGACAACACACTCCTTGGTAAACAAGGCAGAAAAGCCCACTGGGTACCAACTTCTTTGCAACTGACTGCAGAACTAAAGCATTTGACTAGGTATCAACTCCCTCTTGCAAGAAAAGCACCAGAAGAACCAGTTGGCAGCTCAGCTGAAAGAATGTGCCACAGGTAATTTTCTCTTATTACACTTCTGTTTGCTTGTCATGAGGTGCACTTGAAAAAGGGAACTATAGAAATGTTTACAAGAGAGAAACAATAGAGAGTGAATATAAACTTTGGCAAACTGTAATCATTGCAGTTTCCCTCATATTCCTCTCTATGATCCTGCATTTAGTTCCACGTAGCACTTGATTATTGAGGTTCATAGAATAGTTGTATTGACAATCCAACCCTGCTATAACGAGATGAGGCATTTTCAATTAAATCAGGTTGCTCAAAGACTCATTAGACCAGGCCTTGAAGGTTTGTTTATAGGAGTGGTGCAACTACAGTCTCTCTGGGCAACCTGTGCCAGTGTTTCAGCCAACCATTTATTCCTGGTGTCCAATCTAAATCTACCTGCTTTCTGTTTAAAACCTTTACCCCTTGTCCTGCCACTACAAGCCCTAATAAAAAAGTCTGTCCCCATCTCTCTTATAAGCCCCTTTTAAGAATAAAAGGCTGTAAAGGTTTTCCCAGAGCCTTCTCTTCTTCAGGCTGAACAGCCACAACTCTCAGCCTGTCCTCATAAGAGAGGTGTTCCATCTCTTTGGTCATCTCTCTGGCTTTCCTCTGGACCCTCTTCAGTGGGTCCATGTGGTCTCCTGTGGTAAGGATTTCAGATCTGGACACAGTACTCCAGGCCCCAAGAGAGCAGAATCACCTCTCCTGTTCTGCTGGACACAATCGCTTTGATGTAACCTAGGACACAGGCTTCGCCAGCTGTAAGCACATATTACTGGCTCATGCCCAGTACCCTGAAGTCCTTCTCTGTGGAGTTACTTTAAATCCCTTCATCCCGCAGACAGTACTGATACTGACCCATGTGCTTGCACTCGGCTTTGTAGAACTTTGTAAGGCTCAAAATAATGGGCTAGGAAATTGCACTCGTTTAAACAAGCATTTCAAGAATGCTTACAACATTATTCTGGTAAAACAGTTTTTCTTTGCAAGCTGCAGTTCATTTCCTAGGATCTAGGTAACTTCAGCAATGGTGATCATCCATCCCTCATCAACAGACTTAGAATATCCTACGGTCAAACAGCGAGTCAGCTATCATACTTCCTTGCTCAGAGTAGTACATAAGCATGCTTTGTCATTGCGTGAAACATCAGAATACATTTTTCAACCACAACAAAGCTGTTCAGCTCTATCTGCAAGATTAGTCTGCTGCAGTAAGTCACTCACTGAGGGTGGGATTGGGAATGAAGAAATAGGTAAGAGTGGCAGCTGTATAACAATTATCCCTGATTTTGAACCTATAGCACTTGCTGCATTGCCCTGCTCCCCACTATGTGTCCTAGCTTGCACCGTTTTTATCTTCAAGACTTTGAATTCACTTAAGCTCATTATTATTTCTCCTAGGCTGTGGGTGCCTGCGACCCTTATATTCTCCTCAGATTATTCCAAACTCTGCAGTTGCCTGATAGTGCATCCTGGATGGAGGAGGCAGGGGCATCCTGCAAGGCTTTCCCTCCTCCTGGTGCCCTGCCCCTCACCAGGCATCTACTGAGCTGTGAACCCTCACTGCCTGAGTTCAGGCTTCTCCTTCAAAGGAAAAAAAACATGTCCCAAATCCATAGCTTTGAAGTTGGACATGTGAGGTTTCACCAGCTCCACAGAAGAATTTTGGAAGACATGGTGAGATACTGGAACAGGCTGCCCAGAGAGGTTGTGGATGCCCCCTCCCTGGAGGTGTTTCAGGTCAGATTGGAAGAGGCATTGAGCAACCTGACCTAGTGGAAGGTGCCCCTGCACATGGCAGGGGGGTTGGAACTAGATGATCTTTAAGGTCCCTTCCAACCCGAACTGTTCTATGATTTCTAAGAATGCATACTGCCCCTTCTTTCTACACTGGCAGAGGTGATCTCATGTTATTAACACATTCATTAGTTTTGCAAATGTGTTGGATAACATCCACGAGGAGCAACCATTCACAGCAAGGTAGTACAGCTTATGATGGGGCTCTTAAAGGAAAGCAGGGAATCAGCACCTGAGCTGACTCAAAACTTAAGATGGAAATTCTGAAGACTGCCAGCCAAGTTAATTCCTCTGTGTACAATTTGCTTTTTTATAGTTTATTTAAACTTGAGCTCTATAAACATTACATCAACATTACATCAATTTACACAGCTATTATGAATAATTACTTCATTTGCACACTAAAAAAAAAAGAAGTAAAATATCCTACATACTATGTTATCTAAGAAGTTCCACTTTCACAACTTTATTTCAAAATGTAGACTTTCAAAACTTGTTTGCTGCTTAGCATTTCAAACTGACTTTAACCAATGATAATTTTTTAAAAAAGAGATAGTTGCATTGCCTCCTAAGCCACCAGAGAAAAACCTCAACAGTCCAGAGACCAATATATTCCAACCTTTCTCAGCTATTCTGAAAGTGTGGAACATTAAAACTGTGTATTCTGGAATTAAATTTGTTAACCTGGTTTCTGAGGAAATGAAATTTGTCAGCACATTGTTTGCATGTCAGTAAACCTCCACAGCAACTTTCTGGCATACTAAACAGAAACCAGGTTTGACAAATCAGCACACGCCAGACCTCCTACACATTTTGTGAAACCTATTTGCCAAACAGGAGATAAAGATTAAAAATAGCATGTTTAGCATGGAAGAAACACACAGGCAGAATTAAAATCTTTTCCATTTTGGCTGCAAATTACTACATGCATACTTATTTGCCAGCACATCTGGCTCTGAACCACACACACAACACCAGCAATAACTTGTGATTGGCCAAACAGGTGGGAAATGTGGGCCATAACTACAGTTACTGATTAGTGCTCAAAGGGAGTAATAATATACTTAGAAACTGTACAAACAGAGAAATTATTGAGGATAGTGGTATAAAGTTCAAGGAATACTGGACTGGAATCAGAGCTGTAAGATGTCAGGTATCACTGGTGTGATGTAAAGTACCATCAGTTCTGCAACTTGAACATAGGTTTTATCCTTGTTGCATTCTTCGGACTGATACTTTTAATTTTATGATTGAACTTTCCAGGGAAATCAGAACACTGACAGCTTACTAAACAGGGCAGAAAGAAGACAGGTTCTTCAGTCCAAGATATTTCTTCTTAAAAGAGATGTTTTTACAGTTATTTTGGTTGCTTTCAGTTTACACTGGTCTCACATCCTAAGAAGTCAAGGGAAAGAATGAAAAGCATGTACATTACAGCAGCACATACAATATTTGCCAAAAATTAATATCTTAATATGAACAGAAAATTTGTTATTTTTTGTGCATCTGTCATTCAAACAACCACTCATTTTGTATGAACATTCAGTCACCTCAAAGTTTCTATTTCGATGACATTGTAAATAACAACATAATACAGTTGCTTTTGTGCAGACATAAAGGAATCATAAAGGAAAAATGTTTTTAAAAGATCATTTAACAAACAGAACTCAGGATTAGCAAAGGAGAGATCAAGGAGAAACAAAAAATTTCCCCTTTTCTCTAAAAAACTGAACTGAATAAAATAATTTTTAGACTGTCTATAAAGTATAACCTGTTTTTATGAAAATAAAAATAGATCTAAGACATTGTTTTTATTTTACAATCTTAACTACTTTTCCTCAAATTCCTCCTCAGTTCATACACAAGAAGAACTAAATATCAGAAAAGTAAAAGGTAGGAAGATTCTTTAGGTATGTGAAAATTCTCATGAAAGAAGAGCAAGGTCTCAGTACCAACTCCTGCAGGTTAAGTGATACTCAAGTTCCATTAGTTTTTGTATAGAAGCACACCACACTTCAAGTTAAATCTTGCAAAAGTTAACACTAATTTTCATCACGTAAGTATCATCAGTACTGATGTTCTTCCTGTATCATAGTCTTCTTCCAAGCTGAAGGAATTTCCATCATGAAAGCAGACTTTAAAGTGACAGCAGGATTTTCTCTTGTTTGTATTTACTCACTCCAAGAGTGTATGTCTTCTTTTCTACAACACAACGTTCAGACAGGAAGAGCTATTTAACATCTCTGTTGGAGAAGTGGACAGTGGGATTGAGTTGCAGATGACACCAAGCTGTGTGGTGCAGATGATACCCCAGAAGGAAGGGATGCCATCCAAAGGGACCCTGACTTGAAAGGGCTTGAAAGGTGAGGCTATGCCAACCTCATGAAGTTCAACAAGGCCAAGTGCAAGGTGCTGCACCTGGGCTGGGGCAATCCCAAGCACAGACACAGGCTGAGTGGAGAGCAGCTTGAGTCCAGCCCTGAAGAGAAGGATTTGGGGGTGCCAGAGAACGATAAACTTAACATGAGCCCCCACTGTGTGCTTGCAACCCAGAAGGCCAACCAAACCCTGGGCTGCATCAAGAGAAGTGTGACCAGCAAGTCAAGAGAGGTGATTTTGCCCCTCTACTCGGCTCTGGTGAGGCCCCCCCTGTTCTGGAGTCTTCATCATAAGAAGGACATTGATCTGTTGGAGCAGGTCTGGTGGAGGGTCATGAAGATGATCCGAGTGCTAGAACACCTCCCTCATGAAGACAGGCTGAAGGAGTTGGGCTTGTCCAACATGGAGAAGAGAAGGCTCCAGAGGGACCTCACAGTAGCTTATCAATTACAGAATCACACAGAATGTCATGGATTGGAAGGGATCTCAACAGATCATCTAATCAAATCTCCCTGCCAGAGCAGGAACACAAGAAGTAACTGGTCTGAAGGCCATTCTCCTAGACCACTGACAAGATGCAGCTGGTATGAGCCAAGGCCATCCTTTAATGGACAGAGCTTCAGGGGGATACATGGGAGGGATACATTGGAGACGAGAAGTGGATGCACTAAAAGACCACCAGACAGTTGACAACCACTGCACATGCTCAAATGGGCAGACAATTATGATAATGATTTCCTGGAACTGTAATGAATATTTGTAGAAAATAACGAATATGTCATGAACAAACCTCAATATATACTGAGGTGAGACACACCTGAAGGTGTGCACTATTTGAGGAAACTCATCCCTGTAGCGGGTGCTGTAAAAAAGGATGATGCTATCTTCTAGAAAATACCTGAAGGGTGTTGACAGAAAGGCAGCAATAGGATAATAAGATATGTGTTGGCAGAATTAGGAATAATGGATGTAAATTGGAAGAGGGAAGATTCAGGCTAGATAGAAGAAAGAAATTATTTACAGAGAGGGTGGTGAGACAGGTTGCCCAGAGACAATGTGGATGCTCCTAATCTGGAGAAATTCAAAGCTCACCTGGATGCGTTTCTGTGTGATCTGATCTAGGTGTTCCTGCTCTGGCAGGGGACGACTGGACTAGATGATCTCCTGTGGTCACTTCCAATGCCTGACATTCTGTGATTTTGTATGATTGACTCCTGCATCAAGTGCTGGCTCTGCTGGGGGATATCCTTCTGAAGCTTGTTGCTTGCTTCTTTGTTTGTAGTTCTTTCATATCAAACACATTTCCTCTTCTTATATAGGTATCCTTACTCCTCATCCCATTTTCTCTTATCTAACACAGTTCATCACCCACCTATCATATTTTGACAGCTGCAGTATTTAAAGAATTACCAGCTATCTCTCCCCATCCTTCCTTCTCTCATTGTCATTTCTGGACTGCTCAACAAGCAATCACCTTAACTGCCCTTCTGCCTTGTATCATCTGGAATCCCTACTTCATCATGCAACTAATAAGTTATGCTCTCTTGCTCCTGTGCTACACATTTCCTTTGCAGCAGTGCTTCAGTGACTTCTGTCTCTGGATCACATCCCTCTTTCATTCCTTTCAAACAACTGCTATTCAAAACAGTTCTGACAAGCCTCTCATGTTTTATGAAATCAGTCTCCCTCTACCCACCTATCCCTTACTAAATCATACCCCTAAACTGCAAGTCCCATCACTAAACCATGTTTTTTTAAATACCTTCAGGAATATTGATTCACCCACTTCTCTGGGCAGCCTACTCCAGTGCTTGAGAGCTCTTCTGATGAAGAATTTCTTCCTAATATCCAAACCAAACCTGCCTTGATGCCTTTTCCTCTCATTCTATCTCTTGGGAAAAGAGAGTGATCTGCACCTTGCTACAACCTCCTTTCAGGTAGTTGTGGAAATCAATAAGGTTCTCCCTGCAGCCTCCTTTTTTTCCGAGTTTTCTCAGCTGATCATCACAAGACTTGTGCTTGACACCCTCGACCACCTTTGCAGCTCTTTTCCAGACATACTTCAGCACATCAGTGTGTTTTCTTCTATTAATGTGCCCAAAATTGAATGCAGTATTTGAGGTGGGGTGTCACCAGTGGTGAGAACAGGAAGATGATCATCCCCTTCTCTTGTCCTGCTGGCCACATTATTTCTGATACTAGAAATAATAGAAATAGAAACAACAGAATAATAGAACCAGAAATAACCAGATTGCTGATGGTTTCTCAGCTGTCCATGTACACTGTTGAGTCATAGTCAGGCCGATACTTACCAATAGCCCCAGGTCCTTTTCCACAGGCAACCCCCCCAGCCACTGTTACTCAAGCCTGCAGTACTGCATGGAGCTGTTGTGATTCCGGTGCAGGACATGACAGTTGTCCTGGCTGAACTTCATACAACTGGTCCTGACCCATTGACTCAACTTCTCCAGTTCTGCCTGTAGAGCTTTCCTCTAGTGACAGAAGTAAGCAATTAAGCACACTTACTGTAACAGAATAATTCACTAAAATATGTATGCATATATATCCATAAATTATACCTGATAAAAAGACTATACTGTGTACTGCAAGCATCTCAAGGTTCTTTTACAACAAAATTTACAGTTTCCCAAGACTGCATTTGCATGTTTTTTTCATTATTGTACACTACCACACCAAGAAACCACAGATGTTTTGTTTTATGAGAGCATCTGGCTAGTCTACGTGGCCTACCACACACACTTTATATAAAACACTTGAGCTAAGGAAAAGTTTTCAGTTCTATCCTGAAGTACAGTAGTTCGATAACGGGTGTATACAATATTGCCAGTAGCAAAAAACTCCAAAATTTGCCATGTTTAATTGATTCAGTAATATGCTGAAACAAAATCTGTGTCAATAGCAGATCATAATTTGCTGTTAATATTAGTATAACTGATGATGTGGCAACTTTAGAAACAGCTGCTGGAATAATTCCTAGGGAACAAAAAAGCCACAATTCCTCATAATTTTTTCTCACAGAGAAAAAATTTGGAAATTTCATAAGCTTTCAAGAGACCTTTTCCTTAGGACATCTACATGGTCTGTAAAAGAATGTCAGTAATTTAACACTTGAACTGTTGTAAGCAGAATTCAAGCATAATCTGTCACAATTCTCCTGTCCTTCAAGAAAATCTTATGCTTCAAATTATTTATTAGTAACAGAAGCAATAAAAGAATTTTCACATGCATTTCCATAGAGCTAAAAATGACTGCTGCCAAGTATCACAAAGTTTAAAGAGAAAGTCCTATTTTTTTTTCTAACCTTGCACAGACTTGGAATTTACACCTATTTTTTCTCATAGCTTGTTTGTATGCCTTTACAAGTCTTTAGATCAATTTCGGTGACATATAAGAAGTTTCAAGGAAGTATTTAAGACCATGTACAAGCTGAGGATACACAGGTCTTGACAGTACCAGGATTCACCCACAGCTTCAGCTTTAAACATAGAGCATCTTAGGCACCTGTACTTCCCAGAAATATGTAAATGCTCACCACCTGACCTTAAGAATAATTCTGAAGTGGTCACAGTTAAATCCAAAGCAGATGCAAGTTGCCAATGCAACAGTCTCTCTGATCTAGCCTAACCATACTGACAGATAGCACAGAACGGTACTAGAATTGCTGTCCACCATCTGAAGAACAGTTTAGATGCTGAAGCACTTACAAGAACTGAAAAGCAAAAAATTAGACCTTCTTCAATATGAGAGAGTCTAGGACAAATGGAGTCTAGGACAAATGCTTCCACTTCAATAGATTGGCTTGGCCAGAATGCTAGGTAGGTGGTACAATAAACAAGGCTCTTAAGCCAGGAACAAAACAGTGAAAGGGAACCCATCTGTAGACCAGCAAGGGGAATTTCCTCGGGGGTAAAGAGTTCCAAGTTCCAGTATTTCCTTATTTCCTTTAAGGGAGCTCATGTATTTGACGTTAATTGTTGGATAAGCAGCCTTTGGAGCACTGCCAAGGACTTTTCCTACAGGAATGCTCCCATGCTGAAAGACATGACCAAGCTCCCTGCACCCCATAGAATCTCTCGGTGGGATAGAAGCCCAGACTTAGTATTGGTTAGTATTTGTAATTAGTGCACTCTGCTGGTCATTGAGATCACAAGAGTCCACCCTGACTGAGGGAACCTATACAACACCAGATTCCTCAACTGCTGTAAAGCTTTATAGCAACTAAGTCACTAAAAAAAAGGCAGGATTTTCTCATCAGAGACAGGCATGCCTTGAAAGAATGCATCATATTTTGAATTCCAGGCACTAAGGTATCTCACAGCTCAGTTCAATACCAGCTGATGCTGGTCACACAGCTCAACCCATTCTTTACCTCCCATTTAAGCAACTAGAAAGTTATCACACAGGAATATTAAAATCGCCCTAAAGAACTCCCAGATTGTCACAGACCAGGGGAGGGCACACAAAACAGATCTTTGGGAATAGCCAATTTATTTCTAAGAGATCACCCCTCTAGACTGGCTGTCCAGTATTTCAGACAGTTTTAAACTGTAGTGCCTATAGCACTCTATTGCTGCTATCTTGAAATTGGGATTCTTTCACATCACTGGTAAAGAAGATCCAGGAATACACTTAAAAATGCCACAATAACCCCTGGATAACACCTAACATTTAAATCTAACATAGTAAACACAACAGTTGAATATAATATAGTAAAAAGATTTAATGCTCACATCAGCTTCCTCATGATAGCAAAAGGCAATTTCCAAGAAAAGCTTAGAAAGAAGGCCTAAGTGTTCCCTTCTGTGATTACTATGGGAAATACAACTACTGAAAATGACATCTTGCTTTACTTATTACTGGAATGCAACATGTTTTAAGAGTTCTTTTGCACCAGTATTTTTCCCTCTCTTAATATACCTTTGGTCACATTTTCCAAAAATAAACAGAAATTTATTTAGATATAACAATGTAACCATAAGATGGTTCTTTCACTTTGATTTTTAGCTACTATCCAATGAATCCATTATGCAACATTATCAAGCTCAGACAAATATAAAGGCTTCTACCAGCCCTACAAGTCAACTGGCCAGCCTAGTGTGGTGAATGTGGGACAGCCTAGCTCCATTCCTCCTCCCCATCCGTCCCATAAACCCTAGTCCATGTTGCTGCTGTTCTGATTTTCTGCAACACTTTGCTTCTTGAAACAGTAGCAGAAAACTAACCTAGCAAAATCTTTTTCCTGTACACAGAAGAAGGCATCAGCACCATTTGTGGATGGAATGGGTGAAGAAGAGGCAGAGAATGAGAATCCTCCATTTCAGAAGCAGTGAGTGTAGGTGTCCAAGAAACCAGTCAGAGAATCACACCCCTTTGGGGGCGTAACACCACATGCTGAACTGCAAAGCACTTCTCCACAAAAAGGCTAACACAAAAGGTCTTTCAATGACAAGAGCTGCTGCAGTTTTTGCAGTCTGTGAGGAAAAAAAAAAATTAACAAAATCTTCAGTTATAGGTCACCTTAAGTTAATGAAAACATAAGTGTGCCTTGTCGCATGTGGCACCCATAATACTGAAGAAAACTGAAAATAAGTTCTTAAGTAACTACAAATAAGTATCATCAAGAACTCGCTCTACATGGAATGTTTCTCTGTAAAAGTGGTTATCATTCAATGAAAAAAAGCCCTTTAAATTAGATTTTCAATTTGGATCACTTAAAATTGAGAAATACACAAGCATGATGGACCCACTGTACCAATAAACAGAAATATGTAATGTAGTAATGACTAGTAGGTTTTTTTACATCTAACGCACCCTAGAAAAATCACAAAGCAGTTTCTGGCTATATAGGTCAACTCAGCAAATTCTGAGTGAAGGTGTTTATAAACGCAGTATCAGTAACTGTTTTTCTTCTAATTTTTCTTTCTTTTTCCTCTAGCTTAGATCTGTTAGCCATGCCTCATCACTTAATAACAAACACAATATCTTTACCAAATCAACCCAGCCTTTATCAAAATATTTATAAATGAACATTTATTTCTGGTTACACTGTGAT
Organism: Turnix velox; assembly: GCA_013400935.1. Lineage (NCBI taxonomy): Eukaryota > Metazoa > Chordata > Aves > Charadriiformes > Turnicidae > Turnix > Turnix velox. Next base: position 31,256 of record VZTY01034253.1, on the reverse strand, counting down.
AAATGATAAAGTTTCACAGAATTACAGATGTAACTCAGATTGAAGTTTCAGACTTTCAGAAGCTGCCTGTCAGTTGGTTTTCACAAATTAAGGTAACTATCCTTGGCTTTTTGTCTCACGTTTTTCATAATCAGCCATGCTATGCACCTCTGACTTCGCTGTGTATCAGCGCAAACCTGTACCCTTATGCTTTCTGAACATACCATTCATCAAAATAGTGGTCCTGATCACAAAAGAGGTCAGGATGTAAGTCCTAAACTTAAACGAGTAAAAAGGATCAGAGCATCACCACACTGTGTATCATGACACATTTTTGGGACCCAAAACACTACTGAGTGAAATCCACCACTCTGAGATCCATTACTAAGCTCCCTACGTAATATTTTTCATTTACACTTTGTTTAGCAGACTGAAAAACATGGATGCATATGTGTTTCCTCTGAAGGTATACTTTTATGTTAACTCTAAAAAAGAACATTTCAATTGTGGATGGCAAGCATTATGTAGGTATCAGTTTTTACTATCTAAACCCCATAGCTTTGCACATAAAGCTCAATCTTTTCTAATTCACAAGGAGGTACAAAATTTTTCTGTAGAGAGAAACTGGATACATGCAATGACTTAACACAAATTTAAGAGAAAATCGGATACCAAATTTTCCATACACAAGCAAATTTGGCAAATCCAATTCCTGTGTCCCACAGGACAGAAGTAACTCTCAACTAGGCTGGATCTCGTACAAAGGCTTCAATTTCACACTGCTGCATACAGCTGATCAACAATAATCATTTTTCACATTAAACATGAGCTATTTCCCTTTAAACTAGTCCATGGCTATTACTGATTATGTGCTGCCACCTAGCAAATGTTTCCAAAAAGGCTTAGATTTGAAAGCTCTTCCCTAAGATACCTGAAAATTCTTGAAAAGACTTTAAAAATAGTAAATACATATGAGACAGAAATATGTACAATACAGAACAGTATAATCCCATACAGGAATGGTATAACTGAATTTTAAAAAATTGCATTTTTAACTCTTTTCAAACTTAAATTTTCATTCATGCAATCACATGGAATCACATTATTAAATTACTTAAGATTACTGCACATTCCTAACTGTGGATTCTGCTAATATCTTTCTTTTTTCTGTTATTATCTGTGTTTATAGGGATTTCGAGGAAAATAAAAAGAAAATCCAGACAATTCTGGTACAATACCTATTTATTAACATGAATGAGTTTCTGAAGCTGTTACATGGATAAAACCAACTTTACATGAAAAAGAAACTGTATTACGGCAGAATGTCACGAGTGTTTATTCTTTAAATGATTATGACTGATTTGCTACATTTTTGTGTCATATTTCACCTCATCACAACGACTGAAATTCCCTCTTAACCTCATCCAGGACCTTTAACACTGCACAGTTATTTCAGATCCCGTTCAAATAGTCCCCCGAACATGATATTTTCATTCTTTGTTCTCTATTAGATCAGAACAGTTTGGAGCCTACTGTAGTCATTCATGTAGGCACTACTCTTCAACCACAGAATCAGAGAGTATCAAGAATTGGAAGTGACCTCAAAAGATCATAGAATAGTTTGGGTTGGAAGGGACCTTAAAGATCATCGAGTTCCAACCCCCCTGCCATAGGCAGGGACACCTCCCACTAGATCAGGCTGCTCAGTGCCATGTCCAGCCTGGTCTTGAACACCTCCAGAGAGGGGGCGTCCACAACCTGTCTGGGCAACCCGTTCCAGTGCTTCACCACCCTCACTGTAAAGAATTTCTTTCTTATGTCAAGTCTAAACCTACCCCACTCCAATTAACATCCATTGCTTCTAGTCCTCCCATCCGATATCATATTAAAAAGTCCTCCCCCTGCCTTTCTGTCATCTAGTCCAGTTCCCCCATCAAAGAAGGAACACATAGATCAGGTCACACAGGAATGCATCCAGGCAGGCTTTAAATTCCTCCAGAGAAGGAGACTCCACAACCTCTCTGGGCAGCCAATGTTCCAGGGTTCTGACACACTCATCATAAAGAAGTTTTTCTTGCATTTATGAGAAAACTCCTATGTTCCAGCTTGCATCTGTCACCCTTTGTCCTACCACTGCACGTTACTCGGAAGAGCCTGGCTCCATCCTACCTTTTATCTAATCTCTGACAGAAGCCTCCACCTCCAGAAAATTTAAGAAACTTACTTTCAGCTTCCTCTTAGGATAGGGTGATGTTTGAACTGTGAGAAGAAAAAGCACCTCCAGTAACCTTATTGAAAATTTTCAGTCTTTTGCACATAAAGTCATTACATTTTACCTCTTTCTTAAGAATAATCTGGTTATTCCTCAGTCAGATAATGCTTTTTTCCCCTAATGCCTTGTTAGATGAGTACCTCTTCAGTGAAAAACTATGAATCACCACCTGACCTTGATCAATCAAAAAAATCCCTGCTTCTACAATGAATAAGATTCCTCTCCTTTGGTGATTCACAGGTGTATTTCAATGTCACATCACTTGCATTGGAACTCAGATTTGCAAAGAGCAAGTACCAAAAGCTTGTAAAAAATCATCACATAAACATTCATACTTTGTACAATATCAGACTACCCTTTTTTCTGACAATAGGCCAGGACTCACTAAATTCTTGATTTGCAAATCTACCTTTCTCAAGGTAGAACATAAAACTTAACATAAGCTTGGATATCCTGTCATTTTGGTCTTGCTGATGAATGTAGTGCCTTCATCTATACTGTGAATTATCTAAGAAACTTAGAAGTCTGCAATGCCATCTGCAGAGGCTGATACAACATATGCTCAGCAAAACTGTCAGCAATGCTTTAGGTGTTGCAGCAACAGCTGAAAGCAGCCAGCTGTGTCAGGTTTGAAGGGTCAAAGGCCATCTAGTCTGACAGCCTTGCAGTGAGCATGGATATCCCATACCATATCATGTTGCTCAGAGCTTCACCAAGCCTGGCACTGACCACTTCCAAGGATGGGGCTTCCACCAACTCTTTGGGCAACGTGTTCCAGTGCCCCAAGACCCTCATGGTGCAAAACTTCTTCCTAATGTCTAACCTGAACCTATCCTACCCTAGTTTAAAACCATTGCCCCTCACCCTGTTACTAACATGCCCTGTTAAACAGTCCCTTCCCGGCTCTCCTGCAGGCCCCTTTCAGCTACTGGTAGACCACTGAGGTCTCCCAGAGCCTTCTCCTCTCCAGGCTGAACAGCCTCAAGACTCTTAGCCTGTCCTCACAGGAGAGGCACTCCAGCCCTCTGATCATCCTCGTGGCTCTCCTCTGGACCCTCTCCAAGTTTCCTGATCTGAGAGCTCATGAGAGTAGAGTAAAGGGGCAGAATCACCTCTCTTGACATGCTGCTCATGGCTTTACTAATGCAGCGCAGCATATGGCTGGCCGCCTGAGTCGTGAACACACACTGCTGACTCATCTCCAGCTTTTCATCCACAAGCACTCCTCAGTCCTTATCTTCAGAGCTGCTCTCTATCATATCATCTTCAAATTTGTATTGGTAAATAAGCGTTGGCCCAGTCTAAGTGCAGCACCCGGCACTTGTACATGTGCAGTCAAAATCCATCACAGTTAAAACACAGCTAACTAAACTAACTCATGCTTTGGAGCAGGAAAAAAATTCTGAAAGAAATATGAAACACTGAGCTTGTAACAGAACATGAAAAACTTATTCTAAACCCACTCATTTCTCATTCTCAACCACTCCATCCCCAAGAACATTGGGCAACACCATAACTTTGCTATCCAAGAAACAGCGAGCTGGAAATTTGGTAGGTCAACTAGAATCACCTGTAAAACTTCACTGTGTTCACAAACTCATTAAGACCTGCCATGCAATGATGATATGCAGGTGCACACGCACTCACATTTGCGCAGGGCCCCCGTAAAGATAATTCATCCTCTCGAGACACCTCTTTATCTCCATCACATAGACCTCTGTCTGACATGCAGCACACTGAGCAGCCCCTTCCTGGGGCGCGGTGTGCGTGTGAAACTGCGGCACTCTCAGGTCACATGGCGACATTTCCATTCGGGGCCGCCCCGGCCCCTTCTCCGGAGCCTCTTCAGGCAGCCAGACCAGCCCTAGGGAGTCCAGTCCGGCCTCTCACGCTCGCAGAGTGTCACACCGCTGCTCAGCTCTGCAGCTTCCCTCCCTTCTCGGTACCGAGGTCCCTTAAAATGAACGTCCTCAACCCCGGCCTAGCGCCGGAGCCTAGAGCCCTTCCGGATCGAGGCTACCCAGCCGGCCTGCTCCCACCATCACCTCACTGGAGGCGAGGAGGCTTACCTCGTTGTTGAGGTTCAGCACAGGAGCCATAGCGCTAGCCCCTGCCCGCAGAGCGCCACTATCCACCGGCCGCCGCCACCCCTCCGTGCTCTTCCCACGCCGCTGCAGCAGCACCACCAAATGAAACACCGCGCATGCGCGGTGAGAGACCCACTCCAGGCTGGAACTCTATGGTTAGAGTCTCTCTAGGCCGGTTCTCTAAGGCCTCGATCCTCCAGGCCCAACTCTATGCGTCCCGTCTTTCCTTTTACATCAGAGATGGGGACAAACAGGATTTTCTTCTAGTTCTCGCGGGCTAGAAGCGGAAATAGGAACCTCAGAGGCAGCTCCTTGCAAAGCGCTGATCTGGCATGTTAAACCTGAAACCTCCCGCTGCGGCAGTGCTGTTATGTTAGTTTGATTCATAGCTGGTTGAACCAAAGGCCTGAGAAGATCTAAACCTCTAAATCCTCGAACTAATGAGATATCCACTCTTTGGAATAGTTTATAATATTAGAAATTACCGAGTATTCTTGCTTTTTTTCTTGTTCCTGCCTTATGGAACTACTCTAAGAAGGATAGCATGAGGAAACAGTGAAATTTGTTCTATTTCATAACTTTGTTTTATCCTTCTGCGCTTCATTTCCTTGTCATAGAATCATCTAGGTTTGAAGAGACCTTCAAGAGGTGGACTTGGTAGTCTAAGAGGGGGACTTGGACTCCAAGTCACATCCCTCAACACCGCATCTACACTTCTTTAAAGTACCTTCAGGGATGGTGACTCACACTCTGCCCTGGGCAACCTGTTACAATGCTTTACAAATTTTTCTGTGAAGAAATTTTTCCTTATGCCCAGTTTAAACTTCTTCTATCCTACAGTGAGGTCACCTGATACTTGGGAGAATAAACTAACCTCCACCTCTCTACAACCTTCATTTTTAGCTCTTGTAGAGAGTGACAAGGTCTCCTCTCGGCCTTATTTTCTCCCGACTAAACAACCCCAATTCCCTCAGCTAATCTTCATAAAACTTGGTATAGACCCTTTACTAGCTTTATTGCCTTCTCTGGACCCACTCTAGTACATCAGTGTCTTTTTTGTGGTGGACATAGTACTTGAGAGAGGGCCTCACCAGTGTTGAGTAGGAGGAGATGACCACTTCCCTAGTTCTACTCACTATACTGTTCCTGATACAGACCAGGATGCTGTTTGCCTTCTTCACCATCTGGGCACACTGCTGGTTTATATTCTGTCAGTAGTCCACCAATATCCCCAGATTCTTTTCTGTCTGGCAACAATCCAGCCTCTTCCCCACACTTGCAGGAATGAATAAGTTTGCTGTGGCCCAAACGTAGAATTAGACACTTGGCCCCTGTTGAACAAAAGCAACCTTCGTTTTCAAGCACCTTTAAAATTTCTGATCAATTTTTTTCCAGTTTTGCAGGAGTCAGAATATGGACTGTGCAGAAATAAAGTATTAGAAGCTTTAGCCCTTGTAAATTTTATATACGCAATTAATTCTAAGCAGCTGTAGTGAAGGGGGCTGAGCATATGTTTTGGACGTCACAAGATCTCAGTTTGAAAAATCTGGCAAAGCTTCATCAGAACTTTTCATTATTTCCAGTCTGCTATACTGGAAGAACTTTTCACTTGCTAAAAATAGTGTTCTAATTTACTGAAACGTGACTATTACAAAATTAATGCCAAAATGTGAGCAAGTCTAGAGAATTAATCAGTTGTTGTTTCAGATTCCTGTTTATCTGTTACAGTACTCAAAAGAACTGAGATCATATTTGAAAATATTTGGGGAAACTAAACATAAAGCCTTTTTGTTAAAATTACTAAAATCAGTTTCAGGAAATTCTTTGGATGTTCACCAGCAACTAGCTGGCCCCTGAATGGCACTGTTGTACCTTGAATTCTGCTTTGAAATATGAATGTTTATAAAAACACAACTCCTGCCAGCTATTTCAGTAGTACATTTTGCCTGCAAGGTATAGAATTTAGATCTTGTTATATTTTAATGTTCAATTTCGAACTGATGCTCAGTATCTCTTTTAAGTGAGCTCTGGCTAAATCACATTTGTCTGTAATTTTTGTCATATATTACATGCAAATGGGATCAGGTCATGCTAGTCCTTCAAAACAGAACTTCCAAGTTCCATTTAGAATCTTTCTGAAATTGGCACTGGTTGTTCAGTGACAGTCTACGTTTCAATTGAATCTATAAATAGCTAACTGAAACTACTTCATATCCTTCCATTCATGATATAGTAATGGTATTTTGTTCCAACAGGTGCTGAATTTCAGGATAATTATATCATTGCTGACAATGTTCTGGCTTTAACTGCAGATTATGGGTATTTATCATAGCTGCTGTTTTGGAAAAAATATGGCTTAGGCAGTTTTATTTGGCTTACCTAAAGTCAGACAAATGTTGTAGACTACTCTTTGCTTTTCTGGACTACTGTCAGCAAATAGCTACATGAGAAATAGCTGCATTTGATCACATTTGCATACAAAGCAGTCTTAGGTGTGATGCCCTCAATACTGTCAATAGATTTTCAAACATTAAACAATATGATCTCATATCACTGAGTATAAAACTGGAACTGGAAACTCAGTAAGAAAAGATCTCTCAAGGAAAGTTAAGAGGTACTTTCCTTTGTCTTGGTCTTTAACTCCACACTAATATCTAAATACGCCACTCTTAAATTCCATTGTGTAGCAAGGAGAAAGACAAAAGGGGGACCACAGGGACCCAAGTGCAGTTCTGTCATCCAAGCAGTGCCAGCCTGGCCTTACGTTGGTTAGAGCTGTTTCCTATCTGTGAAGCCTACTGGGTCATGACTTTAGTTTCCCTCTCTGCATCCTCTGAATATCCTCTGAAATAACTTTGGAAGTTTCTGCTAGACCGTAATGATATACAGGGCTCTTCATCAGCCAGCAGTTTTTTCTTATTATTCAGTCAGTCAGTAATGAAAATATGGATTTTTGTTGCTTCATCTTTTTAAACTTCAGTGGTCAGAGTACAGAATCACTGTGCTTCACAGCTGTTCATTGGCTCTTTCTTTTCTATTTTTTTTACTTAATTCCATTCTAAGTCAACATTTTCTCATCAGCTTGTCACAGTCAGGATGCTTTGAGGCATTGCCTCACATTACACTTTCATACTTTGATGCTTCGTTCTGACCTTTCTTCTTTTCATGTCAGTCTTTCACTCAGCTATTTTGGCACTTTCCCAGCGTTTGAACAAATTTTTTTTGGACTTTCTTTTCAGATTTGGGAACAGCTGTCATTATGTGCATATGGCATGGCAACATGTATTTGTAGGACATAATATGTAGCCTGTTTGCCTTCTTCACCATCTGTGGCAAATTATGCAAGGAAAAAGGAGGTTATGACTGGTCCCGTCTCCCTCCCTTTATTTCGGCATTCCTCAGGTTTTAGTGATGCGGCAGCAGCTGTGCAGATCATACTGCAGCTGTATCTGGCCTTGATTCTAGAAGCTATGCATGTAAGTCCCGGTTTCGGAATATTTAGTAAAATTTGTGATGATTGCAGGCAGTTGCACTCATATGCACACTACTGATGCAACAAAATATATATTGAATTTGTTCTGTATCAGAAATAGCAATTAACAAACTTTTGCCTTTTCAATTAATTGCTCTAGTTTTGCGGGAAAAAAAATACAAATTTAAGGATTTTCACAGAAATAAGTGCCAATAATGTTAGCTAGACATTGAGGGCAACAGACCCTAAAGGTATTCTGTGACTTCCAGCTTCTCATAAAACAGATTTTACTCTGACATTTCCTAGAGGAATTTCTTTTAATTCATAACAAGGCATCTGTTTTGTGTTTGCTCCCTTCCTTTTATTTTTTTTGGTAGTTTTTTTTGGCTTCTTTTGTTTTTCAAGTATTATTAATTCAACTGAAACTTAAGAATTTATCTAACATTAAAGTCCTGTTTTTTAAAAAGTTCTACACATGTGTATATTAAGAGAAATTTTCAGGTTCACACAATAAACAACTGAAATAGCCACTTTAACTACTGAAAGAGCTACTTATAAAAGGGAAATGCAGGGTATAAGAATTATGAAGAAGAAAACAGTGTGCATTGCACATTGAAATTTGTTGCCCAGGTTGGAGCTCACCCCAAGATAATCTTACCAGGTTCTGTTGAACATATGCATTAAAATGTTCCTTCATATGTTCTTCATATGATATGTTNATATATATATATACATATGTAAAATATTCAAACAATGCTAAGAAATTGAGCTTTTTCTAAGTATGAAAGTAGTTTGATATCTATGCAAAGGATTATCGCCTTCATATGTTACCTGGTTTAATGCTATTTTAATTGTGTCTTTTTACTCCTTTTCATACTACTTTATGAATACAGAATGCATTGTAAACTGACACAAAACTGCTTTGGATAGTCCTCCTGCTTTGGCTAGTGTATGCTCATATTCAGAGCAGTCTGAAGCTTGTTTTGCTCAGAAACTGTGAATGTGTTCTTTATGGCACTGTTATTTGCTTGTACTAGCAAGAAGTAGACCTCAGGTTTGGCTCTGTTCTTCCTCACCTCACTGTAAGAACTATGTATATACAGTTTTGTGTTGAATCCAGTAGCACCTGGGAAAGAATATTATGATCTTGAAAATGAAGAATCTTTTATTTAATTGATGAGAAGGGCTTCAAAGAGAAAGATAGTAATGGGAAAATTGCTTTCTAGGAAGATTTCTACAGTGCCAGCCAGAGATCTCAATTAGTCAAGGACACAGACTTGTGATATGGCAAAAGTGGTGATAGAAGTCTTGATGAGGTATCATGAGTAGGTTGGAGAGACTGTATGTTTGAGGCAAAATCAGTATACCTTAGACAGCAAAGTTTCCCCCCTAGGAAATGGGCTCTTGTGCCCAGTGTATAACTATTTAAAGGATAGTGCTGCTGTCATAATTGATTTTGGAAGGACATGGAAGGAATGGCTGGAGGATAAAATTAGGGAAGTTGTCTAGGTGATGAGTAGACCCAACAAGACAGCAGGAAGACAGACTGAAGACTGAGAGGTGAGTTTAGAGTAGAAAGCTACATCTATATGTTTCCGTGCAGAGATGACTGCTGAATTTGTAATAGCAGAAAAGATTACTCAAAGGTAAGTTTCAGAGGGACAAAGGAATAAAAGACCAAGCTCCCTGCAATTTCTTTCAGGAGAATGATTTGAATATTTAGCTGCTGAAGCCGTCTTAAGAGATCTCAAGAACAGAAGTCATAGGACTCAAACAACCAAAATTTTGGGAAAGATGGAAGTGAAGCAAGTCTGTCTCTTGCTCAGAGGGAGATGGTTAGAATTTGTTGTAAAAGACGCACCAGGAATGTATATGGAATTTGGGGTGAAAGCTATATAAATGGCTGAGTCCAAATACAAAGTCCTTGTAAGGGAACTAAGAAGTGATGGATTGAGGCTGGAGATGAATGTGGAAAGACTCTATGAGATAGTAGCTGGAGTGACTGATGAGATTAATGGGATTGTCCCCACCACTAATTGTGGGATTACTGTATGGTAAAAAAAAATACAGAGACTGAGTAAGTGAGGAAAGGGTAAATTTGGCTGTGTAACTGAATGTTAAGTGGGATCAGGAGTAGCACAAGGTTATTAGTACAAGTAAAGAGTACGAATAGGAGAGTATTTTAGAACTGTCCTGGCTAGAATGGAATTTAGCATCTGCTGAGTAATGTTAGCTATTTATGTGAAACACAGAAAAGCACCGTATTTTAATTTACTTTGAAAATTCAGAATTTATTCCAGATTTTACATTTTATAAGCATAAATTTTCTATATTAAAAAGTCTGAAGGACAAAGTTCATAGCACACAATACTAGGTTTTTAAGCAGGATGTTGATAAGGAATCAAATCAACATTAGTTTTCCCTTCCATTTACTTCAATGGGAGACTGAAGTTTATATCCAAAGAGCATGTTACAAGAACATGCAAAGAATTGTTGCATTTGAAGTAAGTTTTTTAAAGGGGTTGTTTGGTGAATGCAAGAATTCTTTCATTAAAATGAGTACTAGGTTAAAACTGAATTTTGGATAGCCTTTCTTCAATAAGTGGTTCATAGAACAGGCCAATTTTTATTTTATACCAATTACAGGACCAGAAAGCTTGTGCGATTATGCTTTAAAGTTTTTTGATGACATCCTGGTGTAGCAATAGTTTACAATTAATCTCAGAAAGCAATCTGAACATAATGTTAATACTTAAACTCAGTTTTATTATGTAGCTTTGTGAGAAAGAGTCTGTAGTGGAAATTCTGATAGATGAATCTGTAACTGCAGTAGCATTTGTGGAATTGCACTTTGAGGTTTTTACAAATGGAGTTGAAAAACACAGATGAAAAATTAATGTCTTAATTTACAAGGTTGTCAAACCAGCACAAATAGTTTAATTTAAAAACATCTGGTATTGTTGCAAAAGAGTCCATTATATGATATACCTGGAGCCTATGTAACATGTGATCCTTTGGCAAAGATTAAACTTACTGAGTCACAAAATGAAGGAAAAAACTTGGTGCCTGTCCAATGACAGAGCATTTGTTGAACGAAACCAGGAAAAACTGGACACAAATCTTTTCATAGCTCTATCTTGGCTGCAGCTGGATTTTTAAGTAAATAATTTAATAACATTTTCTGCAATGTAACGTTTAGTAGATCTTAAACCTCTTTTATTGTTATATTTTATAGTTCAATGGTGAGAAATGTTAACTTTATTGTGAACATGTTCAGTAAGCTGAGGAATGATTGTCAACAGAAGTCAGTACTTCTCCCAGTGGTTTGAAAGCTGAAAAAATGTGCAAATCTTGCAAAAACATATTTTAATTGATTCTCAGGAGGATAATTTCAAATTGGGATAATGCATCTCAGTGAAGAAATCCTGCAGTGCTTATTATTGGCTGTTATCATTAGGAAGTCCAAAACCTACCAACATTCATTAACATGGATGTTTGGATATATTTTGTAGTATATTTTTAGCAGTACATTGATCAAATGGATTTTCAGTCTCCTTAAGCCAGCAGAGTGGCCCAATTCTGCCCAATTTTGTTGGATGTCTGATGTGTGACAGTTTTACAGTTATCCTCATGGTACAGGCCATGGAGCACACCATAAACATTGGAAAAGCCTGTGTTTTCTTAGAAGAAATAGTTGAAATGAAAACCTGATATTTGCAACTATGTCATACAAATACAAATACTAATTACAGTTTACATCACCAAGCAATGGCTTTAGATATCACTCATCAGTCAGANAACATATGCATTAAAATGTTCCTTTAACATAGGTTCTGCATATGAAGCAAACTCAGAGTTTATTCTTCTCTAATAACAGAGAAATATGAACACTTAGGATTGAAATAAAGTTAATTTCACTGAAGAACATGTAACAATGTATACATAGAAAGGGCATTAGCCAGTAAGCATGTATGAAGACACAAGAATTTTTTTTAAATGAAGAAAGTAATAAGAAAAGTAAGTCTGTAATTATAAGAGCCATGTTTTCTATTCTGTCCTAACAGTCAAAATAAGTGATCTCATAAAACATCTCAATTTCTTTTCAATAAACCAAAAAAAAATTTCTTGTTTTTAAAAAATATTGTTCTTATGCATGTAACTTTTAAAAGTTTAAATTATTAAGTACAGAAACACTGCACGAGAGGAGTCTGGTAAAGCAAAATTTTTGCAGCTCCTTTGGAAGCAGTAGATCCTGTCAATGTTTCAGATTGAAATTACTATGAAAATATATTACAGAACAGTGGCTATCATCACAAAGGCATAAAGCAAAACTTTTTGAGAGAAAGGAACCACTATTAGAAAGGTACATTTAAGACAGTAAAAAGTTTAT
>VZTY01034253.1:2221-18668 GCA_013400935.1 Turnix velox | reverse complement strand
AGGAGGATCTGGTCCATGACTTTGCCAGGCACAACAGTGAGACTGACTGGCCTGTAGTTTCCTGGATCTTCTTTCTTTCCCTTTTTGAATATAGAGACTATGTTCCCCTTTCTTCCAGTCAGTGGGAAATTCACCACTCTGCCATGACCTTTCAAATATGATGGCCAGTGGTTTGGCAACTTCATCTGCCAGTTCTCTAAGGACCCGTGGGTGGATCTCATCGGGTCCCATAGACTTGTGCACTTCCTTGTGCGCCTCCTTGCAGCAACCAATATAATATATGAATGCGTATATAAAGTACTTTAATACATAGCCAGATAGAGATCGATCACTATAAGAAATACGTTTTTTCAGTTGTTCTTTTTGCCATCTTTATATGGTATCATAACAAGCTGTGGTGGAACAGTGATAGCATTCCCTTCAGAAACATATGACTGGACAAATTTTTGGTCAGTCTCACGAAACAATTGTAATCCCTCGATGCAGTATAATAAGAAAATGACGAGGCAGGTATGCCATAGGGTGTTTTCTCTTCCCAAATTCATGTATCTTATGGAGCAGTATATACATTGAGTGATGTGAGAAGAGCTGTCTGTCTGTGCATGCTTTGACATCTTCACTGGAGACATCACTGTGTTCATCTTATTAAAAGTTCAGTTAGCTTGCCTGTGGAGAATAAAAACAGCTCATTAAGATCTTAATTGTATCAATGAGTCTTTTGCTACTTTTGTGGCATTGTGACTTTTGAAACCAAGTAGGACTTTCAGTTCAGTCAAAGACCTCATGTCATTAGTGCTTTACTGTGCTGGTACTCAAACCACAGTAGTCAAAAAACTCCTGATGGAGGTGTTGGAAAGATACTGTTTCATTTTTAACTCTTATTTCAGTTATGTTTTTTGCCTATGAGTTTACTTATAGAATCACTGACTGAGCAATAATTCGCAAAATCATATCACCAATATCTGTACTGTTAAGTTAGAATAATTAGAATAATTGGTTCATAAATGCTTATTGAAATATGGAGTACAGTTTTCAGTACCTTTTACTTTACATTTATTTTTAAAGCTGATAAATTTTTACATTCCATCACCATACTTGTACATACTTTGTGATGTATTCATGATACTCTTGGGCCATTCACGGTGCTGAAACAAATAGCTGTTGGGAAAATTAATATTGTTTCAACACTCTTTCTCAAAATCTGTTTAATATTTGAAATCTCAGTACTCCCTTATTTCCTTGCCCTGCCCAGGCCTTACAGTGCAATGAAGGCAACAGAAGGAAAAAGAAATAAAAAGAGGTTTCGGGCCCCCTGAAACTGTTGTCAGGCAGCAAAATTCTGCAACATTTTCATTTTATACCACCAGACATGCAAATGTGTGTTCACCTTCACTTTAAGATTTTTTCTTGCAGGAAAAATTGTGTCTACTTTAAGATGGAAAGAAAGGGAGCAAAAAAGAATAGATGGTTCTCATATACCAACAGGTGTATAGAGATTATGCTCTGCAAATAGATCTGCCACTTTATTCATCTGAAATAAGTAATATTTCACAGGAAAATAATTTATGAGCACTCAGTGGGCAGCAATCCTTTTGAGAGTGCTTGCCTCAGATGATCCAAAATGCTCCAAATATTTGACAGGACATGGCACTCTGCTAAAGCTGGTCCATGTTTCACTAACAGGAACTTGCACCACATGCCACCTCAGAAAGTGTTCTGCAGAGACATTTTAGGAGATTAATTGAAACTGAGATGTCTCTTGATTTTCATTAAGAAGAAATTCAAAAATAATATTTTTCCAACGGTGAATTTTTTCCTTAGAGTTCTGTGGAGATGAAATTTCTCTAGATCACATTCACAGGTCAGTCAAGGGCTATCAGGAAGAAAGACACCAACCCTGTCTTTTACCCTGTCTAATATGAGCTACAAGTTTTTGCAGGCATCATTTCCTCTACAACTACTTAGTATGACAGCGCTTTTAACTAGCAGCTGATGTTTTCAGGCAGTAATCTGATGCATCATAGGTTTCATAGGTGCCATCTGCCTAGTTTTTTGTTCATATGTGGATATATTTCTAAACCTTTGCTCTCGGGAGCCTTGTTTTCATAATATTGTGACCTATATGTAGTTAAGACAGCAATTTTATATTAAAAATAATCTGCACAGTTTGGAAACATTAGAAGGCAAGGTTAAATGATTTTAGCAGTAGCTGGTAATCCTAAACAGCTATTGTAAAATACAGAAAATCCTGTGGAAAGCAAATGCCAAATGCAGACTAACAGTGTTTTCAGCAACATCAGCAGTTCTGCTTAGGCCAATGTAGTACTGTTTTTCATATGGTGTCCAGTTGTAGCACTAGAAACATAAAATTTTGTCACAGGATCTAGAACATGAACAGCAACTTTTTCAACTGCAGTATTATTTCCTATGAAATATAATTGGATTAGACTATTGTATAGATCCAGAATAAAATCTTAATTGTTATATACTGTATCTCTTAAGTTATGAATTTGTTTTTTGTATCTGTGAAGATTTTAAGTGGAAATTTTTGTAGAGAGCTGTTAAGTTGGAAAGATCTGTCAGAGAACCCATGATCTATGGGTTTTAAGTTTTAAAAAGCAGATCACTTTTTTATCTTACTAACTTCCTTAAATACTTCCTTGCACTTTGCCTGTGTTGAAGAGTTTCTAGTTCAGCTGAGGACACAGAACTATTGCTTGAATAACAATAGCTTCATAGTTTTATATTCCACAGTGTTTATATTAATAGGGGTTGTGACTGCTGTTGAAAGAAAGAGCACTTTTCACTTCCCTCTCTGCTGGTGCATAAATTTCAAAGCCACATTTTTCTATAGAAATTCCCCTGTCCCTCCCCTCTCCCATCTTTCCTCTTGAAAGAAGTGTTCTCTTGTAGTTACTTTTGGGTTACCTACCTTTGCTGTTTTGCTTGTCAGAAAAGCCTCTCATCTAGGAGGCATTAATGCAAAGTTTAGCTGGACATTTAGTGTTTCTAAATGATGTTTCATTAATAGCTTCAAACATGCAAAAATAGCTTTAAACCTGCTCCTAAAATATTTTGCTCTCTCAGAGAGGAACCAAAATGCCATACCAATAGAAGCAGAAAGATCAAAACTTCCTAATTCCCAACAAATAATAAATCAAAGGTCCATCACTTTCTGAATATTTCCAAAGTGTCGAAATTTTCTTGTACTTCAAGTTAAACAGGAAAATAAGTTGCAGATTTATGAAGAACTCTTCTGTGTCACTGTGATACAAATTCTTCCCTGTCATAATATGTCACATTGAGGGCTTTGTCAATTTTAGCTAAATACTATTGCCAGAGGCCCATGTAAAACACTTAAGAACAGCTGATGATCTCAAAAGTACCATAAAATTAAACTCACCTGCTTCTGTATCTATTGATTTTTTTTTTGCATCTATCTGTATGCAATTTTTTTTATTTTATGTGATCTTAGTATCTTAGTCGATGACTATTCACTTTTGGATGATGAATTTGAATATAAAACCATTCAGTTTTAGAGAGTTAGTAGATTCTCAACATTGTAGATAAGGAGTAAACACAAGCTTCTTCTTATTTTGAAGTACCCAATCGTGGCTAATCTTAGAGCTTTCTTGTCAGTGGTTCCTGAGGGATTACCTTAGTCTTCATTTTTAATTTATTGTTCCATATAGGATCTAATGAGTGAATCCTTTTGTAGAACACATTTTTGCAAAACATATATCCACTACAAATTGTTCTTTGCATGCTTTCATTCATTTGGATTTTTTTTTAATGAAAGAAGACCACTGCAAAAAGCAAATATATTAACAAAATAACCATAAAACACGTTTTTGTATTAAAATCGAGGATTCTCAGATGGAAGTAATAAAAGGAGAAGACTCTTCAGTAGCTAATAAAAAACAGACTCTGGAACATCAGCTTTCCATGTTTGCATTAAATCTGAGTCAAGGAATCAACTGTTATATAAACAGAGCCCTGAAAAAGAATAAAATATTAAAAAAAAATTATATAACCAGAGAAGCAGATTAAAATTAAAGATCAAAGGTAGAAGTCAAGAAGTGACATTGCATTTTCAATTACTTTCTGCATTTATTTAAGTGCAAATGGATAAAGTGAAGAAACTATTAATAATTCAAGGTGAAATCTAAATTACATTGAAGGGAATAGTAGAGAATTAGATGGTTGCAGTTTTAATTCTAATTTTCCCCAGGGGAAGACATGACTAAATAATATTTGCTTTATGGTAATAAAGTATAGGTGATAAATTAGGTACAGCAAAACTGAGTAAAATTAATGTACATAAATGCATACACTTTCTAAAAAGGGTGACTTCTTTTAAAAGAAAAATGTATATATGCACTTTTGGAATTAAAGTTTAATGTCCTTTGTCTTGCTCATTATTATTTAACTCTAAGGGTAAGAAAGAATGAGTTGTGGCAAGAATATCAACTAGGAAAGCATGACAGAATAACATTTCCACTTGCCTAATATTCATCCTGAAGAGGAGACCATGGAAAATATTAGTGGTCAAATTAATATTTCATGAAACTGTACTGAGCACCAAAATTTTGTAACTAAGTGGAGTAGTTACAGGCATTTAGATAGAAAGGGTTAACTAGGTATCTATAACCAAGTACAGAGCAAAATGCTGATTAAATCCAGCAAAGAACTTACAGTGAATGTTAAATTTTGCATTGTATCTCACTGGAAATAAAATAAGCTTGAAAGTCTCACCTAAATCTTTAGTGAATTATCACTGTCAACACATCTGTGTAGAGCCACTACAACAGACAGATTTCTCAGCATGGGTAAAGTATGTGTTTGTTGTTCCAAAGATTTTTCAATTTTCACAAGACATGAGGAGTAGCTACCTAGCTTAAAACAGCAATGAAGAACATCAGGATGTGCAGTCAGTGGTAAGGCAATATTCAGACCAACTCAGAATTCTAAGTGTCTGAAGTACAAATTTACTATGTGACACATTTGAAATACACAGAATGATCTTAATGGCCTTCTGTTGGGCACTGACAGCTGTATGTCATATATGCACTATTGTCCCAATTTTTCAGTAGAATGTGACTGGTGTTAGAACCATATGTTTTAAAGCATAAAGGATTAAACAAACAAAGATCTAAGACTGAAGAACTGGCAAGATAGTGAGGTTACTGGGGAAAAAATAAACAAGAAATTAAAGAGGATGTTATAGGCTTCTGAGAGGTCACTAACTGTATCACAACAGTTAAGAGGACAATGGACAGATACAAAGTAAGACGCTCTGTGATTTCTAATTGTGAAAGATTATTTTGACACTGACTTTCTAAACTGAAAAGGGACAAAGCTGATAACCTAGACAAGTGGTGTGCAGTTGTTTTAGGGGGAGAACAAAATCTGTGAGATGAGTTTTAATCACAGAAATTACAAAGAATTTTGAGGAAGTAAAAAGCAAACTGCAGACTCAATATGGGAGAGGAAAGTGCAAGCAGATAGTAACTATGTAGCTCTATGAATAAACTCATATTGGCTATTGACACATGTTAAAACTTTGGGCATAACAGTTGAAACACTTGCTATGCACTGTTTAATTTACATTATAATTAATTATACTTAATATAGTTAATTATACTTAATATAATAATATTGTATTGGGTCTTTTTGATTCTTATTATGGTAAATATCATAAGCATGAATTAATTGAAATTGTACACAATTTTTCCTTCATTTAATGTTCATGTAAAAGAGGTTAATTTAACCCCATGTACTTCCAGCATGTGATATTTTGTTTCATCTTAATTTGTCATATCTTTAGCAGCTATAAATGAAAAGTCTATGCCTAACTGCTTTTGAACATGTAAGACCAGATCTCATTCATGTCAAGGTCTTAGGTGGCAATAGAGCAGACAGCTTCATCAGGACAATAACACTTGGAGCACCGTGTCAGACCAACAAGGGCAGGTGCCCACCACCCTGCAGAACAGAAAGAAGGGTAGCTTGCAGTTAGATAAATGCCTGAATAGTATTTAGAAATTTCCTTGTAAGAACAGAACTGCATTTTAATTCTACCTTTAAAAAGAATAACCTTGAGCTAGTATAAGGAAGCAAAGAAGTAAATGGGACAAATCTGCTTCTGTCTTGTGAGCAGCTGGAGGAATGAATGCATTTAATTCGAATTTATGTGGAAATGAGTCCAGTTTATCTCCGTTTGTAGTGCAGAACAGTACATTTTGCACCTAAATTTAATTTCTATATGAAAATAATGGAAGAGTGTTTACTTCTTGATAGATTGTATAAATTTAGGTTAGTGTGATTATCAGAGTCATGGATGTGTTGTTTTACACGAATAGCTGTAGCTATGATACCTAGTACAAATGCATTGCTTTAGCCCACTCTTTTCTGAGAATAAACACCCCCTCAGAAAACCCTTCATTTCATAGTAATGAATTTATGCTTTAGCAGATTTTCCTTTTCCATCTATGGTGGTATTGCTATGGCATTGCAACTTGGATGTTTTGCAAGTGGTATTTGTCAGTTAAAATCATGATGACTGTTTTATGGAAAGTCTAAGCATATGAGTGATGGTGCCTATTGAACATTTATGGTTATAAATATTTCAGTTGTACTGGAATTTAATCAGAAACTTTATGTTTGTCACTCTGTCAAAACCACTAGATCATGGACTGTTGCTTCATATCTCTAAAAGGGAATGGTTAAGAATAAAAAATCCAAGATTAAGACATAATTTTGTGAACCCCAAAGAGATAATATCTGTTGTGTTTTGTTCAAGGACTTAGTTTATCGCAAAATGAATTACAAAAACTTTTCAGAAAATCACTGTTAAATGACTACATTATATTCTCAGTTTATCTTTTGCTGGGAATATAATTGTCCCAGTTATCTGCTAAAGCTGAATTATAAATTCTTCTAATCTCTAGTGCTCTTTAATTATGAATTTACACAAGCAGTATTATGTCAAGTCATCTTAGTCTAGTTTTTCTAACAGCCCTTGCAGAGTATTAACGAATTTTTCTTGTCATAAGTCACCAGGACCAAATATAGACTAATGTATATATTTTATATAAAAATCTGTTAAATAAATTTTAAAAGCAGAGATTTTACTAGAAAAGTGACTTTATGTATCCTGTTCCCATGTCAGATATGACAAAAAAACTTTTTGCCAGGAGAGAGTTGAGAAATGCAGATACTCCAGGTAACTCAGAAGACATAATACTGCCAAGCGTAATGCTATGAGGCAGAACCCCAGATGACACTCCTTTTGTCTCCACTATGATCTTCCTCCTGTTACAACTTCCTTCTTTGCATTCCATCCTGTACTTAGTAAATGATAAACTAATCTGACTTTTTTGCTTAACGTGTAGCCTATTTGCCACATAGCCAGCTCAGCTCCAGAGGCAGTGGGAAGGAGATGGATAAACAGAAAGGGAAAGAGATAGGAGGAAGGATGAGCAGAGGCCTTCTGGGGTCTTGAGCACATAGAGTCCTAGGAACTCACTAGTTTTTCCTTTGTTTGGATTTGTACTTCTGCTTTTAGGTGCTTCTGGGTGAATCTGCATCTCTTCTATCCTGTTAGGTGCTTCCTGATTACCTAGTTCTTGATTAGGGAAAGTCTCCATCTTTAGACTTCAGCTGATGCATGATTTGTATATAAGAGATGATTAGTTCCATGGGAGAGTTTATTTTGTTAAGAGGAGTTCAACAAAAAAGAATAATAGTGAGTTTAACAGTGAAAGCAGATATAAAGGGCACTAAAAACTCTGTTCTGACAAGCAGTGGGATTGCTTGTCACTGTACAAAGAAACAGAAGTGATGTGACAGCATGATTCCAATATCAGCTAGAGAAGCTGTCCTGCTACATCAGAGGAATAGACCTCTGGAATGAGGATGTTATTGTCCAGGTCATTGAAGTTCAGGAATTGCCTTTTGCTTCTTGTCCTCTGGAAGAGATGGTGTTACTGGTTGAGATGCAGGGAAAGAAATTGTGTAAGAAATGGGCAGACTATGTAGTGTCAGGGTGGAGAATGGGGAGGTTGCCAGAGTTTTGAATTTCTTTCCCATCAGAATGACTCTATGACTCTATGATCCAAACGGGAGAATGTGGACAGATCTGAGAAAACTTATTGTGTTATAGCAACACATTTCTAAGAGAGATTGCCTACATGCTTCCTGTGTAGTGATATGCCCTTCAGCACCATACTGTAAAATCCAAGCCTGAATCTTTGACTGTCTTTTTCTTTCACAGTCCTTACTAGGAGACGAATATTAATTATTTCTGAAGTCTCTATATACTTTAAATAACTGAGAAGATAAGAGTTTGAAAGCGGTTTTTTTCAGAGCAGCCAAAATTTATAAGGCATTTTTTTCCTTCTAAATGTTGATGTTTACCCCCTGATCATGTATGAGTAAAGAGAGATTTGTAAAACACTGCAAACAGTTTATTGAGTCTTTGCAAATATATATTGAGGAGATAGGATGTAATAAATGGAGACTTAAATGAGGATCATGCATGGAATTTTGACATGCTTCAGTGTTCAGTTATACTGGTAGAGTTATGATACTAATAATGATGTTCAGAATTTATGTATTAGACAGTCTTCAATAACAAAGACAAGTTGTACTCAGAGGGGACAGTGCTGGTTTTGAGGATATGTTAGACTGGTCTTGAATATTTTGCTCAGGTCTACCAAGAAAGCATGAATGTCTCAAAATTTATTCCCCTATTTATGAAATTTTATATAAAGCATAAATAATACAAATGGTTACTAAATTAGACAAGAGTTCAAATTTATTTTGTTGGTGAAGCTCAGATATATTTTTCTTGGTATATCCTTGTAGCTCAGTAATAATTTACTTGTCAATGCATGTATGTCTGCATGAAAAACATGAAGGTATTTGCATTCTGTTCCTTAGCCTGTCAGTTTGAAAGCCTGACTGCTATGATACAGTTGGATAGACTTAGTTATTAAAGTGTGGAGAGCAACTGTCAAATCAGAAATCAAATCAATTTAATTGAAAAAAGTGAAATGTTACTGACTTGTACAAAGAGTAATTTATATTTCAGTATGCAGTCAAGGCAAAAGTAGTACAATTATTTGCTTTCCACTGATATAATCTTGGTAAATGCCACTGTGAAATCAGATTACTCTTTTCTAGATAAACTCCATTATTGATTCAGCTGTTGTTTAAAGGTTTACAAAATAGAATAAAATAGAATAACAGCTAAGTGGTCAGGCATTGATTCATATTTCTTCAAAAGAATTTAAAAGGTTATATATCAATAAAACAATCCTGCTTACAAGTTGAATAGATAGGAAATTGGAAGGCAATATTATGTTATTAGTGTGCTTCAGATCAGTGTGCTTTAGACAATGTATTATGTGATATTTTAATCCATAAGCATCATGATCAGATCTGATTACCTTAGTCCACTCAATGAGCTGTACGTTGGTAATAGTTTATGCAGGACTGTGGCACAGATCAAACAAAGATTTCTTAAAACTGGTTTAGGATCTCAAATTGATTTCCCTGCAGGAGAAACTCTGCTGCCATGATTACAGGATGAAAACTTTCCAAGTGCTCCTGCTGAAATAAATAGTATATGGAACAGGTATCATTCATAAGAAGTAAGAGTAGGAAAGAAGGGCCAGATCATAATTTTTAGTCAGTAGAAAGGTAATAGAGTTCTGGTTTTTGTGCAGGCTCAATATCTTTCTCTTTTTTATTGAACAGACTCAGTGTTACTTGCAAAATTATCAAACAAGTATTTGATGCATAAGCATCAAACTCTACATTTTAAATCTAGTTCTATACATTTTTCTGTAATAATAACACTTTTGGATCTCACTGGGGTAGAGTGGACTATCTTCAGATTAGCCCTTGTGATACAGCTTTATATTTTTTAACACAACTGTGTTTATAACACTAAAGTTTTGGCTGTTGCTAAGCAGGACTCACACAGTCTGAAGTCTTCTGTGGTCTCTCACTCTGTGGGTCTGGGGGGACACAGCTGTGACATCTGACCCCAACTGGCCAAAGGGATATTCCATACAATATTACACCATGAGCATCATGAAAATGGGAAAGGAGATGGGTTTTAGATAGGTAGCCATTTCTTAGGGACTGGCTATGATTTACAGTGATGGAGTTATATTAGAGTTATATTAGAGATAATTGTGGGAAGTGGTGAGTGCCTTTATATAACTTTTTCCCATATTTTGTTTTATTTTATTTTATTTTATTTTATCTATTTCTACTTTTCTTCACTTATCGAAATGTCTGTTCTTACAGATCTCACATCTTGCTGTGGGGCAAGTGAATAAACCATGAGTTAGTGGCATAACTGATAACCTTGGTCAGCCCTGCACAGAGTTTGTTGGTAAGTATGAATGCTATTTTGAGAGAGGAAATAGGGGAAATACAAGGAAATGTCTATAATCTTTTAATATTACTGTAATATTCAGAACTTAAGAAGGTTTCACTATTTTGTCTATTTTTCAAGGAATTGTGGAAATCTAGAAAAACAGATACACATATATTTCATTTCAAACTTGACAAGCTCACTCAAAAATAAGCTAAAGCTTAATGTTCGATTCAGTGAGAGTGAGATTTATCATAACTTTAAGTATGCATTTTAGTCTTTTGCTGAATTAGCACCATGCAGAATGAGTCCTATCCAGCGTCTACAAATAAGATCACTTCTAAGTGCATATACTTACAGGACTGAAAGGCAGAAATAGAAAAAAGCTGTCTCTGGGCAGTTAAATCCACTCGACTGGGTTGCAAATGACTGTCTGATCTCCACATTTTTTTTTTGTTACAGATTCAGTACTGTGGGATAGTTAAAAGAGTTGAGAAGAAACAGCCCATGTTTCAACTAATGCTGCTTACATTGCTGCTTAGCCAAGGAATTAATAGCTGGCCTCTATGGAATGTGTTTGACATCTGCTCATAGCACAATTGAGAAATTTACTACAGAAACTTCAGTACTAGTTATCTTATTAATAAGTTGCTCTCCTCTGGGTATTTATTTTTATTCATCTTCTGTCAGAGCTATTCCTCCTGCAGAAGCTTTATTACTGGATTGAATTCCTTTTGCATTATTTATCTACAGTGACCTGTGGTAGATATACTATAGAAAATAACATCTAGCTGATTAACTCACCAAAGAGAGATTTTTATTTATAGTGTATATATCATTCAAGGCCCCCACAGGTCTTTCCTGTAAATACAAATACTGTTTCAAAGGAGCCAAGGTAAATGCTAAATACTGAATTTATTATGCTGAAAACTCTGCATCAGCACTCTCCAATCTTAAAAGTGCCAATGCAGAAAACTTTTCACTTATCACATAGTTTAGAAATAGCATTCAGGGATTTTTAACAATCTGGTGGACATATATCATGAAACAGATAGGTGTATGGAGAGAAAATATGACTGTGGTTCAAATTTAATTTGTTGCCAGGAGGAATATTTTTATGGTGTCATTTTCATCACAAGTCCTACCTGACCCATATGGTCACAGTGAACCATTGGATGTTGTTACTGTAACAGGGAAAACCCTGCTTTTTGCAAACAGTCTAACACTGACATGATCGTATAAAAATAATTGGTTTAACTCTAATATAACTCCATCACTGTAAATTAAATTCTGTTTCCCTGATGGTAATGACTGATCTTTTTCTGCTAAAAAAATCAGTCAAAATGAGATCACTGTCAGTTACAAAAATGAGAAGTTTGTAAGGAGAAAAAATAGAATCAGAATAAAATGTGTAATGGTGGGATAATTTTCATAATGACAGTGGATGTTAAGTGATATCTTGACTTAGCAGTTTAGATCCAGACCTGCACTTTGCAGCTAGTTGCACTTTTTTCATTAAATCATTAGATTTGATGGAAGTTGAGGATGTGAGTTGTCTGCTGGAATTTGAGTGTCTGGACATTGTCAATTGATCCTTATGGCTGCGCTGGCTACTTGATGGCACACCTGTTCTGAGAACTCTGTTCTGTTGACTTAAAAGCCCACTTCCTTATAAGAAAGGGGTGTAAGTAGTGTAATGCTAACTTATTTATAAAAAAGGGTTGTAAGTAGTGTACTAATGAGAAAATAACAAGTTGTTCTGGGCAAGTGCGTGTTTAAATAATCTGCTTTGGACAGGTTTATGTGTGCCTACAAACTTATTTCAGTGGCAGGCTGTCTAGAGAGGTTTTATTTTATTGAGAAATGAAATACTTGGTGTTCTACAGAAACAGCAGAGAAACAGCAGATTTTTTTGAGTACTCAATGATCTCTTCCTTGTTATTATTATTGTTAATGTACAATGCATGTTTAAATGCAGGAATGAAACAAAAGTTCAAATCTGCAGTGAATAAGCAAGGAACAATAGTAGTGCTGCAACACTTGCAACAAAATAAAAGTTTAGCTAATCAATATTTAGAAAAAAAAAGATAAATCCTACCCACTATTTATAGTGTTCTACTTTATGCAGCAGGTGTCCCTGATAATTAAGACAACATTTTTTCTGCAGATCAAAATTGTTTTCCTGGTTTTTAATTTATGATAACGAAGATGTAATATAGGCTGAGTATATTGCTTTAAATGTTTTTGTCAATATTTGTCAATATTTATTTTTATAGACACAAGAATTGCTTAGAAATTACACAGAAGAGAAATTAAGTTTTCAGAAATATTAAAACTTTATGAGAAGCTAAGGTGTACCCTTATCTGAATTTTGAAATGGAATTGTTATCTTCTTCCTACATTTACACTTAAAAATTTAAAATTTTATTTTTATAATAATAATTAAGCAATGAATACAAGCCTATAAGGTGACTATTTTGGTATTATGAGTTCTCAAAGCAACCACATTAATTATTTTCTTTTTTTAAAAGGCAAGGAAAATGCTATTGAGTTTTTTTTTCTTATGACATTCTTTTGGAGAAATGCTCTTGAAAAATGGATGCATCATGGGTGTTTTTCTCTGTTTTAAAATATACTATATTAATATTTTCTAATATATTTCAAAATGTAAATGTCTACATTTTGCATTAAACAGTAACAGATTTAATAACGGATAGGTAGTTTATATTCTGAAGGATCACAACAACTATAGCACAAACTCAATAATGTGTCGTATAAATATAACACACTGCTGTGTAGTTTCTCCATTTTCTATGCTGTTTAGAACAAATTTTTACTTTGAATTTAGTACCAAATTACTAAGTTTAAGTTTAAGAAAAGTTTAAGAAAAGCAGACCTTCTGAGAATTAAAATGAAATCAATGACATCTTGGTTGACATTCATATTGCAACATACAAGTTGTCTACAGACTCATAATTTTAGAAGAAAAGTCAAATATTACATATAAGGAGTCAGTATATAATTTTAGTCAAAACAGATCAATGATGTGTACGTTCAAATGCAGAGTACTACCATTACTCTTTTGTTGCAAATATGGAAATGTCGCTTTTCCAAAGAATATGTCATATTCTGATAAAAAATTAAGCTTATGCTTTCAAGAAGAGTTTCAAACAGTTGATGTATATTGTAATTGTTTCCCTCATTCCAGATAATTATTATGTGATAAAAAAATAACTGTTAATGTAATAACTGTTAAAGTAGCTGTTAATGTAACAGTTAATGTAACTGTTAATATAACAATTAATGTAACTGTTAATGTAGGAATATATGATCATGTTTTGCCTTGTTGCTCCGCTGCTGTGACATGTGTAGCATTTTGCTTGACCTTGCGCTTTTTGTATCTCCACACAGTACATTAAAAACATAGGTGAAGCCCAAATATGAACTTTACAATTCTATTCATCACCATGCATTATTAATTTTCTGAATGTAAATGTCAGAATTATGAAAACTCTTGGCATGTTATAATGTAGATTTCAGAAGAAGTTGCAAGTAATTACTTATTACTCATGTCCTGCTGGACAACACTGCATGTATGTAGCATGTAAGGGACAAGTGTTTGACAGGGTAACTCTTTTTAATGGCAATGGGTAGAACTTTCCACATAAAAGCTTCAACAGTTCATTGCCTTGAGCATCAACTAATTCATGCTTCTGATCCACAGATTCATACAGAATAGCTTCTAGGACTTATATTCATGTTTCTTTGTCTAAATTTTGTCTTATTTAATTGAATGAAAAACTTAACGTGGATGTAATTTCTGTCTTTGAGTCACCTTGACCTTACTGTTTTATTAACAGGTTTACTTTTGTTGCATAGAGTTTTCATGTCCAACTCACATTTACAGGGACAACACCAAAGAGACATCTGAGCTGACAGTTTATGTTGTAGCATTTCCCTTTGACACATTCAATGTTCTATCTTGGAACATCATTTGGCTATGCCCTCATTTTTAAAATCATTCACCATCTATACTAGATTGAGTTGATACTAATGGAGAAGCTTTCTTAATAAAATGAAACTAAGCTTACTAAAAGAAAACTAAAAGTCCTTACAAAGGCCTCTGTAATGTAACTGTTTAGACCTGTCCTCTGACTTTACATGTGCTCTTGATCTTTCTCTAGCTTACAGATACCTTCATTGCTGACGGGAGGAAGGAGGACTGTGGAAATGGTGGTAGGGAAATTCTCAGTGGAGAAATGAGACAGTGTGGTTTCCTCACTGGTGAAACAGAGCTTCTGGTTGTCAGAGAGAGAAGAAATGATACCTTGATTTGGTATCGTTTTTGGTAACTTATTTGACATCTTGTCCATTTATTGTCCGCTGCCCTTCTAGCTGCAGAGACTTCTCTGAGAGGAGGGTAATTCAGGATTTTAGGTACTTCATGTTTGAAGATAAATACGAAATGAGATGAGCATATTAACTTTCCTCAGCAGTATAAGATAAAAACCTCCCAAAACACTGACAGATTCCTTTGTGCCCTCTCAGAAGGGGCAGCTGTGTCATCATAGAGCATTGACTTGTAGGTTTTTCTGTTGGAGTGGCAAGTGACAAGTATTGATTTGTATTAAGATGCATTTATCCTACTGTGAAGGATTGAGGTTACATTTTCTTTCATTTTATTCTTTTGGTGTATATTTTGGGACAAAAGGATTTCCCTAAGTTTTCTAAAAAAATGTATCTATTTATCTCGTTACTTTCAATTAAGTAATTTTACACTAATATTAATTTATACAATAAATTGCCTGCAGAGTAATGAGTTGCAAAGGACCAAGCTTTCTGTCTTTTCAGTGCCTCAGCTGGTTTGCCTTCAGTACAGCTAAAAGCCTTCCGCTTAAACTCTGCATAAACAGGGAGATCTGAAAAATGACAGACATATGAAAGATTAAATTTTATTCCCATCACTCTGGTGTATGACAAGAAGAATTTCACACAGTGCTAATCCAGTGTTGGCAACACTTTCAGTTACCTGTTTAGAAATATTTCTTAGTGACTAGATTTGAATATTTCAAACTCTTTTTCACTGATAGTAAATTTTATCTTACAGCTTCATTTAACTTCAGCTTCATTTAACTTTATCAGGTATTGTTTCTCAATGTATATTTTATACAGAGGGGAAGGACTTTCCTGCTTCTTGTAATATCTTGTAGAAAGACGAAAAAGGCTTCATGCTGACAGGGAAGTCACTGTCTTTCAGGATTTGGATTATGAAATAATGTATGAATGAAACCCAACAATTTCTGTTTGTGTAGGTCTACTAGTTAGCTTTCACATTTCCATGCTGGGGTAGCCATTTGCAATCTGATATTTTGTGCCACTAACACATTTTGATATTATTAGAAAAATTATTCCTTAAAGATCAGAAAACAGTAAGAAGTAATTTGTGACAAACATAGAGGCACCTAATCTTTCTAAACTTTTTCAGAAAGAAAATTTTCTGGTACTTGTTTGTTCTGCTTACGATACTCTTTATGTCATTCCACATTTATACAATGTGATGAAGTTAAGTGTTCCAATTATTTGCTATCTGTAGGTAATATAACCTTAAAACTGTAGAAGTCTCTTAGAAGAAATAAACTAGAACAGGACTTTCATTTAGGTAAACTCATGATAGTGAAAGGATATAAAGATGAATAAAACCTTCCTCCAAAAAGGGAAAAAAACAAAAGCCATTAATTATTTAGATGAAAGAAAAATCTGAATAAGAATAAAAAGGGTTAAATAAGTAAAAGCTGCATTACAACTCTGAACTTTTAGGTATGTGGCCTCTCAAGTGGAATTGGAGGCTGAGTGCTACATGCCTTCTCTGCCTGTGGTATCTGTGGGCTGCAAATTAAGTGGGGTTTAAAGCCTCACAACCTTCAGGGCAAATAGTCATAGAATCAAAGAATAGTTTGGGTTGGAAGGGACCTTAAAGATCATCAAGTTGCAACTCCCCTGCCATAGGCAAGGACACCTCCCACCAGATCAGGCTGCTCAGTGCCTTGTCCAGCCTGG
>VZTY01034243.1:235469-264601 GCA_013400935.1 Turnix velox | reverse complement strand
GCTACTTGGACAAACTCTTTGTATTCCTCCCAGTTGACCCTCTCTTGCCTCCACTTCTGATACACTCTCTTTTTCCATTTAACTGAGTCCAGAAGCTCCTTGCTAATCCATGGAGGCCTCCTGGCATTCTTCCCCATCTTTTTCTTCTTTGGGATACACAGCTTTGGGCTTGGTGGAGATGGTCCTTGAATACTACNTGGGATACACAGCTTTGGGCTTGGTGGAGATGGTCCTTGAATACTACCCAGCTGTCCAGGGCCCCTCTTGCTTCCAGGAAGGAACTTGGAAGTCTCCCATGGAACTTACCAACAAGATCCCTCAAAAGATCAAAGTCTGCCCTCTTGAAGTCTAGAGTGATGAGCTTGCTATACCTCTTCTTGGATGCCCTGCAGATAACAAACTCCACCATGGTCTCTGCACCCAAGGCAGCCCTTGGGCTCCATGTTACTCACTAGGCTCTTATTGGTGAGAACAAGATCCAGCATGGCTCCTCTTCTTGGGGGTTCCTGTACCATTTGGAAGAGGAACTTGTCATCAACGCATTCCAGGAACCTCCTTTTCTGCTGGTGCCTTGCCATGTTTTCCCTCCAACAGATGTCAGGATGGTTGAAGTCACCCATGAGGACCATGGATTGTGAACATGAAGGCTATTGGTAGAGGGCTTCATCCACTTTTTCTTCCTGGTCAGGTGGCCTGTAACAGACTCCCACTACAACGTCTCCCTTTCCTGCCTTCCCTCTGATTCTGAGTCATAAGCTCTCCAGTACCTCCTCATCTGTCTCCAAGCAAAGCTCTGTGGACTCTAGCTGCTCATTAATATAGAGGGCAAGCCCTCCTCTCCCCTGCCTGTCCTTTCTGAAGAGTTTATACCCATCTATTCCAACACTCCAGTCATAAGAGCTATCCCACCATGTCTCTGTGAGACCAATGACATCATAGCCACGTGTGTATGTACACATCTGCAGCTCTTCTTGCTTATTAACCACAACCAGTGCATTGACATATAGGCATTTAAGTTGCTCCCTTCTTGTTGCCTTTGGAAACTCCAATCTGCTAAATATTCCCTATTGATTGTCTATTTTCCTCACCTTGCTCAGGAATTAAAGGAGAAGAAAGGTCAAGTAGTTTTCAAATTACACAAAACAGATACATCAGCAATATCTGCCTGTTGAGTAGAGGAAACATTTCTCACCAAAGCTGGGTGATGCTATCAAATGGAAGGAAACCTCAAAAAGAAGGGTCCCAACCATGAAAGACTACCCCAAATTTATTCCACTGGGCTACTTAGAACAACACTAGAATCATAAAGACATCTCTGGAAAGAGCACAAATCAAACCCTGTTGGTCTGAACTCAGTGGAAGGGAAATTTCAGTCCCTTGAATGGTTTCATAATGCATCAGGGCACATCAGAAGCAAAAGAAACAGTCTGGCAGAATTGTATTAATTTTCATGAACCCAGCAGCCTCGGAAAATCATGAAAACCGCTACATAATGAAAGCCTAGAAGGGAAAAACCTGCCTTCTTCACTGCTGGAGAATCTGAATACAGATTCCATCAAAGGAGAGAGTCTGAGAAACCACAACAGGAATAAAAATTAACCCTTTGGTTCATGAGACTGTAGCATTGAGGAGTCACCATTCTCCCAATCATTAGTCTGCCAAAAGAGATAAACTCCTGCATGCAGGCTAGCCATCTCTATGCAATTCGACCTTAGCACTCTGCATGACACAACGAACTGCTGCCAGCAGGAGTTAAAGAAGACATTTTCTTCTGTCTTCACAGTACTCATCTTCTACCATTATTTCTGAGTGTCTGTCTCACTGATTTTAGTGGGAACAGGATGCATGCGTTAGATTGAGAAAGTCCTAGATGGATGAATGACGCTCCCAACAGAACAAACAAAAATGCACTTCCTTGCTCTTATGTGAAGCGACAAAAATCAGCCCCATCTGTAAAACCCTGTCAGATTGTGTAGATGAACTTATCCTTTTAGATACTTCAATTGTATTTATTTTATTCAGAAATTGCACCCATAAATAAAAAAGCAGGACTTAAATACATGTTACTATTATTGCTACTAGAAAAAAGAATAATTTAAATTCTGAAAGCTGTCTTACCACGTTGAGGTTATATGTTAGCTACTTCATGCTAGAATACTGTGATGAAGAACATTACACCACTGAATGTAAACACAGATTAAATTCAGTAGGGCCTACAAGTGTACCTTGGTTTCATTCCTGGCTTTACTGGTTGTGAAGCAGCCAGCAATTAGCTAACAGCAGTTGCTCTTCCGGGAGCTTTGCTGACATCATCCCCAGTGCCAGGGAACAAACAAAGCTCTTTTTGCAAGACATAAAGCACGACATGCATTGAGGTTGTTGTTATTAAACAAAAATAACCAAGCTAATTTCAGCTTCATTTAAAAGCATGGGAAATAATCATTGCTCAGTGAATGGGAAAAGGACAAAATCAGTACAGAGAGAAATCATTTGCAGGGTCGTGAGAGATTTCTACAAGCAACGAGTACTGAAACTATTTTTGATATTACTCAGAGCCCTTTAAATATCTACTGCGTCCTCACACAAGGTTTTAGGAATCTTTCAATTTAACAATTTTCTGTGCATGAATATTTCCCCACCTTAATCTCATATGTATTAAACACTTACAGCTAAATAGCATCATTACTTTTAAAGCCTTGTTTGACAAAAAGACTTAATCTTGAAACTTTTTAACCTCATTGGAATCCCACTCAGAACAAAGCATCACCATGCCAGATGCTATACATTTACTTAGGAAGAGACGTCTCTGATGTAACTGACATAGAAAAGACCTTGCAGATCTTCATGTGAGACACAAAGAAATTAACAGCCTTACTCCAGTTTTTCTGGAGTGCCAATCAGAGACAAATAATTGTAGCCACAGTTGCTGAGCCATTGTCCAATGCCTTAACCACAAACCCAATATTTTTATGAGATCTTGATCTTAATCACACTGAAACAAGCCCGAAGCTACTTTACTGTCTCAGTGCAGCAGCCCTAAATACATGACTACAAACCTAAAGATCACTTTGCTCAAAATGATCAGCATCCTGCTGACCACAGCCTATCTCATTTCTTTGCCTCCTGGTCATGGCATTTTCCATCTGCTGACCTCCAGAAGAAGTTTCTCAGGAAGAGAGTGCTGGGATTTCCTACTGTCCCTGAATTTCAAACACTAACACTGCTTACAAACAGGTACTAGCCCCGAGCTTTGTGTACATCACGAGGCTTCTCCTGAGCTCCCAGCTGTTCCACAAACCAAGGGATAGACTAAAACCCTTTGGCAGTACAAAACAGAGCATGGTCTGAGCTATATGAACTACAGAACACTCTGAAATAGGATAGGGTTCACAAAGCAACTGGCTTGCCTATAGGACTAATGGAAAACATCACTAGGTAGCCTGGAGTAATTACTATCTCTTTTCCAAGGGAAGAACAGCTAACCTTCATTGATCTCATTTCTTCCCTCAGGGAGGCTTTCAAAAGCTGTGATCAAGACTTCAGGCAGGGCCCAGCTCCATACACCAAACCCATGGCAGGCCACAGGAGAGCTCCCCCCAGCCCACCTCTGTTCCAGCGCAGCTCCCTCTGCTCTGGCCCTTCTTCTTCCCACCACAGCTACTAAATTCACACCACTTCCCCTCCCATCACCATTATTTATACATTTCTAACTTCTTCTCACTTTCGTGAAAGCAAGGCCCGCACACATCAACCTCTTTGAGAAGCCACTCTACACCTCAGAACTCTCCTTTTATGGGACTTTTTCCCCCACGGCCTTGGGGCTGACCTCTTTAAAAGGGGCTGTTGCCTCCAGGCCTTTCCCTTTGCGTGGCGGCTCTCCTTGAGTTCCTGCGACGCTCCCCTGCTCTCTGAGGGGCTGGTCTCTTGACGGTAATGTGACATTCATTCCCTTCTTACATGTTTAAGCAGTGCCAGGTGGCTGGAGCTGCCCCTGGGCTCGGTGACTGGAGTCTCTAAGACCACTTTCCCAGTGGAACAACCATGCAATACCCAGGCAGAGGCAAGGTGGTACCGGGGGGGGGCGGCAGGTGGGAAGCTGAAGGCAAAGGTCTGTCAGGAGGGACGGGGTGTGCAGCCCAAGTGTGGAGCATCAGGGAGAAAATGGCGATGTGTTTGTATAGTCATATCGTCTGATTGATGTATATTTATGCAAATTTGTGTTAAATAGATGCCACTGATGCACTGATTTCAAATATTGATAGGTGCATGCTAATGTATATGATACACACTTAAAACTCCCCTGCAAGCCGCTGTGACACAGTCAGCATGTTACTATACACATAGAGAGTGCTGTCTTTTAAGTAAGACAGAAAACTGAGGTATCCTAAACCAATTAAGCCTTTAACATGGCTGTTAGATGTATTTGATCTAGTGGTGATCTGGCTAAACTCCAGGGAGTATAATTATACTTCATCTGCCTACTCCAGCTCTCCTGCCAGCTCTACTTGGTGAAATGTTTGCCTGATTTCTTCCAGAATATGATGTTAAAATATCTGCTGTTACCCCAGAGGGTAATACATGGTTTAGATGTTCTCCATGTCTGGAATGTGTTGGTGCTTTAGATGGGAAAGTTTCTGGGAGTGTGTGTTTTTCAGCCCTGTGTCTGAAAGGGACATCAAAGGGTCGATTAGATGCTAGTAACTTTCTGTGATAAGTGTTCTTCTGCTCCAGTTGTCTTTTCATGGTGTCCAAAGTTTTCTAGTTTGCAGAGGATTTTATGCTGCAAGCCTATGCGTTTGTATAATTGATATGGAGCTCTCTCACTCTCTAAAATACAGGAATGTATGGAAAGCTACTGTAAACAACTAATCAATGGATATTAAGTTATTGAATTAAGGCTGAGACAGCATTAAAATGGTAAGGAAGAGCTTGACTGTTGTGCTAAATGCATGTCTTAAAACATGCAGTGTTCACAGTTTAAGCTTCTCATTAGAGATGACACTGAGAACTAGTAATATTTGAAAAGTGTCAGGAGATGGATGTGGTAGAGGACTGTGAAATACCTGATCAAGTACTGTTAAAAGTGACATTAGCAGAGCACAGATACTTGTAAACTGAAGAGGACCTCTGTATTGTTGCAATTGAAGTTGAAATAAATTTTATACAATACTGAGTTGAGGGGTTTGATTCATTTCTGAGTGTCAGAGCAAATACTAAGTAGCCTATAAAGTGGAACTTATGCTATGCTTTAAATTCATAAGAGTGTTTTTCTATGTACATTAAATTAATCCCCTACTAAGTGACTAAAATCTTCCTTTTCCCCAAAAGCACTTTTAAAAACTGCCGTTAAATTTCCAAACATTCCTATGCGCTTTCTTAAAAGGAAATAAAAATGCAATTAAAGGGAATGCTAATTTCCCCAGGACTGGAACACACAGGAGGATGGATCATGGCTCTGTGTCTGCTCCCATTCTGCTCAGTAGGTCTGGGCAAATCAGCTCTCTATGCTTATTTCCCTTTTTATGAAATACAGATAATGTCTCTAAGCTTTGTAAAGCATTTAAAGGCTTAACGTTGAGGAGTACTGTAGAAGCATTAGATGCTATTAAAGACATTCAGGATTTTAATTTAAAATTTAAAAAAAATTAAGAGTTTAGGTGTTAGAAATTAAAGCTGTGCTGATAACTTAAGTTCCTGTCTCAAGCATTTTTTTATTTTTCAAAATGGCTAGTACAGCAAACCATTCTGACAATGCTTCTTCCGTGTGTGAATGGGAGTGATGCTCTCCAACAAAAAATTGGGATATTAGTCTTTGTTTCCATTAATTTCTTTACTGTTTTAAGGAGATATATTCTGGATTATTTTCCTTGGGGAGCAATCTTAAATTAGATTTTTGTTCATTATAGATTTCTTCTGCATCTTTTTGTAGTATAAGGCATTATTTTAATGCAGATATTTCCACAGTCAGCATCTTATCAAGTATTTTTTAAAATATTTTTTTTTTCAGCTTTTGAACTTGTATATTCTGAAAACGTACTTAAAGGAGCCAGAATTCACCTATTCCATATGGACTGCTCTCTCCTGCACAATAGAAATAGGGAAAATCTAAGAATGGTACACACTGCTTTTCTAGAGACATGGAAATTTCTGATTTGATCAATAGTACTGGCAACTGAGATGGGACTTGAGGTAAGCTGTTTAACAATTAGTCATGGATATTGATACTTCTCATACTTTTATTATGCCTGGAAATGTTTCATGTTTTTCTTACATGGTATAATCTGGAGACATTTGAACCTCAGCTTTTATTTTTCAAGAGTGTGTATTTCTAAACTTGGTGATAGCAAAATGAGAAGCTTGCAGGCATATTCAGCATGTAACATTAGACCTTAGAACTCTGA
Organism: Turnix velox; assembly: GCA_013400935.1. Taxonomy (NCBI): domain Eukaryota; kingdom Metazoa; phylum Chordata; class Aves; order Charadriiformes; family Turnicidae; genus Turnix; species Turnix velox. The sequence continues at coordinate 258,200 of VZTY01034243.1, read as the reverse complement.
AGGGGCTATAAAGAAGCTGTGATATGAGCACAACACAATGAATATACAGCAAATGGAGCTGATCCTCTAGAATAGAAAAGTAAACCCTGTATTGATGCTCTGTTGTGTGTCTGTGTGTACAGGCCTTGGCCTGTACAAACATATTTGCCTTTGTGCAGAAAAGTTGGCAGGAATTGTAGCATTTCTTAAAATCTTCTTGAATGCTGCCTCTTCTTCTGACTCTTGCCCAGAGATTCTCATCCGAAGGCTGACAAGCAACTTGAATGCTGCTAAGATCATTTTGCCATTTCGTCATTGGAATAATTTTCACAGTGACTAAAATACTCTTGCAAAGACATATTCTTTTCTGGGATTTGTCTTGGATTACTGCACTGATATGCAATATATTAAAAGGATTTGCCTTGTGTTGTGATTGGCCTCCATCCTGGCCAGCACAGCAGGGCTGGAGCTTGATTCTCTAGAATTAACAACTCTGAGCTGCTGTTGCAGCCCGTAGTCTTCCTGGTCAGGCACTAAGGGGTCTTGTAGCAAATGCTCTCTTTTGCATTACACCATGGCATTTTGTTTCCTTCTTCTCCCATGGGAGGAATGTTCTTTAGACATTTCCAGGTGTTTACTCATAGAACAGTGTTGCCTTGAGGTGTCATCCATGACATTTGGCTTTGCTGGAACAGGAGAAAGGTTCATTTCACAGGTTTGTCCTTTAAAGAGTTTCAGGACGTACAAGTATTAAATGTAAATCTGTCAGTCAATGTAGAAGAGAATACCACTGAGATAGTAATGTTGTGCTGAATTGCACTTGGGACTGAGAGCCAGAACCTCCGCAATTGTAATTCTTTGGCCTGTTGCATTTCCTTGAGCAAATCTTACAGCTGCACCTCTAGCCTAACACACGAAAACATTTGGTGTGGGTCCCCAAAATCAATCACAAACCTTTGGAACCTTTTGCCCCTCTACTCGGCACTGGTGAGACCCCACCTGGAGTATTGCATCCAGTTCTGGAGCCCTCAACATAAGAAGGACATTGAGCTATTGGAGCGGGTCCAGAGGAGGGCCACGAAGATGGTCAAAGGGCTGCAGTGACTGCCCTATGAAGACTGGCTGAAGGAGTTGGGGNAGGGATGCAGCAAGCAAGGGCTAGGAGATAAAATAAAAGCAATAAAATAAGCAAGATGCTTTGCAGGAGTGAAACACTGGAACAGGTTGCCCAGAGAGGTTGTGGACGCCCCCTCTCTGGAAGTGTTCAAGACCAGGCTGAACATGGCACTGAGCAGCCTGATCTAGTGGGAGGTGTCCCTGCCTATGGCAGGGGGGTTGGATCTCAATGATCTTTAAGGTCCCTTCCAACCCAAAGTATTCTATGATTCTATGAACTATCTGCTTTCTGAAGGCATATCTCTTGCGGGGCAAGGATAGTCATATCTACATAAATCCATGGGCCTTAGCTCAGTGACTAACTTGAATCTAGAGTTTGTTATTGAAAGCACAGCTTCATGGTACACAGGGGTGTGAGTTCTCTGTATATTTCAGATGCAATAAGCACTTGCTGATTTCTCTGGATCATATTCTTCCTTTTCCTAGTACAGTTCACTCCTTGATCTCCCAGCCCTGTTTTGTCTGTTTGTAAAATCTGACATGTCCCTGCTCCTCTGTGGGATGCACTGGAAAGACCTAGATAGAGAGGCTAATAATGCTCTTTATTACACTCACCTCCCAGGAGTCTAGGAGAGTTAATGGCTGCCAGCACCTTGGCAAGTGTAAAAGTGCTTAGTTTTTATATATATTTATTTATATGTGAAAAAATTTTACAAAATAATAAAGCATGCAGTGTACTTAAAAATGGACTGTAGCCAGAGGAGGGAAATATTTTAAATACAACCTTAAAATATGTTGCAAGTCATGTGAATGGACCAGAATAAGATGGGCTTCCCACCAAATCCAACACAAATGGGAAAAGCTCCTATATATGGAAATAGCACAGTGCCCAAAGGGGGCTGTGTCTAGATGAGAATTCCCATGAGGAGACAGAGACATGAATTAAATTAGAACAGATATTAGAGCACTGGGTCTGATTTGTATCCTCACTGCAGCAATGTGAACCAGGGAAACATCAGCAGATCACAGATATAGCGCCAGGATGAGTGAAAGGAGAATCAATCCACAGGTAATAAGGGCAGCATCACTACCTGCCTAGGGTTTCATCCTGTGTTTTGTCCTAATTATGAACAGATTAATGTGAAGCTAAAACACCAAACAGATTTATGATCCATTGCCATCTTCCTCTGCAGCGCTCTTACTCCTTGGCTAGAAGGTCAACTTAGGTTTTACTAAGCTAGGGCTGTGGCTTGGATTCAAACATGCTGCCTTATTAAATGCTGGTAGGATAAATGCTGAACTGCAGTACCATCTGCTTTCTCCATGTCCTGTCCAGAGAGATATTTAAGATCCCACAGCATGTCTTGAATAGAGGATAACCCTATATACCTAGTCAGCATTCTTCCTTCATTGCAAATTATTTAGACCAGCTTGTATTTGAAGTCAGCAGAATTACTTCTATGTTTTCATGCAAAACCAGTATCTTTTCAGACTTTAAATACTATAATCAGAATTGGAGTGGAGCAATGTGTAAAATGAAAGAGGCGATATTGTGTTGATCACTGAAGAAAGTAAGGAAAAATGCTCTGATGAAATGACTATGTACAGTTGTTTGAGGGGCATTTACTAAATGTAGTATTTGGGGGGGAAAAAAAGGGATTATGCACAAAGATGATCAGCCTCAAGATTTGCTGGATTTTCTTCCCAGCATTGTGACTAATGGACTGTAGGCAAGGTCTTTCACCTCTGTGTTTACATTTCATGGCCTGTAAATAGGAATAGTAATAATTTGCCGGTTTTCAGACTGACTCTGGAACTTCACCTGCAACTGTTAACAGAATGTTCTGACATTTTCAAGTCAGAAGAGGGATTAGTTCAGCTGCATCTTTACTCTGATCTGCTGATTGCCAGAAAACAGAAAGATGCCTCAAATGAAAGATCAGAGGATACTGCTTTTCTTTCTTACCTGTTTCCTCACCCCCACCACAAGGAAGCACTTTGTTCTACACTTGGCAAAAATGACAACCACTTTCAGGGGAAACACTTTTGTCCAACTTTCTCCATTTACCTGTGCATCTCCTTCTTCAATAAACAGTCTTAGAGGAATGCTACAGATTTGCTTTCCTTGCTGCCATCACTGCAGCTGCTTTTCTTAGGGCTAAATTCTCACTTGCCTTTAGCAGGAATTTGCTTTGAGAGCTAAGCTAATACTTTAGTACTAAACCATGTGAGAGGAGCTTGCACACAGCACTCTGAGAAGTGAGCGCATCCCAGTGATCACTGGATTGGGACTTTGCCTCTGGGTTTGGATCCACTGGCTTATTAGGGAATTTCTCAGCCTCTATCAGAGAAGATGCTGGTTGGTTAGAAACAACAGAATAACTTTTGCACCATTTACATTCCATGCTCGTTACAGAGATGTCAGGATGATGGCAGTGAAACAACCTTGTGATAAGATTTTCAGTTCCTCTATGCTACTGGGATGCTGGTAAAATCAGTAGACAGGCAGAAGGGCAAAAGAACCTCTTTTCATGGGAGATCAGATGTGCATAATGGTTTTTTATACCCCTGATATATCCATTTATAATCCCAATGATTTTTCTTCTGGGCTCAAGACTAATTCAAAACATGCTGTTATTTTAGGGACAGTATGCGGGAGGTGATAAGGGTACTGCATCCAGGGTACCTGAACTCTCACGTGTCTGCTGGCCCCTGATCTGGCTGATAGACTGCAGCAAAACTGCTTCTCTTGGCATCAGGATCTCCCTGCTCATTGCCAAATCTGGAATTCTGCAAACAGACTTCATCCTGGCATATGTTATATTGCCATACAAGTAACACTTTTCTAACTGATTAATAACAAGCAGCTTGATAGGATTTGGGGAGGCACTGGAGTAATTAGTAAGATAAGGCCAGGTTTCTTTGTGCTGCACTTTCACGGATGACAAAAGCTTTCTCCCTGAAGAGTTTCACTGATAAATCTGTATATAACAATAATAATATTAATAATAAAAGCTTTTTTCTAAAAGGAAGTTAAATATTCCTTTAGGGTATAAGAGGAAAGAAAGTATTCTGGCCCTAGTACTGATGGGAGGCCAGGAGAATGGAAGAGAAGATGTCAGAGCTGTGCTGCTAGGAAAGGATGTGCTTTTCCACTTTTGCTGATAGCAAGGTTTAGGATTTAATCTCCTAACCACAGGTGTGTTAATCTTGGTAGGTACTTTGGCAAGGTTGACTGCTCTGTGCTTGCATCCTGGACTGTCTGTGCATCACCAGGGCATGAAGTGTGGACTTCCTCTGGCCAGACATGCCTATGGATTGCTGTTCTAAACGGAACCCTTCTCTGCTCCTGCTTATGCTTATCCAGAGATCAACAACACACAGACTGTATGGCCTAAGTTTCATCTTCTACCTAGCTGGCTTTTTAGCTGCTGGTGGCAGTGGGATAATAAATACTGAATATTCTTTGTTCATCTTCTCAGCAGGCATGGTTTCTGTTAGCTGCAGTGAGAAATTATGAGTGTGGACTTGACCCATACAGTATAAGTGACCAGGCAGCAAAACTGAAAAGAGACAAAAAAAAAAAGAAAGAGTAAATGGCTATAAATGTTGCCAAAGTGACAGCTGTTCATTTACTAAAAATATCTTCTAATATTTCTGGATCTCATAAAATAATCTAATTTATAGAGAATATTCTTGACTAATTGGAACTGTCTCTTTTTTTATTAAATAGGTTACAAAAAAGTATATTGGCATTATGCAAGTGATTCCTCTCAGGAGCTCAATAACTATTATGAATAGGATTTTACATGATGCAGGCCTCTAAATGCCAACAGTGATATGAGGAAACCTGCAGATTTTTGTAATTGTGAATGCAACAGGCAATGCTCTGGGCTATTGCATCCCCTTTCTGGAGATCATTGTTGTAAAACTCAAAGTGTTGTTTAGCCCTTGGTGTTCTCATTTATTTCCACAGCTTTTTCTGAAGGCAGAAGTTTGAAAAATGAAAGTCTTTCAAGAATAATCACTCTCTAAACACTTAATGCTGCTGTGACAGCACTGTCTATCACTCAAGATTTAACTCTGGAAATGCACATAACATAGAGGGGGAAAAAAACATTTTCCAATTAGCTGAGACTGGAGGCAGATTAGTTCTCAAATGCAGCATTGCGAGATGCCAGGGTGTATATTAATGGACCACAGGAGCTGACTTCTGACTATAATTCTGGCTGCACTGGGTGGTGCATAAAATGGAAACAGCAGCTTTCCTGCCCAGAGGTGCAGAACTAGCTAGTTAGCGTCAGCTACCCTTGGGTATATCTCTTAGGCCTTAGTGATCTACAAACCTGTCAAGTACAAAATATGTCATCCTCATTCTTTTATATAGATGGAGAAGATGAAGTGTGGAGAGGTTAATAGATTGCCCAAGGTCAGATCCTTCTTTTGGCAGACCTGGGAATAGCACCCATGCTTCCTGTCTGTGGTTTTATTAACACATGTGTGAATTCAAGTCCTAGCCCTGAAGTTTTTGGAACAAACTTTTCCCCTTATCATGATCTTTGGTACCTGACTGGTGTATACCTTTGTGATCAGTGGAACTGCAACATTAACAGTCTATAAAGTCTTTTACAGTACAATTCTCTTCAGTAGAATAAAGAGGTTGTTTTCCCTCATCAGACAAATTTTGATGTTTAGATCCACAGTGGAACAAGGCTTGTAGCAATTCTTGCATCAAGAGCTTAACATTTTCAGATTTGTGGTACAAACTTCCATCACTTGAGTTAATAGGGTACATTGTTATACTGCTGTATGTCATATGATCCTGACATTAAAGGATGCAGAATAAAGAAATAATCAGATGCAACCTGTCAGGAAAATTCACATCCTCCTTCTAGATGATGCAGGAGGGATGGGTTCAGTTTCAGGTCTGTGTTGCAGCTCCCTTGCTCTCAGTCAATTCTCTCCTTGGGTTCTCCATTCTAACCCACCTTTTCTTCTGATCTTTTTTCACTTGTTGCATTAATAAGAAAAATTCAATCAGCAATTCACTTTCCAACATTCCATCTGCCTTGTTTTTAGTTAGCAGATACCCTGTGCTTGCTTTCTTTCTGAGTCTTCTTTTGATCCTACATACCTCATCTTTGGCTATCTACTTGCCTATAACCTGTCTCTTCCCACTGCACTCCCAACTAGTCCTGGGGGTCTTTCTTCCACCCTCTTTGCACCTTTTTAGCCCTTGTCCTCACTCTGAGCTCTCCTATAACCTTACTGCATTATTTTTTTTTTGTGGGGAAAGCAAAAGACACATTCACATTCCCAGTGTCATATGTGAGAAAGAGCCGAGCAAGCTTAACTGTAGGCATTGGTAGTAATGCATATTTATATTTTATTTAGGCATACAATATTCTTTTGGAAGAATTAGATGTAAATATTTTAGGACATTAAATGTCCAAAATAATTTAATCAGACAATAAGAAAAAAGAAGATGGATTGAATAAAAGGCAAATGCTGTAGGGGGAAGAGCAAACAACAAAGCCAATAAACAAACCACAGCATGACTCAGGCAGATTGAATACCATCCTTGGGCAGTCCTATCCAAATCCCTCAAAAGAACCATGTTCTGGGTCCCTTCCTATTGAACAAGCAGATATTGCTTGGTTTCTTCCAGATAATTCTTCTAATTACTCTTTCATCTGTGACTGCTATTGTGGGCTTTAGAGGGGTTGTTTTTACCTCAGTATTTTGTGGTGGAGAGGCAGAAAGAATGAGATGTGGCCTGATCAAAGGACTGGATTCTGGGAACCCCTTTTGTTTTAACCCAGCTCTGAAATGTAATCTCAGTTCATACTGGACTTGCTACTTGGCTTCAGTGATCTTCAGCTTCTTCAGTCTTCTAAGACAGAGACAGCAGTACTGATCAAACTGCTGCAGAAGGGTATTACACATTCACGTTAAGTAGCATGACACTGTGGCTTTGGCTTCTCCTGCTGATTTAGATAGGAAAGGTAGTTATATATTGCACGTGTCCTTGCTTCCAAGAAGCTATTGCACTGCTGAGTGCAGATGAGCCTGCAGTCCCTGTACCTACTGAGTTGCTTTTATTAGGACTGCTACATTGGTGGCCAGGCAAAAATAGGGCACAGCTGTAATGGTTCCAGGGAAAGGAAACGTCACAGGGAAGATAATAGCAAAGTGAAGAGTAGATTCCAGCTTTCATATGTCTCATGCTACTGTTGTAACTACAGGGACAGCTTCACAAGCTTTCTGAAAGCTCTTTTTCTTAGGGATGCAGGAGCAAGGCTAGTGGGAAAATATAAGTCATCAAGCCAGTGATACTCCGCTTTTTTTTTTTTTCTTGCTGAAGTCAACCATTTTCATACTGGTGAAAGATGTGGGGTTTACACTTTGGGTAGTCTTCTGAATGGGTATACATAACATCAACCTTGAACATGCTGCTTACATAAAATTGGAGAGACCAACTCAAAGAGCACAAGGGCCAGTCTGGTTGGTGTGGTTCCCTTAATCTCATGTAGAAAATGCCAGTAAGGGTACCAGATCAAGGAAAATTTTGGATGTGAATTCTGATTATTCAAGATTACTCAAGACTGAAATACAATATATGAGATTTATAAAACAGCCATACAAAACCATCCAAACACAGTGCAGTTGTCCTTAAACTGTTTGTAGGTGGGTCTGGTGAGAATGAGCAGAAACATCCTGGTGGACTTCTTTTTTCATCTCTAAGATGGGTCAACCCTCTCTTAATTAATTTATTTTAAATAATCAGTCATATTTTTATTGTCTTTTAGTAGCGCAGTTTCTCACACCACTCATCCAACATGTACCTATTTCCTCTTTGCTTCAAGTTACTACCTCAGTTTTAATTCCATCTGATAATCTGTGGGCAGGGTACAGGGTCAGACATTGAGATATAGTGAAGTTGGTTTTCACTGGAAAAAGGAATGGTCTTCTCTGCCTTCGAACCCCAAAGCTGAAGTATGTTACCCATCACTACAGCAGTTTTTAACCCTGCCAAGAGAGATGATCCAATAGAGGGACATGAAAGTGGCACTCTAGCTAAGAGCTTTCTCTTGTAATTCTTCCATGTGCTTGTGTTTTCTTCAGAATTCTACATCCCAGGCTGCAGACCTATTGATCTTGTCCATTCCTGCCAAGCCTTGTCCCATAGCCAACTCCCAGAGGGCTATCTCCATGCAGGCCATCTTTCTGTAGGAAGCCCCTGACAAACTAATATGATAGTTGCCAGAGGAGATAATTTTCCTACAGCTCAAGAAAGAGTGAGCTGTGAGAAAGAAGGAGAAGATTGCTAATTACTGTTTGAGTAGAATTTTATCAGGAAAGTAAAATACAAGGAAACTGATTCATCTGAGCTAATTGCAGATATGAGCCAAATGTTTTTTTCTGGGCTATGCTCTGGAACGAGGTGTCATCTTTCCTTGGAGGCAAAACCAACATCAACTTTGTTCCTTGACCTACTAAGTCTCTTCCAGATACACAATAACTACTAGGAGTTGGACTTTTATCCAAATGAGCATTCCTGCCCAGCTTTAAGCAAATCTTTTCATTTATCCCCAGTTTTGTCCCTCAGACTGCTGCAGTGAAGCATAATGTAGCCTGCTCTTGTCAGACATATAGAATTGTGAAAGTACAGTTAATCGATAAAAATCCCATAATTGAGAATATGCGGGAAAATGTCATAACCCTCCATGAGAGGTTTATTGGTGCAAGAGAGATCAATTTGTGAGAGAGAGGAACTAAGTGAAGTTGTCATGAAGAGGATGGTGATAATTACTATATAAACAAACTACAAACATGCACAGTAATTGTAGAGATGGAGTCAATGGCTTTTTGTTGCTGCTGTTTGGTAACACCAGTTGGGATCAGGATCCCCTGAACTCCACTCTGCAGGCTGTCCTTGCCCTGATGAGTTTACAAGCTAAGAAATCAGGTTCATGCTGACTATGTTTAAAAAATGTGGACCTAATAAATTACCAGGTTCAAATAATTTGCATTTCAGTGTGGTAAGGGAGCTCCCAACTTGCTGGATGCTGACACCAAATTCTTCCTTTCTGCAGTATCTGTAATGGATGTGTCTCTTTATGCCATCTACAATGTTTGCTTTTCTTGAGTGGCACCAGAGGTTTTTTTATATCATTATCAGGCCTTTTAACAACACTTCTGCTGGTTCTCCCTAATGGCTCCTAACTGAGCTAATAAGCATATTGTGTGCAATGTGGCATATCTGCCTTGGGATATTTTAGGGATATAGTAGATGAGGGGCAGTAGACCAGCCAGAGTGAGTGTAATGTTTCGTGTTGCTAGCAATTTGTTCATGTTAGAAGATATCTCTTGTTAACCCAGCTTACAAAAAAAAGAAAAAGGGAAAAGTTACCACCCATGTAAGCACCACTCATTTAGCTTAGCTTCAATATCTGACAAAATTTTGAGGACTGAGTCTAATCATTAGGATCTTGGTTTCAAACTGGCGTGGCAGCATTCTCTGAATACAAACACTCCTGGCTTACCCTCCTGTGAGAGGAGAGCTGAGCCCTGTGAAGCCTATTATAAAAGACAGTTTGATAGAATGGGCTGAAAAAGCAAGATTTATAAATAAAAGAACAGGAGAACTGTACATAAAACAGCCCATACCAGACTAACCTAATTACTCTCTATGGTGAGGTCAGTAAGAGAACTGATAAAGTGAATGTGCATGACATTTCTATCTGTTTAGACCTTGGAAAACTGTTGATAAAAATCTTCTGTCAAAGGGCTGGACGCACTGGCTGCACAAGCAGTGTTAGAAGATCCATGCACTGAAACAGAGATGAGCAATGAGGATGTCATTCTAGGGGCTACCACGGTCTTGTAAGGGTAAGTCACTTGCAAAGACCCTCAGTGTAGTTTCCCAATTCCCTAGTGACTAAGAGCAAGATTACATGCAGAGTAACAGTGGGTTTATTGACACATACATCAGAAATGCTGTTGACTTCAAGGAATCTGCTTGACAATTCCTTCGAAAAGCACAAAATATGTCAGGGAAATGGCCTAAGAAATGGTTGATGGAAGGTGACTTGGGAAAATGTGAAATGAAGCACTTGAAAATCCCATGATCACACAGCTGGCAGTGTTTAGAGAATACATGAAATGCTCTAGCTCTCTCCAGGGCTTTGGGATCCTTATTGGCAGAAACTGGAGCAGAGGAATAAAAGAAAACATATTTCTGTAAGTGTTCAGTCACGATGTTGCAAAGCCTAATCTTAGCCCCCTGCACAATCTTTCATGTTCATCTTGGTTAAACAACTGAACAAACTTGACCACAGACACTGAAAGAGGCAATTCCCTCTCAGTAAGAGTCAATGTGCAAACACCCGTGTGCTACTTAAGCTCATGGCACCAGTTTTCTGTTGCTGATGGCTTCTGCTGGCATATTTTACCTTGCTGCTGGGGGCAGAGGAAGGAATGTGCACACAGCTCAGCTGACACACAGGGATTTGTTCAGTCTCTGTAAACCTTTAATTTGGAGTAAAAGCATGCATGCACAGCACTGCATGGGAATGCCTGCCTCCACGCTTGCACGAGGCACAGACCTTGGTAGGATTTACGAGCAGATCAGTGTCCCTGATATATCAGCATCTCTGTAGAGCTGCCAGCTGAGACTGGGACATCGTAGACCTCCAGTTCATTTCCAGCTGGCTCAAAAATCCTCTCAGATGGAAATTACTTTCATTCCAAAATTAACCTGGGCTGGTTTCAGACCGGTATCTTAAAGGCATACAGATTTCCTACTACCCTCTGAATCATCCAGTCACCCCAACAGGGAACTTTAATGCCATTGCAGCATCTGTTGTAGAATATTTATATTCAGGGCTTCCTGTGTGAAGCTCTGGATGGATGTGATTACTGAATATATTGGAAAAGGGACAGTTTACTGCCTGGCTTTTATTTCCTGCTATTTTGTATTTCTGTGCAAGGAGCTTATATGCCATGTTGTAAACGGCTGCTTTTCTTGTATGATGTCTCTCTTTTTTTCCTCATTCTCTTAATGGGCTTCTCACTAAAACTGACGTTTCAGCAGCATTCCCATTATTAGTTATGATGCCAGTTAATGGAGGTCTCAGTAGTGGGTGAAATTTAAATTGGGTTTGAAGACCATTCAAATAATTCAGAGCTTTAACTTCCATTTGGTGGTTCAGTTTGCACAGTGTATGATTTAGTTATTCACATTTTAGTTACTGTGTTGATGTTGTTTAGCAAAGACCTTGTTTTGCCAGGGACCCGACCACAGCTCTCAGCCAGTCTAATGTTGTTTACTGTAGCTAGTATGAAACTAATGTTTTGTTCTCTGGGTTCCTGTTTGATGTTATAAGCCGAGTCACACTAGCTAGAGCGGGATTCATTTCCATTTTGCTTTATGCTGTTCACATGAAAAACAGCTGGCAGTGGAACAGGACATATTTCTCAGCATAAATGTTAGGTGTGCTTTGCTCTGTTGGGAGTTTGTAGTGGTATAGTATCTTGGATATGGCTTTACTTTTCATTCTAAAGAGCTATCCTAAACTGCAACAATTGATTTGAGACAGGATTTAAGAGTCTAAGCAATTAAAATCTGTGTTGTGAAAGAAGTCTGCAATGTTTACACCTTTCTCCTGGACATCTTCAATCACCCTATGAAAAGTCCAGATGGGAAAGAGTTTTTCATAACTGAGCCTTTTGAGTGTCTTGGTATATAACTCCTAGTAAAGATTAAGCCTAGTAATAAATATTACTAAGCACTATGTAGAGGCACCAGAATTCTTAGTTTGTATTTCAGGATGTCAGCAATAACTGATTAGTTGTAAAATGAAGAGGCATTATCATGCCAGACCAACCTGCAAGGAAGTCCACTCAGATGCTGGCTTTGTCAAACTGAGTTGGCTCCCATCAGTTCCATATCTACCTTGGATGTATGCCAGAGGTTCTATCCAAGACTCTATATAGTTAAGCCAGTCAACACAGTTGTGGTGTCAACCAGAATCTGGTTAGGCTCCGTTCCCCTGACTGCTGGGTGTGTGAGTAGGATAGCTCCTCCTTTGAAAGAGATGCCATCACAGTATAATATAATGTCATCACATCACTTGGTGCTGTCATGGCTCGATTATGGTAACACGGTTTTGTGGACCCTGTTTATCATGGTGGGAGAGTGATCAATTACCTCCACGCTTATATTTTCATCCTCCTGTCAAGTATGAGATTCACGTGGACATGGATGTTAGATTACACCCAGTGATCTAAATATGGGAAATACAGGACAAAAAAAATTGAACCAAAATGATCTTAGCTCACCTTGGCATTCAGTCCCATGTATCCACTTCTCTTACCTGAACAGAAGTTTGAAACAGAAAAATTAAATATCATGAGCCTGATTACCCTCTCTTTAATGTGTGTGTAAATCTGAATAAATTCCAATGAATTCAGCAGTAGGTAAAGCATCTGTTTGTAAGAGCAGAATCATGCTGCTGTAATATTGAAAAGGTAGATTTTAACCTTTACATTAACACAAAGGATATCTCAAGCTATTAACAGGATGTATTTCATTTTTGCCCAATAGCCTAATTAAGACCTAACTCATACTTGAGGGGAAAAGGAAGCAATTTGATTTACAGTCTCTTATGTGATTAAATCACCAGGGAAGAGAGAGAAGGATTTGTGATGGTAGGGGGGGAGTTCTAAAATGTATCATTTGTGAAGAATGGAATCTCTCTATTCTTACAAAGCTTTTGCCCCTGTGTTCACAGCTTAAAGAGGATTCACTTATTTTTCTTTATTTGCCTAAGCTACTGATTTTTCATCTTGCAGGGTGGCTTCAAAATCCAATGTGAACTTTTTAAGGCACCAAATGATCCATTCTATTATCCCCTAGGACAAGGCTAGTTCCAGTGATTTCATGGGGAACTGATTCGGAAAATACCCTTTTTCTCCCTTGTGGTCTCCCAGGCCCTTGAATCATGTTGAGTTCTGGATACCTCTTTTCTATGGTATGATATTATGGTAGTAGCCAGCATCAGCAAACAGACCTGGAGTGAAGGTTGATTGGGAACTGATTCACCCTGTGTGTTGCCCAAACAATGCACCTATGGAACAGCTCAATTTCTATGCGAAAGATGAGACCTTATTATTAGGTAGTTTTAAAAGCAGTTCAGACGCCCAGGATTCCTTGCCCTTCTATCTGAACATATAATACTGCCATTTTTTTTAGAAAAGCCCTCCTTATTGATTTTCATTTTGCGATAAACCTACTTACAAACTTAGATAGACTTGGGAAACTGTAAACCAATAGCAAGAAAAGGCATCACAGTGCTTCTAAAATAGTGTTCATAGATATTGTTGTTGAACTAATAAAGAGACAATTCGGAATGTAATAAAACATTACAAACTTTGTCATCAACTTCAATCAGAAGTTTCCAAATGTTATTCTTTGTGAGTGATTCGTGCCACATGAAGACAGCAATGCTTTCCATCTGTGTATCTCAGTGCTCTAGAGGTGTCTAAACATCTTACTAACTGGTAAATTGTGACACTGCATAACCAAGGGATTTGCCTAAGGAAACATAGGTAATTCTCATATAATTAGGGCTAGAAATGAGGTCTCCTGATACACTTTCCTTAACCATTAGACCTATTGTGCTTCATGGCCTATTGTAGGAAAGATAATTGTGACAAAACTGCTGCATTCTTTTTTCCTAAACCAGCACTGTCACAGCCTAATCCTGTTCTGAACATATCTGGAGTATCTCTTTCTGTACCTCCTCTGCAGAATCAAGAACAGAATGGAAACTGAGATACTCACTCTATTTGAAGTCCTGCTTTTCTACCTTCTATTGCATTAAAAGCCAAAGAGAGATCAGGCATGCTGGAAGGCAAAAGTATCAATCACATTGCAAAGTCCACTCCGCTTTCCTGAACCCCAGGTAGTACAGGGTAGTGCTGCCTGCTGCCCCTTTGCAGGAATGATTTGGCACATTCCACAGTCTGGATTCTGCAAAACAAAACTGTTGTCAGGAGAAAAGAAAATCCTACAGAATTACTAAAATATGACTCTGGCCATCCTCAAGAGTGTACAAAACAAATGAGTGCTTTGCTAACAGCAATAGGGTGACATACAGTGAAAGGCAGAATGTTTTTAGGGAGCAAAAGAGGTGGCTGGGATGGTTAAATAGGGATTGCATTCACCACTGTGTGTTGATAGCCTGTTTTTGGCTTTAAGTTTTCATGCCCCTTCTATGCCTGCCCCTTACACTCACAGACATGGAAGGGCTTGTACCACTGCTGTTCCTGCTGATCTTTCTGCTGCACTTGACACTTTAGCCCATTCAAGCGCTTGCTGCATTGAGCCTATGGGCACACATGAATCGTGAGCTACCTTGGCCATAATTCAGGGAACTGTGGCAGATGTCTGTCTTCTGGAAAACTGCCACAGCCACCCACAGCTCATGAAAGAATTAACCTTGGGAGATGCATGCAATTGCACCAGAGGTGTGGTGCATCTCTTCCAGCTGTAGTAACATCTAGTATCTCCTTGGGAGGACACACCTTCTGGGAAGCACCTCTCTGTGGGCTCTTTTATTGTAAGGGGTGCCTCAGGGGTGTTCTAACCAGTTTCCAGTGTTCACCATGGAATATTAACATGCATCATCATGTTGCTGCACAGTGAGTTGCACACACTGTGATTCACTATCCTTTTGCTTGAAGTGCAGTGCCCCTTGAACATACCCTTCTCTTTTTGATGTTTCAGTGTTTGCTGTAGCTGCTTGCTTTTGCTGTATTGCTAACTGGGATGAATAGGCCAGAGATGTTTTTCTGTCATTTTGGAATGGCCTGATCGGCAGCACTAAGAAGATCAAAATGACACAAGAAGACAGAGAGTCTTTCTTTAAAGGAGTATTTCAAATGTGGGAACATAGAGAAGTGGAGAGATGTAATGCTGGGGAGGAGAGAGGAAAAAAAGAGAGAGAATTTGGCTTGGTAGAGCCAAGGAGGCTGAGGAAAAGATCTGGGGGATTTCAGGGAAGACAGCCCTGTCACCTCATCTTTGAACTAAAAGGCTCAATCGGGCAGGTAAGAAAAAGGAAGAAAAGATAAGTAATGGGAAGGGAGACACAATAGGATTGAGTACAGATTTTGTGAAGAAAAAGAAAGGGGAATAAAATAGTCTTAAATAGGAAAGCATTCGCAAAATTTATGTTATATCATAAAATCAGAGGATGATACAGTTTATGCTTATCTAGAATAAAAAGCATGATAGGTTTGGGTCCTTCACATATAAGGTATTTAGGGGCCTCCTGTATGTGGACAGAAAAGAAAGCAATGGTCATAAAAGAATAATTCAATAGTACTAAAATACACATGGTGAGAAAGCAAGTGAGCTGGCATGGATATAGGGAACAGCTGTGAAGAAACTCCTCATACCACTGTAGAGAAACACCAGAACTTCTGTTTGGGAATGTGAAGAGTCTGCTTTGTAAACCCAGAATCAGGGGCATGTTCTGATTTAGGGCTACTGCAGTTCTGCTTACCATTTCCACCTCAAGGGGAAAAAAACAAGTGCCAGAATGATTTAAAGACAGAATATCAACCCGCACTGCTGCAGGCCTGCTTTCCACATTTTCTTGCTTTTATAGTTTTAGCTTTTGTTCCAAGAGAAGGACTTCTGTGTGCATGTGTCTGTGTATGCATTTCCTTCCGAAATCCACATGCAGAATCAATGACTGAAATTCTTGAGAAAGACGATGTCAGATTTTCAGAAGCTCACATAATAGTGCTTTTACCATCCCCACTTCAAAAAGGCAGAGCAAAGGAGGGAAAATTTCCTTGTGTAACAAGAATTTTTGTGGCACCTTTCTTTTCTATCATTTGCATTCTAGCCATATGCAGAAGGGTGAAGATAATCTAGAATATGAAGCACACCACTTTAGAGTCTCAAGACCTTCTTTCAGACCTTCCTGTGCTACAAATGTCTTGTTTAATGATAGGAATACTGCTTCATTTGTCCCATATTTCAGTTTCCTAACTGTAATGTGGGAATTACACTTCTTGTTTTCTCGGAAGTGGTGGGAAGATAAATCTGTTGAAGACTGGGAGATGCTGAAACACTAAGATTTGGAGATGAACATTAGACAAATAAGGAAACAGAAGGCCTGCCAGATTCCTTTCTGTGAATTTTATTCAAGCCCCTATCTGAAAAATAACATTCACAACCCAAGGCAGGACATTGAAGTCCTGATTTCTGGGTGGATCTTAAAACTCCTGTGGAAGTTGAAGATCAAGGCTGTAGCGTGACAGTAACAGAATTTTGCTTTATAGGCAGAGAAGCACAAGGCAGGACCAATGTCTTTATTTGAAAATCTCCTTGAGACATTTCTTAAACAGATTTTCTGTAAAATCTGTTGCATTCACAACCACAGAATGTTATGATCTAACACAAAAGTTTTTATAGCTGCTCAAATATAATAGAGGAATCCCAGGCTCAGGTCTATAAAAGCTCCTATAGAAGACCTCCCCCCCCCTTTTCAGGTTTCTTATGTATAATTCCTGCAAATCGGCAACTCTTTCTGCATCAATTTATACATTATGCAGGGATGCTGGCAATGTTGTTCTGGATGTGGTAGAATCTATTTGATTGATGTATTATTATTTTTGCCTTATAGTTGAAACCTGATTTAAATATTATTTGGGGGAAAAACTTGGTATCACATGGCTGGAGTTTAAATAATTACCAGCCACATGTTTAGTTTCAGAGTAAAGTGCTTTTTTTTTAATAATATGCTGCTTTATTCTGTCTTGCAGCTATGTTGCAGTGTTCTCTGTGCTGTTTTACAAACTATAACCTACAATGATGGTCATTACTATTCATAGATTCATAGAATTTAAGATTGTAAAGGATGATTAGATGATCTATTCCTGCCCTTGCTTAGCACAGATCAGACATTTCATCCAAATACCCCTGTATTGAGTCCAGTAACCTGTGTTTCATAAAACTGGATCTTTTAGTGAGAATCTACTCTTTATGTGAGGAAGTCAAAAGCCAAGTAATTCCTGGATGGTCCTTTTAGCATGTAATCATCCTTATGGTTAGAAAAACACTCAATTCTCTGCCTTGTTCCTAATTCGAATTTTCTGGATTTAAATTTCAAACATTGGTTCTTATAATAGGTCTTTTTCCACTAGATTAAGAAGCCCTTAAAAAATCCCTGTGTCCTCATGATAAAGGTACTTATATGATCTAATCGAATCACCTTTAGGTCTTCTTCTGAATTTTAATAATAGGAAAAATCTATTTATTTTGTAGAAGCAATTTCAGGCCCAGTCACAGATCAAGACCCTGAGGAACTGACAGTTCTTAGGGCTCAGTTTTT
Organism: Turnix velox; assembly: GCA_013400935.1. Classification (NCBI taxonomy): domain Eukaryota; kingdom Metazoa; phylum Chordata; class Aves; order Charadriiformes; family Turnicidae; genus Turnix; species Turnix velox. Next base: position 240,693 of record VZTY01034243.1, on the reverse strand, counting down.
AAGAAATCAGAGTTCAAGTTCAATTCTCTGTCAGATCTCTGGTGTGTCCTTGGGAATGTCACTCAGCAACTTTGTTTCTCAGGTGCTCACATACAGGATAGGAAAACCAGGACTATATATACCATGACATATTCCTACACAAAGTGTATATGTTAACAACTGTAAAGTGCTGAGGGAACACTATTAGTGGCTGTGCTGAGCATGGGAGAAGCACTCAACAGGGTAGCATTCCTAAATCATTGTCCAACTCAATGAAAAAAAAATACTATCTCCATGGTAGATGGGGGTCAAGGTTGAGTATCTCCTGTACTGGACTCTGAAACAAGTGCTGAGGACTGTTGAGAGGTGACTGTGTTTTAAATTAAAGTCATAGTGAGATGTGACTACATTAAGTAACTGAGTGCAACACGGTGTTACTTGCTATGATGCTGACCTCAGCTGTTTTACCCTCACATTGTACAGAAATATTGTTTGAATCCCAAAGATAAATGATTCAATGGCAGGTAATTAGGTCTTAAGCTAAACTGACTGACTGCATGCTCCTTTTTTTTTTTCTTTAGCACAAGTACAGGTAAAATCTGGAGGACAACACAGTTTTCAGCTGTCTCATCTGTCTCCAGACCAGTTGTGGTACCACCCCGATTTTACCTACTGCCCCATCAGCCCTTTGGCAATGAGGCTATGTCTTTATAGAGCAGTAAAATTTGAAATCATGTACAGGGTTCTGCATTCCTATACTGAAAGCAGAAAGAAAAAACCAGGCAAATCCCAATTACATTTCCTTAGTATATTTACAATTATGCCCAAGGCTTCTAAATATGTGAATATCATCCATATTCATCCAGGAAGATCTTGAGAGTTGCCAGTCCAAGATGGAGCATGTGAACCTCAAAGACTGTCTAGAAAACATACGTGTTACAAAATGATGGTGTTGGAGGAATCCTTTCCAGTTGTGTCTTCAGGCCAGGCCTTTTCCTTGGCATGACACTGGTTTGAACAAAGAACCTTTATGTTTATCTAAAAGTGCACTCTAGGGACTCTGTAATGTAAGGCCAGTTTACGCACTGAAACATGCCGTAAGTGCCCCTTTGTGGAAAGATGGGAAGGATTTCAAAATAGTTTTTATCTTGCCCCTGTACTACTGCTTGTTCCTATCCATGGTGTTATCCTCAGGACACCTCTTTGTTCTTCCTTGAATATTCTTACTTCCTCCAGGTCAGAGACTCTGAAAACATCCATGATGCTATTTCCTCTCTCCTTGGACTCCCTAATGCAATGTGGCTTTCCATGACTTGTGGTAAATGCAACAGTTATTTACTATGTTTCTATCAATATTAGGTGCCTTCTTTTCTCCTTCTCAAACACAAATATCTGTCACCAAGCAACCCTATGCATCCTTGGCTGAGGAGCTTGGGTTTAAGAACCCTGAATAAGAATAAAATTCAGGATGTGTACTAGCTATTATCATTTACTCTCTCTTAATTACCTCTTTCCCTTATTTATGTCCCTTTACTGGCATGACAACATCACTTTATAACTGTCACGCAGCAACTGATTTGTCAAGACTGTAGGTACACATTTGCTCCAGTTATAGGCTTGTTATAAGCCATGGGGGGACAGAACTGCACCAGCAATTACACAAGTGTGGATCTGGACTAATTCCATGGAAGACCTTCAGGTTTAAACTGATGTATTTGTGCTGCTGAACTACTTTTCATCTACCAAGCCAGGTGCTTGTGCCAGTCTGCACAAAGTTGAAGCCTGTGCATGGAGACACTGACTCAGCTTCATGAGGGGACATGTGCAGGGATGGATTCCAGCACATCCTAGATGTTCTATGGTTGCCCATCAAGCACACATATGCAGTGGTGTTTCACTATAAATTGCTAAGAAGGGCAAAGAAGTAGTCTCTCTGTCTTAATTCCTCTCTGTCACTGTGTCTGTCCCTTCTCACCAATGTACCACATGAAAGCAGAGGCAGGAGAAGGCTGAATTTGATTTACCTGAAAGAGAAAGGGGAGAAACGTGCCTATGGAGCAGTTATCTACTTCACATTTTTCCTGTGAAACAATTACTCAAGAGAGAGTTAAACTCATACTTTCTCTAGTATTCACCTGCATTTGCAAATAAATCAGCCATAGGAACAACTTAGACAGCCTCCTCCCACATGGCTTCTCCACTAAAAGAAGTGGGAGAACAGCAGCGGTGCTGCCTGTTTTGCTGCAACTCTGTCAGTATTTCAGAAACCAGTGTTAAACTTCACAGGGTCCTCCCGTATAGGTTATGGTGCTTCTGTTGCAACCTTAGGCTGTCCTATGCTTGCTTCCAGAACTACCACTGATGTATTAAAAGCAGCTCTGGAGGCTATGACTTGAACTATATGTTCAAGCTGATATCTGTGTGCCTTGGTGGGGCTTGGTGCTTCAGGTTGGACGGTGCTTCAGAGAGGCCACAGAGCAGCAGTACCTGGTGCAGAAAATCGGAAAGGTGAAGTCAGTAGTGACAGTGCCTTTCCTGTCATTTCCAACAATTCCAGGGAGAGGATCTGGTTTACTTCTCTCCTTTTCAGGACAGCAAGTTGCTTTTGCAACTTGTTGGCATAAAGTCTTCATAATAGATAGTTTTATGCAGATCCTGGATATTTCTCTCTCCTGTGCACAGCTTGGAAAATAATCTTACAGCATTTTGCAGGTTGGTAGTAAAAGGCACCCCTGATAAATTTGTATACATTTCTGCCCTGAGAAATGGGCTTTGATTGTGAGCTGATGGGATTAATCTAGGAGCTGGCAGATGTGAATCAACACTTTTTCCTGCCATATATCTTCTCTAATTCTGTGATTTTGCCCTATTACATTTAAGACTGTTTCCAAGTAGCTTGCTACTAACTAACCCACCTGTGTAGGAACTGCAGGGATCACAGTGGCAAGTACCACTTAGTCAAAAGTATTCAAAGTAACAAATAAAAACAACAGCAGCAAAACTAAAACAGAACGTCCATCTCTGCACCATAGGACTGTTCTTTAAGAAAAGGGAGGTATCAGGAAAGGCTTTACTGTTAAGAAACCCAAACTGCAACGTTTGAAAGTAATTACTTGGCAACTGGAGGTCTGCTCCTGCTGTAAGATTGCAAGGTCAAATTTTGCTTGGAAGGATATTGACATTTGGATTAAAAGAGAACAATTGTAGGGATTTTGGAGAGCCACATCTCAAATAAATAAATAATCTCTGATGTTCTGAATGCATGAAGTTGCCGTGGCTGTGGAGGAGCTCTGTGAACAGGCACAGCTCAGGCACAACAGGCTGGAGTATCCAGTGCTCAGGCTGCTGCCTACATGCCAGGCATTTGCGGCTGCAGAGTAGCTGGCTGCTGGGTGCCAGGCAATTGGAAAAGCAGTTGATGGCTATGGCCATACACAGTTGTGTCCCTCAACTTTTCTTACAGGACAGATGCTCAGATTGCATAATGCAGAAAGAAAACATAGAGGCTCTCTGGCAAGTGCAGTGCTCTCACAGACCCTGGGTCTCTTGTTAGAATAGGAACCTGAAACCCCAAACAGATCTGGAGTTCAGTTTTATCTCTTAGGCAGGCGGTAGCCTGGGTCCTGTGGGAAAAGAATTATGGATTTGACAGACAAGAGAATTTGTCTTTCAAGTATTTGGAAAGCCAAATTCTACACAATGAAGAGTATTTGCTATGTGCTGCAACTCTGCCAGCAATGGACAAGCTGGTGGTCATATCGTCATTGTGTTTCCCATGTACACACTACAGATTATCCACTTACTGCTGCTGAAACACACTTGGAGGTTGTAAATTGGGAACTTCTATACAACAGGACAGTGACTGAGATGGCAACTGTACAAGCAGACCTGACTTGCACTATGTCTCATATGTGCAGCTGAAATACAGGATGCAAAATGGGACCATATCTTGAACGGTGCGTAAAGAATAGCCAGAGTCTCCATGTGGTACAGGATCTAGAGAGGGGATATTGAGGTATTTTGTATTTGTCAGAGGTATTAAGTTACTGTGGATATCCATCTCTATGTTGAACACATCAGGTCAGCATCTGGTGTTTTTGTAAGTCCCATTTTCTGGATTCGAGGGTGGGGTTTACTGCTGACTTCAACATGAGTATTTCTCTACCTTGTTATAAAAAAGAATTTTCTCTGTGACCAGCTGTTCCTATTTATGTATCAGCGCTCTTCTCTGGATGAAATTTGTGGTGCCCCTGGATGTAACCACACAAATTTAGGCAACAGTCTAAGTGATAGCAAGATACTGGAAGCTCAGTCTGGCACTCCAAAAATGTTTCATTTTCCCATTAGAGATGAGGGATGGAGGTAATCCTATCCCTCAGCAGAAACAAAACACTCCTGAAAATCAGGGTGTAGAGTGGTTCATAGAAGTAACTTTTCCTCGTCGAAGTCCTCCCTCCTTTCTTAGCTTTTCAGCCTCTGTGCTGGGATCCAAACTGCCAGGGGCAGAACCAAGGATCATCTCTGAAGTGCAGGTGAATACCTTGTGAGACTCTTCCTCACAAGGGCTGCCCAGAGACCGGCAACCTTGCCAGCATGACACCTTTTCTGAAGTTAAAAAGAGCAAAGCAGTGCTGGCTACCAATTGCCTGTCCCGTGACTGTCCAGGTAGGGGCTAGCTGGGGAGGAGATCGTGGAGCATGTGGCCGGTGCTCCTGCCTCTCCTGTGCCAGCTGTCCTTGTGACTCGCTGCTGGTCAGTTTCAGTGAAGCCGAGCCGCTCGAGGTTGGATTTAGAGAAGATGAAATTATGCTGCAGCTACCCAGAAGACAGACAGAATTGTGAAATCCGGGCCTTAAAAAGTCTGTCTGAGAAAACCCCGGTCATTTTGGGGCTCTGTTTATTCATCCTGTTATTTTGAAATTTTTAGCCTGCCCTCTTGCCGCACTCACCGCCGCTCCCCAGTCACAGCGTGGTTATCCTTTTTTTTTCTAAAAAAAACCCCAAAACAAAACAACATAATAATCGCTGCCGTTATTATTATCTGATGTAACCGGAGGTCCCCATATGCCCATCTGTCCCCGGGAGGTGGCCCGGGAGAAAAACGCGGTACCCGGCAAGCACGGCAGTGACAGCTCCACGGGGGGGAGAAGGATCCCTACTAGCCTGTCGGGGCGGGTGGGGGACGGACACACGACAGCGGAATGTCGCCTCCCGTTGCCCCCCTGCGCTGGCAGGGGATGGGGGC
>VZTY01034243.1:113121-234914 GCA_013400935.1 Turnix velox | reverse complement strand
CCGCGGCGGGCGCTGCCGTCGGTACCCGCGCGGTGCCGGTGGCGGAGCGGCGCTGGACGCGGGCGGGCGCGGGGGGGTCTCCGTCTGCTCGCTGCCGGCCGCCGGAGCGACGGGAAGACGGACGGACCCAAAGTTGCTGGAAAGCACAAACTTCCCCGGCGGGTGCCGGTGCGCAGGGCGGCTTTCGTGTGCCCGAAGGGGAAGAAGGCGATAGAGGACTTATTTTTATAATTTTTAATCTCCCCCGCCTGCGTTTCCAGCACACGCTGTGGTACCCGCAGCCGATCGTACCCCCCGCAGCTGGAGCATAAACTAATAATAAATGTCCAGTTCCACAGGCTGCCCCGGCCAGCGGGGCGTCCTCTCCCTCCCTCTGGACCGGCAGGAGTGGGCTGTAACCCGGTTGAAAGTCAGAAAAGCATCTCCTCTGGGTGAGGGGGTGGGGGATCGGAGAGTTGCTGCAGGAAAGATATAAATAGATCTTTATTTTTTTGGAAGAAAACGAGCGATTTTAGAAGTTAATGTTTGGGAATATTTGCCAACACGTTCAGCTCTCCAGCGTACTGTGATAACCCGCCAGCCTTGTCCCCCTCCACGCAGCTGGGTGAAATCTTACCGAGATGTATTTTAAGAGGCTGTCATCTCCGTTATGAAATGCTGAGGTTTGTTGACACAAAACTGGGGAAAAAAAAAAATCCAGACTATTCAAAGTGAAGGCTGACACTGTGCCCTTACTGTCTGCCTTTCTGAAGGTGGGGTAAAGATTTCAATGACATAGAGTTAATAATAGCCATGTTGCCCTTAACTTTGTGCTGCCCCAGTGGATGTGCATTGCTCTGTGTCACAAATTTTCCTGTCAGTTTTGATTTGCTTAAGAATAGAAATACGTTATGTATATATATATATTTATATATATATAACTAAGAGTATCCTCTTAGGCCTTTTAGAATAACACCCTCAATCTCAAAGTACATTTTTACAGGCTTTTAGTCAGGCCTTCCAAAAAGGTGGCTTATCAGCAGAAGGAACAGTGTTGTTTGTTTGGGAGAGCTGTAGCTTACCCTGTTAATATCTGCCTTCACTGAAGGCACAGTGGTTTGCACTCTTGATCTATTCAGAAATACCTCCCATACAAATAGATTCTTCCTGAATTATTTTGGATCTTCTGTTCTTATTTCTAAATATCTTTGACCTTTGGGAGCTGGTGAGCTGCCTTTTCTTGCTGTCACGTAAATACAGGAATTCTTCGGAATAAGATCTTGAGAAATGTCTACCTACAGGGGGAGGACAGGAAAGGGAACATGCCAGTTCTCAACCAAGTACGACAGCCCTATGGCCTGATTCAGCATTGCTCTCAAGGGAATAATCTTCATTTCCATGAGAATCCTGAGAGAAGCAAAGGGCATTATGTACCTGGTGAAGCGCTGATAAAGTTTGTGGGATGTTTTTGGTTTTTCAGCTGTTCAAGGCTTGTAAGTTGTTGCTTCCTCCTCTTAAATTTGCAATGCAGAATCGTATTATAGAATAAACCTCCCCTGGGTGCCAGTTTTTAAGAGAGAGCTGTGTTTTCTTTCTAACTGCAGAAAGTTTTATGAGAAGGTTCCTATAACGGGAGAAATGTACTTGAAAAGCATATAATTTGTAAACAGTGCCTTGGCCTTCCCTCACCTAGGCTGATTTTTTTTTTGTTTTAATAAAATGTGTCAGCTTTTTAGTTAAAGCAGTTTTATTCCAGATAATTTGGTGGAGTTTACTAGGGTAGCTTGCATTAGTTCTGTGCTCTCTTATCAGTAGTGTTATCAGAGTGGGCCTGATCCTGTACTGAGAGAAGGGAGATGAGTAGTAATTGATACTTTATTGTAAATTTGGAGAATTGGTAGTGAACAGGCCACTGATTCTGTGTGCCTCTGAAGGGAAATAATGCTGTCTGCCTGCATCCAGAGAAGAGACACTGAACAAGACCTCAGCCTGAACTGGTATCTTCCTGCTCATTTTCTTCCCCTTATGGCCTGGTTTGTGAACCCAGAGAAGAGTCACAAACGTATATATGATGATGATGCACAATTGCTGGGCAGTAGGTTAAGGCTGTAACATGTGGGCTGAAATGCCTTGCTAGCTCTGCCCTCAGGCCGCCATGGTAGTTTCTTGGGAAGGAATTATTTAATGGGAATAAAAAGTGCACTGAGGCTTCAACAACACTCTTTAATTGGTTCTTTCTTCCCCCCCCCAAGCAGCCCACTGACTGCACCCTCCTCATTTTTAAAGACATTGGATATAATTTAAATCTTTTTGGAAGGTTTGTCGATCAGAACTTGACTTGAGCTGAATAGACAGGCTGTTAAATTCTTCCTGTTAAGAGCCAATTTTCTCCTACTTTGGACGCTGCAGTCTTGTAACAACAGCAAATGATTTGGAGCATTGACTAGAAACCTTGTTTGTCTTTGGATGTTTTCTCCGTAAATCGCTTCAGTCATCTTTCACTATCGGACTCTCAGAAATGAGGCAGGTTTTTAAGCAGCCTCAGAACTGTTTCACTCTGACAGGCAGGAGACTGAAATGACTGGGGTATTTTGCCTAAGGGAAGGAAAGGAAGAAAATAATGAGAGAATTTTTTTTTAAATGATTTTTGGTTTTTTTTGGTTACAGTTGTGTTGATTATCGTCAGTGATTCTGTGTGTTGATTCTTGGTTCCGTCCCTGATAAATCGCTGGTGTTCCACATTATCTCTCTCCTCCCGGGCAGCATGGTTTTAATCATCTTATGCTGAGCTAAGGAAGGCTTGGCTCAGCCAGTTGTCCAAAGGCAGAATTTCTCATTGAGATTTAAAAAGCAAAATCCCAGATTGGAACAAACCCCTTGGGGCGGGCGTGTTAGGTGATGGCCACTGACTGACAAGGTTCCTTTTAGGAATGGTCATGTACAAGAAAATGCATCTGTGTGGTCAATGGGATTACTGGCTGTGGAAAGAGAGGCTGTTGGCTGCCGTTAATTTTTATTTTTGTTTTTAATAGTATTCAGAGGGATTCCTGTGGCAGCATAGCAACAACCTTTGCTTGAATTTGTGAGAGATTTGGTCTGAAATGATTGAAAGCCTGCTCAAACAGGGCAGTCCTGCACCTGTATTGCCATCGCCTCTCATTAGTGGGGGTTTTGAGCATGCGAATACTGGGGAGTGTGGCAGCCCAGGAGTAAAGCAAACCCCCTCCTCACTTTGCAAAAAGGCTTTTTGTCACTTGGACTTGAAAGAGAATTGCCATCTGCTACAGGATGGCAAGCCATTTGCTTCCTGCAAGGAAGCAGGTGTGTGCAGAATTGCTGCACGGCCACTGAAGACGCTTGGCTTCATCGCTGCTCTGCAGGGCACTTCTGACCAGCCAGCCAGAGAAGAAGACAATGTCTGCAGGGGAAAGCACCAGCCTGGGTACCAGGGTTAGGTGCTGCCTCTCTGGTGTGAGATTTAGCACTTGTGAGATGCAGACAGTAGTTCTGGGCAGCAAGCTGGAGGTGTTCCCAGTGTTCCTGTGGGATAGTCACCAGTGAAGGCTGCTGCTGAAAGTATTAAGTCCTAATGGATGTCCATCACCCCTGGAAGGTGGTCTTGAGGCTGCCTCTACCAAATTAATTACTTTCTTTTAGTGGGTTTTGATTTGTGCCTGTGTTATTTCACCCCAAATGAGGTTAATGATGCTGGTAGTGATGGCACATTTGGGCTAGCAGGGCTTGAAATAAATAACTCTGTTATGGCTGGATACTTCAGGGTTTGTGGGATGCCATGTAGATGAAACTTCTTTTCTTGTTCTACTGCACACCTGCTGTGCAGTCAGAAAATCTCTTCAAATAATGGTTTTGATGCTTGGGAAGACAGCTTGTCCAGAAAGGTGCAGAGAAATGGGGAAATGGCCCTGCTTGTCTTGTGCTACACTCCACTGAGCAGAGAGGCAACTCCTTGGGAGGGCAATCTACCCCCCACCCCTCGAGTGAAAGTGATTGACAGATAACAGTGCTCCATCCCTGCAAGGGCTGAGCAGCCTCTGTGAGAACTGGTACCTAACGGAGGCATGAGCACCCAGTGTCCCTGCAACAGTCACATGTGGGCTCTGCATCAGAGGCTCTGCACATCCTGAACTGCCCAGAGGTGAAAGAAGAGCCCTAGGGTATGGTCTTTAAAAGCCATCTGCAATATCTTATTGGCATTTTAAAGAAAAAAAAATCTTCCTGATACTATTCATGAATGCTTTCCTCTCAGGTCTCTTCATGGGGAAAGGCTGAATATCACAGAGCAGGGCATGACTGCTTTCTTGCCTGTCCTTGTGGCACCTCAGCCCCATATCCTGCCTGCAGTGATCCCCTTCAAGACTGTGGTACTAACTGTATCCATTGAAAAAGAGTTAAAATAAATTCTCTTGGGAGGTGTGTGTGTTCCCACTGAAATCAATAAGACTCCTGCATATGGAGCTGAGAGTAGAAACAGGCTTATGCTTGGCATTTAACAGGCGCAGTTCAGAGGCTTCATTGTAAAGAAGCTTTGAGTATCTTGTTTGAGTGTGTGCGGTAGCCCCTTAAAAGCTGAAGGTGGTTACACAGGGTCTAAATGGAAACCTGAAAATTTATCCTTGAATGAGCTTCCTGGTGTTTGGCTTCAAAAGCCATCAGAAAAGCTCTTGAGGGCTTAAGTGCTGGGGCATCTGCACACTGTAACACTGTACATGTGCACAAACCGTACGATTTAGACAATGCTTTTTTCAGCCAATGAAATACTCAAGTGGGATGAAATAAAAGAAAAAGTCATTACCAAGCAAAATACTTGAGTGAAATATTCAAGCAAAAAAGAACAGTATCTGAATGTTTCGATATTTGCTTCTCTAGGAGCCTCTTGCAAGTGAAATGTGTTTTGTTAGCAAAATTATTTTTTCCTCTCCAGGGTGCTGGTTTTACATTGTTGCTTTAGAGGTGTTCTGTAACCAAACCTTCATCCTCAAGCTTATTGCTGGGTAGCTGGGGAACTGGGTTTGTACGAACTGTTGTTATTGGAGACTTTGTATCAACAAGCTATTGGCATGGTTTTCTTTGGGCTGAATCACTTGATCTTTCAGAGAATGTGTGGATTTTCTTCATAACTTCGACAGTCATTCTTTGACCCTTCCAGTTTTGTCTTGGCCATTATCTTTTGGTCATAAATATCACAAGAAATAAAAGCTAATTAGCTGGAGTAGAGGATTAACTCTTTATCTCTAAAGTGGAGTGTTTCTTGCATTGCCTGATGCCTGAGCAATAAGGATATTTAACCAGATCAGCTTGTGACAGGTGAAAGGGCCACCAGACAAGAGACACAAAAATCTGAATGACAGTCAGGCCAGACAAAGGTTGTATTCATTAATGCTGCACAAGGTCGTACTCATGCCTGTGATTAGACTACCATACTACCTCATTGGAAGCTGCTCCTCAGTCTGGTGGGGACAATGCAGGAGCTGCTGCGCAGCACACCTTCTCTCAGGACCTCAGAAGCTGCCTTGCACTGGGCCTCCTCCCCTCACTTTTAGCAGAGGCTGAGAACTCCAGAGGAGGTAATTGCTGATAGCAATCAGTTTGGGTGCTAAATAGGGATATAAACCATTTAGTGCAATAGCACTAAATGATAAAGCCTTGGGCGCAGTTGCCAAAACATAAGTTTGCATATCTCTAAGGAGCCAAGTGCCTTTGTGCAGTGACACCACTGAAACGAGTGGAGCTAAACACAAGAAGCACAGGATGTAATGGGATTTCTAGCTCCAATTTGTGTCCGAAGTTTGTGAAGTTCTTGCAGTGAAAAGGAGATCTTTAATGAGCCTCCTGCCTCCCCCCTGACAGTGATGCTTCTTTCATTGTCCACAGAGGGTGGGAATGGAGCTTCTCTTTCCATGGTCTAGACTGGAGCTACTTCTGCTCCAGTGGGAATTTGTTATGAATACAGTGTACCCCTGGGCAGACTTTGCATCTTCTTGGGTTCTGTTGGTGCCAAAACTATTCTGCTACCCTGTCCCTCCTGACACCCGGGGAATTTGTGAATCAATAAGGGTTGTGCATACAGCGAGTATGTGTATCACTGTGATAGAAAACCTGGAGTGATGCATTACAGAAGCCACGTTCATTTACCTGACGAAGGTTGTCTATCTTGAATTATTTATGAGACTTCAGAGCATGCTAGTAAATTTTGTAAAAGCAGTGGGGCCCTGGTAACGTGAGCCTTGTCACTGCAGCCTCTGTAGTAGGGTTTTGCTGAGAAGGTATAGGAGGTGGGGGATGGAGGAGGAGGAAGAAACAGGCAGTGAGCGAAGGGATAGAGAGAGACGGCTGTTTTCATGTGCAGATGATGAGGTGTGCAGAGCAATGAAGTGCAAATTACTTAGATCATGCTGTGCATTGGAGCAAAAATCTGCATGGTGTTAGAAAGCAACCTAAGCTTCAGGAAAGGGTTGGGGGCACAGATGGGGAGTGCAAACACAAGGACGGAGAAGGGTGAAAAACTCATGACCAAAATGCCATCAGCTTCCTATCCATAGGAATGTTATTTGCAATAGTAGTTTCTTTAAAGTATATACTTGTTTTGGTGAGGTGTCCTTGTCTAGTTCCACCCAATGAAGAAGCAAGCCAGAAACGCCAGGCTTTTCCTGGGTAGCTTGGGTGGCTGTAAGGCTTGTGAGCATGGAGAGCACATGGCTGTGAACCAGAGAAGCCGGCCCAGGATAACCTGGAAGATGTGTGGTCTATGGGAGCATTAAGTCAGTAGTATCCAGTAGGGACAGCAAGAGTAATGAGAGTCTGCATTCTGGTAGCAGTGTGTGGACTTGCCTTGGTCCCTGCTGGAACCCCTTTTTGGAGTTAAAAATCCGTGATGCAGTAGCAGGCATGGTGCAGGTTTTACATAGCTGCCAGTGCATACCTGATTTGTTGATAAATAGAGCCTCCCACACACCTTCAGGTTTTCCAAGCCTCTTGGCCTCCCAATCACAAATAAAAGTTACTCCTTAAACTGTTGAATTGGTGGAAAAAAATTGGGATCGAGTGCACCCTCAGCAAATTTGCAGATGACACCAAGCTGTGTGGTGCAGTTGATACACCTGAAGGAAGGGATGCCATCCAGAGGGACCTTGACAGGCTTGAGAGGTGGGCCCAAGCCAACCTCATGAGGTTCAACAAGGCCAAGTGCAAGGTCCTACACCTGGGTCGAAGCAATCTCAAGCACAGATACAGGCTGGGTGGAGAGTGGCTTGAGTGCAGCTCCGTAGAGAAAGACTTGGGTGTGTCAGTTGATGGCAAACTTAACATGAGCCAGCAGTGTGCACTCGCAGCCAAGAAGGTCAATCAAATCCTGGGTTGCATCAGGAGGAGTGTGACCAGCAGGTCCAGAGAGGTGATTTCACCTCTCTACTCGGCACTGGTGAGACCCCACCTGGAGTATTGCATCCAGTTCTGGAGCCCTCAACACAGGAAGGACATTGAGCTATTGGAGAGGGTCCAGAGAAGGGCCACGAAGATGATCAAAGGGTTGGAGCAACTGCCCTATGAGGACAGGCTGAAGGAGTTGGGGTTGTTCAGCCTGGAGAAGAGAAGGCTCAGAGGGGACCTCATAGTAACTTATCAGTACCTGAGGGGGTCCTACAGAAAGGCAGGGGAAGGAATTTTTAACATAATATCGGATGGGAGGACTAGAAACAATGGATATAAATTAGAGGGGGATAGATTTAGACTAGACATAAGAAAGAAATTCTTTACAGTGAGGGTGGTGAAATACTGGAACAGGTTGCCCAGGGAGGTTGTGGATGCCCCATCTCTGGAGGTGTTCAAGACTAGGCTGGACAGGGCACTGGGCAGCCTGGTCTAGTGGGGAGGTGTCCCTGCCTATGGCAGGGGGGTTGGAACTCGATGATCTTTAAGGTCCCTTCTAACCCAAACTATTCTATGATTCTATGATTCTCCTTATAAATGCCAATGTCTCACAATTTTAACAGGGCAGGGTCCTGAAACTTTTGCTGCAAGCTACCATTCTGTTTGCTATCCATCTGCTTCTTCTCCAGTGGACATTTACTGCATTCCTGTGGCATGAAGGATATTACTCAAAGTCTGAGTTCACCTTAATCTTCCACATAACAAAATGAGCTATATTTCTAAATATTTTCTGGAGTCGACCTTGCATAAGCCACTTACACTTCAAAAATGTATGAAGCTCTCACTGATTTAGTTTCTCTTAAACCAGAGATATTCCTGTATTTGAATTCTCATATCTATTGAGTTTTAGGTAATAATATCTCTTTATTGTGGTCAATGAACCCTTTCTCTACAGTATGACACAGTGAGGTTCATGAATGCAGTGCCTGGTTTGCACTTCTGATGTATTGTGGGTTTCACGGTCAGGTTTTTGGCATCTGTAATGCAGACACCAAAATAGAGACAGACTTAAAGCAAGTGAAGCACCAAATAGCAAGCTTTAGCAGGTGTTGAAGATTGGGTCAGATTCTGAGCTGTGAGTGGCTGAATGTCTTCTTATTGCTCCATAATGAATGCAGTAGGTCCAGGAGGAGCCAAAGTACTGATTAGTCATAGTCATAGTCATACTCATCTAGGTTGGAAGGGACCTTTCAGATCATCAAGTCCAACCATCATCCCAACTCTTGCAAGTTTCATACCTGGACAGGGACTTGAACCCTTGACCCTCAGATTAGGAGTCTGATGCTTTCCCAACTGAGCTACACACCCAGGTCTTCCTTGCATCTGAGGTAGTCTTAAAAATTAGAGGTCTCTACTTAGCCTCCACTGTAGTGTCACATTCTTGGGAAGAGCAGAAAGAAAGAAAAAATATGTTGTGTGGGCATATGTGGTGCCAGGACCATTATAGAGGCGAGGTATGGTCCTTGCCCAGGTAAAAGTAAGCCTACTGCAGCAGCCTGACACGTGTACCAGGGGGAAAAAAGTGGAAGAAGCAGCTTTTAATTATTCAAGACCTGAAAGCTGAAAAGACTTTCAGGACAGTGAGCTAGACATGTGTTGCAGCTTTATTGGGTATTCTGCTTTCCTTTCCTCCCGTGCCTGCTCTGGGAGGGAGCACAGATGACATGAGTAAGAGAGGAAAATTTAAAAAGAAAAAAATCAATATTTTTCTCTTCACACTGCTCTTGGTTTTTATTTATTCTGGTTTTGCTTGCTGGGAGATCTTAATTGTGACCAAACTGATGACATTATTTTGCTTCTTGCAGAATGATGGTGCTTCCAAGTGCACAAACTAAAAGAGCATCAGCACAAAAAGGGCCCCTTCTATGCAGAGATAGGGATGTTCTCACCCTTTCTTGGCTGGGTGCTGTGGTACTGCTCCTGATTGAGCCATTCTTCTTAATGCTGGGTTTATTAAGATGCAGAAGAATTTCCTGTTGTCAGTCTTTCCTGCCATGGCTGTGTTAGGTTTAAAAGCTGAAACATGTCAAAGAGTTTTTTGAGACACTGGGCCAAATTCACCCCTGATGTGATGATGCTGAGGGATTATGCCTGGGACAACTTTCAGGCCTTTGACTTTTAAATATCATTGTGGTTGCTTCTGATGTGATTTTTTTATTGTGAGATAGAGAGAGAAGAAATGCATCTAACACATCCACTATCTGCTCATCCTTTGGTCCCAGTTCCTAAATAACCCCATTTAGCACCTGCCTGACTGTTTGACCTGGCAGTGAAAATGTTGTGTTGGCATTTCTGACATCAATACTGCCTTTTTACACATCATCTTAAGGCTAAATTGAACCCTTCTGTGTCACTTGCTCCTCACTATGTTTATTTGTTTTGATCTAGTCTTTAGAGAAAAATCCAGCCAGCTCTGTCTCACTCCTACTGCCTGCTGGGGGCTGAGGCTCTTTCTTATGAGCAGTGGCTCCTTCCACAGGTGAACCCGGTGCCCTCAACTTCTGCCTTGCTTCCCTCTGCCCCCTGCCCAGATGCGAAGATGCAGCAGGCAGGTATGAATGGGCTCCAATAACCCCATCTTGGCAGAAGGACTCACTTCATTGTTGTGTCTACTGAGCCAGCTCCTGCCTTTCCCACTCTTACAGCCCCGTCCTGAGGGGGGATCTTCTTTTCCTGTCTTTTTTTCTCTTGACACCACTCCAAATAGAGCCCTGTGCTGAAAGCATTGCTGCTTTCTGCAGTTTATGGATGTGATTATGTGTATTGAAAGCAGCCTTTTTAAAAATTTTATTTTATAAGAGCCAATTAATAAATGTCACTTATTTGGTGACACTTAGGCAATGTAGTGCATAGCTGCCTGCTTACTGGGAAGTGACTGCCAGCCCCCATCCTGCTCTCTGGAGTCTCAGCTGCCTGGTGCAAGAGCAGGCTTGCCACTTGTCAGGGAAAAAAAAATTCAAAGAAAGTGTTTTCATGGTAGTTTGCATAGTACTTGACATTTGTTCTTAGTTAAATCTACTTATTGCTGTGCTTGTGCCATTTCAGTTCTTGCAGGTGAAGATTCTTCCAGGGAAGACCAAACAGTTCTAGAAATTTAAGTGTTAGTCAGTGGTACCAGACCTTCCATGTAAGAGTGGCTGCTGTGATGGTGAGCTGGAAAGAGACCCACTATGGGTGAGATACTCCAGCTGCTGCATTACCTGAGGCCCATGTTGGGGCCAAAGGGAATGCAATACCTTCATTTTCTCCCTTTGGCAACGTAAGTCCCTTGTTGGGTGAGGAGTGTATGCACCAAACCTGGTGTTTCGGGATCTGGATGGAATTGGTGGTGAGAGCACTGCTTCATCCCTCACTGAACAGCCAACATGCAGTACATAGTGAATGACAGTTTCTTGACATATTTTGAAGTTTGTGAAGTTAAATGCATGAAAATCCAGATCCCATGACCAAAGCAAGGACTATTCCAAGTTTATATTACTTTATTTGGTGAACTTTCCATCTGAAACTAACATTGCTTCCTCATTTAGCTTGGCTACAGTGTCATTCTGTCTCATCTTTTTTTCTGCCGCTATGATGTTCAGGTTTAGTATTTATCTTCTAATAGTTTCTGAATGTCAGAGTTCTTGCATTACTAGCAGTGACATATAGTTAATCTTAAGCTCAGATAGCTGTGAGGAGTCTAGGCAGACTTCAGCCCTTGGTGGCATCCTTGTGAGTAAGGAGCTTGGAAATTTTTGGTAAATTGCTCCTGTGTTAATTTTGCTGTGACACCACAGCTTCTGGCAATATTATGTGGGTTAGCAAGATGCTTGTGACTGAGAATGGGGGCAGATTCTCGCTTTGGAAGAATCTCAGCAAAAGCCTTGTCTTACACTTTTGCTTTGAGGAGATCTACACTGAGGAATTTGGCCCATTTTTCAACTGCCAGGCCTATCTTCCAGGTGTTCTCTTATCCCCAATTGATCTTCTGCCCTACTTTCTATTCCATGTGCACTAAAAGGTGACCAAATTGTCAGTCTTGGAGCTAAGCTTGTGTGCCTCAGGCTTGTTCTCTGGGGAGAGGAGTAATTCTTTTGTGGTGCTCTTGGGACTGTCCCACCTCCATAAAACCTTGTGAGTGTCTTGTCACTTGTCACTCAGTCTTCCACTTATGATGTTTTCTTACATGTGCTCTCTAATAGCACTCATGCCTCACTATTGTTCATTTTGCTGGTGAAACTAAGAGTTGAGAGCTTCAGTATGTCAGTGATGGAGCAGGAAATGCAACCCAGATCATATAATTCCTCTCTCTCTGTTCCTTCGAATGAATTCTTGGTCTTTGTTTCAGGATTAACATTTCTTCTGCTGTGTACTATCAAGACATCAGATTCATCTACAAGAATGGAAACATGGCCTAGAGGATTTGTACTCCCGGAACAGTATCTGTCCTTTTGGTGTTGGGAGAGCAGGAGCTGTCCTTGTGGATGAGAAGCTTCTCTGAGCAATGCTATTCTCTGGCCAATGCCTGGAAGTAAAAGCTTGAGCAGTGCTGTTCCCTAAACTTTGGTGAAGGGCGAGAGGGCTTGCTGCAAATTAAATGGGTGCTCTCTGCTGTGTAAGCCCTGTGTTGGTTGGTTGCCTGTGCTCTGTGAATTATGGTCAGGCACCTTTCCCAAGAAATGCTCTCTTTATAATTGTGGTTTTATACTGATGATGCAGTCGCTTAGAATTGTATCTCTTGTGCTCATTGACTCCTTGTGGAAAGCACTCACCAGTGGGACTGGTTACTGGAGGAGCTGTAGGGCAGTAGCTCCTGATGATCCCTTGGGTATTTATCCTTTTGGACGCTACCTGAAATATCATCTGAACATTTCCCTCTCCCTGAGTGTGTCTCAGAGAGAAATTCTAGAGGCCATTAAGCTGAGTAATTTACATGCTTCTTGAGCCTGTGCCTAGGGAAATATATTTCACAGGTAATTTCAAATCTCTTGGCGTGTGGAAGAAGTCATTATTTTAAATAGAAAGGGGCTGGTGATGTCACAGGCCCCATTGAGAGTACCACATTAAAAATGTGCATTTTTCTCTCTTACGGAAGAGTTCCATGCATTATATTCTTTGGGGTTTTGGATGTCTCATATTTTTGGTTTTAATGCTGATACTCATTTAGAAAAGCAGGAGAGAGAATTACCTTGTAATCTGGGATTTCAGTTACATGTGATCATATTGTGTGTGAGGACTGGGAGGAGACTGACCCTGGGGTATCCACAGGTGTGAGAGTTTCCTGCCTGCTTTGGCATTCAAAGGCTGTCTTCCAAGGAGAAGGATCAAATTTAGTGTTGGGAGGTTGAGTTGTAGTTCTGACTTTGCTTCACAAAGCCTATCTGGGTTTGAGAATATATTTCACCTTTTAGCTCCATTCTCCCTTCCTGCAAAATATTTTTGTCAGAATTATTAGAGGATTTGACAGTTTAATTGATCAGTCCCTTCAAAATGATGTTTGGACTGTTGCACTATCTGTGCTTTAATGGTGATATTGCAATGATGAAGAAATGTGCACAGTACCCATGATGATTGGTGAAGCAGGATTATAGGAGCATTGCTGGCTTATTAGCTTGAGGCATCTGGTGAGGATAGAGACACATCTATGCTTGGGCTCCTAGAGTTTCTTAGTGACCTTTGCCATCCAAAAAGATATATGGCTTGTTGCAGGTCTGTGTTTTCTTACAGCAGGAGGAACTCCTGAGGTGCTTAGTACAGCATCCTGATTACTAAAGGTGCTTCAGGACTGCATCCTCCTTCCATGGACAGGAGGTGCATCGTTTCCAATGTGTAAAACTGTCTGAGGCTGTATGTGGGGAAACTGGAACTGATGGGCCAATGTTCTGAACGCACATAGCAAATCCTATAGTACCGAGTATTTCCAGCATGGTTCAGTCACCTCCATTTACCATCTTTGTAGGAGATATGGACAGTGGGATTGAGTGCACCCTCAGCAAGTTTGCAGATGACACCAAGCTGTGTGGTGCAGTTGATACACCTGAAGGAAGGGATGCCATCCAGAGGGACCTTGACAAGCTTGAGAGGTGGGCCCATGCCAACCTCATGAAGTTCAACAAGGCCAAGTGCAAGGTCCTGCACCTGGGTCGAAGCAATCCCAAGCACAGATACAGGCTGGGTGGAGAGTGGCTTGAGTGCAGCTCTGGCTATGGCAGGGGGGTTGGAACTCGATGATCTTTAAGGTCCCTTCCAACCCAAACTATTCTAGGATTCTATGATTTCCATAGACTTGTGCCCTTTTCAGAGGAAAGGATGTATATGGAGGGAGCAGTGTTCATTCCAGCTGGGTGGGGAGAAAGAGGTAGGAGGTCACGTGTGAAAGCTGATAGCTTCATCCCTATTGCTGTAGTGCTTCAAGTGATGCAGCACCACCAGGACAAAACCGAACTGGGCTTCGTGCTTCCACTATCCCTGCCTTGGAGCATGTCTGGGTGCCACTTCACAACAGGAGAGGTCTTGCAGACAGCTTTTAGATGTGTATCTCAAAATAGTGAGGTAATGGCATAGAATTCAGTAAACACTTATTTCTTTAATGCTCTCCATCCCCCCTCCTTTTTTCTTTGCTAAAAGGGACTAATACAATGAAGAGCTTCAGCAAATGAAGGCGACTGCATATGAAATAACAGGGTTCTGGGTGTTTGACTGGTGAGAGATGAAATGAGTGAGCATCGCTAAGTGCTTTATAATAACAATGATTACAATGTACTCTTAGGAGCCAGGAATCTCTCAGGTAGAGGCATGGTGGGCAGAGGGATTGTTTAAGATTGGACATTTAACTAGGTATGCATCTAGTGACAGTAGCATCCAGAAAGCCCATGGGAATGTTGCATATGATGCTATGAGGCTACTCCAAAAATCACAGGACACATGAATTAACATGGTTAGAGGCTGAAGAATAATGGCAATGGATGCCCTTAAATAGCTCTTGTAGTGGAAAGTTTTTGTGTCAGGGATTAATGATATTTTTTTTCTTGGTAAAGAGGGAGGTTACAGATGTAAATTCAGCAAAGGTCTGAAAAGTCAGTAGTCCTTTATTAGACTCCTTATTATGGCTTGTGTTTTAGTGATCAGATTAATCATTGTGTGCCTGGACTATTTCTGATCAGCTGAACACACTAGAGAAATGGGAGGTGACTACAATGTATATATTCAAAACTCCATTCCGGCCATCAGGACCTGGCACTCCTTTATCGTGCTTAATCCCATGTGTTTACACAGATGAACCAAGGCAGGGGAATTTTTTTGCTTTGTCCAGTACCTCACTAATTGCATAGGCCAGGAAGTGGTTGCTGTGAATTTTCCAGAAGTCTTGTAGGAGGCAGTACCAGCTTGGTAATCCTGATATTGCACTGGAATGATAGAGGAGCATTGGGCAACTCCCAATGTCTAGTCACAACACTGTTTGCATATGACAGTGTTCTGGTGGCATGCTACAGAAACACTACCTGACTGTCTTCTAGACATGTAGCCTGATATACTCAAGTGACA
The DNA here is from genome assembly GCA_013400935.1 of Turnix velox. NCBI lineage: Eukaryota > Metazoa > Chordata > Aves > Charadriiformes > Turnicidae > Turnix > Turnix velox. The sequence continues at coordinate 219,965 of VZTY01034243.1, read as the reverse complement.
GCTTCCCTGTTTCTCCAGGCTGTGAAGAAAAGCTCTTTCATCTCCAACCAAAAGGTGGCTGTTTTTTCTTCTGGGGTTGTTCAGCCTTCTATGTGGTGATGAGGATTTACTGGAATGAACAAGAAGATGCAACAATCTATCCTACTTCTGTCTAGCTCTCAAGAGAGTCATAAATTATACACAGAATAAACAAATAACCTGATATGTCTGTCATTATATCATAAAGGACTTTAATAATTCATGCAGCTTGCAAAATCCTTACTAAAATCTGCCCTCTGTAACCTTATCTTTGCAGTGGGGGTTGGGATCTCTTCGGCCTTTACCCAGTTTGCTCTGGAAAACAGGAGTCAGTGAGGAGGAAGGCTGTATCATAAGACTTCATCTGTATAATGGCTTGCAAAGTGACATGGAGGAGTTATCAGTTATTGGGGTCTCTGGGGATGCTGAAAGTGACAAGTGGCTGCACTGGGGGAAATTTATGCAGGTAGTGTGTTTCATAAAACTTATACCTACTCATTTATTAATTCTTTGAGTTTCAAGTCTGGATTTGTGATAGGCTTTCAGATCAGGAGCCCAATTCTTATCCTGCATGATGAGAGTGCCAATGCGATGGAGCCCACAGACATCTCTTGCTCCTGATGTGCATCAGCAAATGTGCCACAGAAATCTAGTTTCAAGACAAGAGCTTAGCTTGTAAAGAAGCAGGGAAGCCAGGGCATTGAGTTGGCTTTGGCTCCAAACAAAACAGTTAATTGATTAGGATATCATGCTCCTGGTATAACCAATGCAGCTCCAGCAGTGATAACCATTGTCTTTGGCTTATTTTGCTTTTGTTTCTGCCTCCATCACATTAGAGGACAAAGTGTGTGAGATACCCATTTGCCGGACCATCCCACAGCAGAGGAACAGTTGGTCTGGATCTCCAGACGTAAATGCAGTAACTGATTTATTCCTGTTGTAAGGCAACCAAATTCAGTTTTGTTTGTAGTTAAGTGGCTGGATTAGACTCTTGATACGGCAGAAGTCTTCTTGCTGAACTTCTGTCTTGACAGCTGAGAATAGCAAACTAGAGTGCCACTTTAAGGTGCCTGGTTCTGCTCACAGGAGTATGCGTTGGTAACAATATGCTGAGATTGAATTTACCTATTAACTTTAAGAATTAGTTCTCACATATTTGCAATGTATTTGAAGATCCTCAAAAGGAGGTCCTTACCTAATAACACTCTTAACATCCAAATATCCATCACAGCATGGCTGCATTATTGAAACATGACCTGAAGATGAACTCTAGGCTAAAAGGAATGGGCGGAAGTAGATGGTGGAGTTTCTGGCTGGAAGTGCCTTTTAGAAAAGTGCTGTCTTCTGCTGAGTGAAAGATACTTAGCATAGTTAGTTTGGCATTTGTTCTTTTCATTGCTGTACCAATGAGATACATTTGATTAGAAGAACACAGTGCCTGTGTGTGGGCCTCGTACAGAGCTGGGCAAATGTATCAGCTAACACATTCGGTGACTTCTTCCTCTCTCTGTTGGCAAGTCATCCACCAACAGATTCAGATTTTCCTCAGAACTGCACTTAGGCTTTAAATTATTCACTGAATTATCCTTTGGCCTTCAGCTCCTTTGCATATCAAATATTGCAAATCAGCTTTCTGTAAAGTTTTAGTTTCAAGATATTTTGATTGGACACGTAGCTCTCAAAGAATAGTTCATAGAATCATAGGATTGGAAAGGATCTTCAAAGGCCATCTAGTCCATCAACCCTGCAGTGAGCAAGGATATCCTGCACTAGATCAGGTTGCTCAGAGCCTCATCAAGCCTGGCTTTGAATTTCTCCAGGGGTTTACTGTGGCTCTTTGTCATATTGGGAGGGCATTTTGTGTGGGATCCTGCAGGTATGAGCTCTGGTCCTGTTCTTATTCAATAGTTTCATTAACTTTGGCAAGAGAATGGGAAATACGCTTATAAAATTTGCAGCAACACTGAGCTAGGAGGGGTTTGATATACTTTGTAAGGCATCATCAGAATTCAAAATTATCTCAAAAAATTGAATGGTGAGCAGGATACCAGCAAAATGAAATTCAGTGAAAACAAATGTGAAGTGCTGCACTTACGAGGGAGAAATCAAATGTACAAATACAGAATAAAGAATATCTGTCTGGGTAGCAGTGTGGCAGAAAAGATGTTGAGAATTATCCTGCATCACATCATAAATGTTGAGTCAACTAAGTGCTGTCATAGCAAAATTCTGCAGTGCACAATAGTTTCTTGGACAAGATTGAGGAGGTGATGTCTTCCTCCTCATCCAGCACTGGGGCTGACGCCTGCTGGAGTACCTGATCTCACTTTTTGGCATGAGCCTTTGGAGATGTATATAAACTGTAGAGAATCTTGAGGAGGGCAAAAAGGGATGAAGCATTTAGAAAACAGTGCAGAATAGACAAGGCTGGAAAAAACTGAGTTTGGAGTAGAAAAATTAAAAATTAGAGGACAAAGGATGCAAGAGAATAACAATCTCCTAGTTCTTAAGAGCTTGTCATAAGAATTCTTCAGTGTCTGCTGCAGGTAGGAAAAGTGGGAAGAGGGAAATGAGAGTTAGGAAGGCTAAAAAGGGAACTCTTTCATCACATGAAAAATTGAACTGGTAAAAGGTGGGAATCTTGGGTTCACATTTATTGGAGGATTTAAAGAACAGATTAGACAACACTTCATGCAGAGATCTCAGCTGTTTAGATGTCCCAGGTGGAAGAAGACTTCTTGGACTTACATTACCTGTTCTTATCCTAGGTGGAGCTTGACCTTAAATGATCAGTGCTTCTGTTTTCTGATTGAGAAATTGTATATAAGGAAAATTTTTCTTATGGCCCTGAGAGTCATTAGGGCAATGACAGTGCAAATTGGTGGTTACTGCTGTTTTCCCCACAGAAACTGACAAGGATATTTGTGCTCAAGAGCTGTTAATGAAATACAAATCTTCTGTACAATTGTCTATTTTCCCCTTACTCTTTCTATTCATCAGGTTGAGAAAACTCCCCACTTACCCTTTTTATTGTAATGTAATTTTTGTTGGGGCATCAAACAAGTGCCAGGATGGATTTGGTGGGGGGGTTTGTTTGTTTGTTTGGGTTTTTTTGCAGCAAAACCTTGCAAAGATGAAGCAGCCAAAAGACAGGATAGAGGTAGAACTAGTGTTTGAATCAAGGAGAACAAAGTGATTTTGTGACAGAGCTGAATGTAGAACAAGTTATTCCACTATCTTTTGCCTTTGTGTTTCTTGAAGATCTTCCTTGGGATATAGTTTTAATATTAATTTGTCCCTTCTTTCCCTCCTGTAATAATGTTAGAGATGCTTTCATATTGTAGGGGAAATCAGATGGTAGAGGTGAGTAATGTTTTCAGAAATATTAAGAAAAGACTAGTCCAGCAGGAAAATTTTCTCCATCTCTCCTTTATATAACACCTATGCACATACTTTAATTTAAAAAGTCATAAAATGACTGTGTAGGAGGCTTAATAATGTCTGCAAGCACGGTCAGTAAGCTGTTTGGTTATTTTGAAAGGATTTTAGTATGTCAGAAACTACAGAAACTCAGAGGAGGCATGAGCAAGTGCATACACACTGACACATGCGCTGTTGTAGTTAAAGGATTAAGCATTTTGAAGGAATAAGCCAATTATAAGAAGTTCTTGCACAGCAAAAATTAGACAACACAGTAATTAATAACCTTATTAAATAGCAATATTTGGGCAATGAACCAAAGTGTATGAATCAGGGTGAAGCATTCTTGGCTGAACACACGGCGTGAAGTGTAGACACTTGTACAGAACATCCTCTTTGTAGAACCCAGTACGCTCTGGGGCATGATATCTACTTAGCAAGTAGTTTTTCCTCTTGTCCTTTTGTGTTTGTGTGAGTCTTTCTCTTACTTTTTTGCACCAGGAAAGTATTGAGAGAAATGGGCTGTCAATTTGTGACTTGCACTGTGAATGTCTTCAGCTTCTGTACAGAAGACTATGACTCCAGGTTGCCATCTACTTTGTACACTGGCGTGGGAGGACTTAGGCCAAAGACAGCTGGTTTCCTGTCTTTCCAGGCAATTCCCATTTTCTTCTGAAGCCACACAGCTGGACCAGCAGTGCAGCTTCACAAACCATTGCCACCTAAAATATGAACTTGCCCTAATCCTAAGTCAGGTTTTCTGTGACCAGTGGTGAAGCACAGGGACACACTGAGTGTGGGATGCTTTGTTTCCTGGCCCCAACTGCACCAACAGTAGTTTGTCTCCTGATGTGCTGCTCATCACAATAAATATATTTTGAAGATCTGCTTCTTTTTTCCCAAACCTATTTTATCTCATCTTTAAGAAAAATCAAATATGCAAATTATAAAATCAATTAGCATTTTTGCAATTTTCTTTGGAGAAGGAGTGATGAATGGTGCTGTGTTTTTAAAAATCATTTATATCCCTTGTTAAATGTTGCTCAGGAGGATGTAAAATGTACAGGAGAAGGAAACAAACCCTTTTCTTGCAATGCAGGATATTTTTAATGGTTGTCCAGAATGTGTGTGTGACCATGCTTGTGCATACAATAGTGTGGAGTAGTGAGGTTAGGGGAGTCTTATGAAGACTCTCCAGCAAAGGCAGACCCAGCTGAGATGACAGTCACTGGGATGTGCTGTACATGTCACTGCTTAAGAGGGGACAGGGAATGTTTGGACTGCTGAGCTGCCTTACAAGTGGTTCCTGTAGACATAGAGCTTTTGAATGCAATCCCTAATACTTGAGCTCAAGGGTTTTTCATTTTAAGGGGGAGACTGCAGACATGGCTCATAAAGGGAGCCTGGTGGCTTTTCATGAGCAGCACTACATCCGTGCTGGTGGCTTCCCTGTCCTTGCATCAGCTGTTTTCTCTACGTATTATTTGTAAATGCCATTTCACAAAGCAGTAGGGCACTCCAGGCTGCACATTTTGAGAAATTTTGCTCCTCAAGCCCTGTAACACCACCTGAAGCATGCAGTAATGGCCCAGGAACTCAATGACTGTCATGTCTTATTGCTTTCAGCTTCCATTGGAGACATGCTTGAAAGAGAAATCTCCATGTTCATAATGGGCTATCAGTTTCTTTACCCTTTTCATCCTTGCTATGGTCGTCTTACATAAAATTTTAAGTGCAGTGGCCGTGGGAGAGAAACAAGAAACAGAAAGTCAATGGAGGCAGAATAATAATGGGTTTTATGTATATTGTTTTTTTGTTAAATGGCAGCTTTCAACTCAGCATATGGCAAGTGAGATAAAACCTCCAAATTCTGACATATGGCCCATGCAGAAGACATGGGCAGGTCATGGATGTTACCTGGGCTAGAGGGACAGAGTAATGGGTCAGATACATACACCACTGGCAGAAGCCGTTGTCAGGGATAGGCTGATTAGAAAGACTTTTACTACCCCTGGCAAAAGCTGTCATGTAGCCATACCACACCATTAAAAGTGGCTTCTGCTGTTATGCTTTTTTAATCTAGAAACCTGGTGTCAGCTACAACCTTTAGAAATACCCTTCCACCTTTTTTTCATAGTGCTGTGCACGTCTTTTTTCATAGTGGTACCTCAGGCTTGTGCTATGTGGCTCAGTTGAACTTTCCATGAAACTGCTGCTCTCTAAGAGCAGGTAATGTAAGGCTGCATAATTAAAAGGAATTGCAGTTTTTCTCATGAATGAAAAATCCAGTGTTTTTTCCCTCAAATAGTAGAACTTCTTGGGGTGGAGGCAGGGGTGGAATAAGTTTAAACTTTTTTTTTTTAAATGAATCTGTTGACTAGATTTAAATCAATTTAAAATCCCAGCCCAACTAAGCGCTCAGTATCGCTTTTGCATATACCAGCAGAGTAACACTGATGCCTCTGTCTTCCTGAATAACTTCTCCTCGCTGAAGGCTTGGCCATACATGACATTTATGCAGATATGAGCAGTCATTAATGTTGATGGATACAGCTCAAGGTGGACAGTAATTTCCCCTTGCTGTGGTGCTGTAGGTGTTCCTGGAGGGAGCTGACACAGATGGGTGTCGCTGAAATCAAGGATCTTGCACAAAGCTGGAAGTTAAGGAAAGATGTCGGCTCTGTAACTCATCATCAGGGTTTCTCAGACCTGTGGCTGAGGATAAGTATATGACTATTGGGTGGGGGTTTGTTTTTTGACTGGACGAACTGTAGGAGGGGGAAAAATAATTTGGTGTTCGTGTTTCAAGGCATTTTTTTAGAAAATGGATGATATGTAAAAATAAATAATTCTTGGTAAAAGTACCTTGGAAGGTTTATGAGTAACTTCAGGCAATATGAAAAAACTTTTGATGGCAAATAAAATGTTTGATCGGTAAAGAGAACAAAACCACAACAATCCAAGCCCCCCAGTCAGTTCTGCTTGTGACCTATTATCTTTATTGCGACAGTTTCACTGGAGGCTTTGCTTCCCCTCCCATGGCAGTAAGATAGGTTTGTAGATGTCTCCATCTCCTTCCCTGGATGTCCCCTCCTCCCAGGCAGGCTCCCGGGGGAGAAGAGGCAGCATTACCTCTGCAGGAATGTGGGAAATAGCATAAGTTATGCTGAAAAGATTTGGCATGCACAATTAAATCTTGTTGTCATCCACAGCCTCATGTGTTATTAACTGGCATGAATTCTGCCTGTGTGAGTAACATGCGTCTGTCTGCCAGTCCCTCCCTCTGCCTCCTTTCATCCCCCCACCTCTCACCAGTGATGCTTCAGATCTGTTCTGATGGTCGACCGTCTTGGGCATCTTTCTGCTTTGATATTTCTGTCCAGCTTTTGAGACATGCTGTATAATCTGGAGTCCTCCTTGACCTTGTTTTTCAGCTCCTTGATCTCTAGGACAGTCTCTTCCATGGTTTAGTGGGTGGTGGTAGTGTGTGGGCTGTCTGGGGAATGTCTCTGAATGAGGAATGAAATCACACTGTGAACTTAAGCCAAGTGCTAAACCTCTGAGCTGGTATGCTCCCTCCCATCACTGCTTTGCCATGATGCTAGCCTTACCTTCTGCTTCTGCTCCATCCCTCCTTTCTCTGGCCTAGCGCTGAGGGATGAGTGTCGCTGTGTTAAAAGCACTGGTGCCAGTGCCAAGTGGTGCAGAGACAATCAAGCATTGGTTTTCCAGGTCAGTTGGGAGATTTGACATTTGCATGGCTCAAGGCCGGAGTCAGGAAATCTCATTAAGAGGACAGTTATCAAGTTCTGTTCATTTAGATGAGGATTTTTTCTGTTCCTGTTTCAACTTGGTATTCTTGCTCTAAATGGAAATCCCATGTAGATGAGTGTATAGGAAAATGCTGGAAGGATGGATAGCCAACTCCCTTACAGGAGTCAGGATGAAGGAGTTACCACCTGACAGCTCCTGGCCCTTTCTCTGCCCCAGGAGGCAGTTCTGTCCATGGTGGACCTGGCAGAATCAGTGCCTGCTCAGGCTGGGCTTAGATGAAGGTGCAAAGCAAATGAGCCCTTGGACACTCTATGCTTTGTGCAGGTCTCCTCTACTGTGACACAGCCATAATCCATGGCCACAGTAGGACAGTCACCACTGATCTCTGTGTTTGCTCTCTGCCACAGAGCCCTGCTGAAGCAGTAAGCTGTTGTCTGTATGCCACAGCATTTTGAACATGTTAATCACTTTGGGCTTAAATAATTATCTACTGCAGCTGTTTTATATAACAAGAGGGGGGAAAAAATCACCCCACACCTTACAATAGTGATTGTACCTTTTCCCCTCTTTCTCTACAGTACCTTGTGTGTAAATTTTGAAGCCTTGAAGTTTATAACCTGCCCCTACTGTAATTCTCAAAGCAGCATGTTCTTGGTGTTCTGCCTTTACCTGATGCTGCAGCAAGGGCACAGTGAACTTCACTGAGGGCACCCACTTCTTCGCTCTCCTTCAATTGTCTTGCTCATCTGTGCTGTGTCAGGGCTCTGACTCTCTCTCTTTCTCTCCCCTTTCTTTTTCTTGCTGTCTCTCTGTCTCTTGCAGTATGCAGTACTGGGCCAGGAGGCTGGAGCAGGAGATTGATGGAGTGATGAGAATATTTGGTGGAGTCCAGCAGCTCAGAGGGGTAAGCTGTCTGTCTTTTACCTGTGCTGCCTTCCTTGTGGCGATGAATGTTCTCATCTGCAGAAATCACCGATGTGAACGCTCACTATAAGTCACCCTCTCAGCTCACTCCATGTGCAGGGTCATGGCTGGCTGTGCCTCTGGTTGCTGGTCAATTTAATGCATTTATTGAGTGTGGGGGTGTGAGTGTCTGTCCTGTCTCTGAGGCTGCATGTCACCGCTCTCTGAGCATGTACCTGTGGTGGGATTTTTTTTACTATATGACACACTAAATGCATCTTAAATCCAACTAACTTCTCCTCACAGGTAGTTTAATTTTTGTTTTAGTTTTATACTTCTGTTGGCAAAGCAGAAAATGTTCAAAGGATAATGTATTGGAAGCTCTGTGCTTTTAAATATTTGCAGGTAAAGCTGGAATTCTTGTTTGACTTCTCTTTAAAGTACACAACCCAAAGCCCTTTACCAGTGCTGACATCTGCCTCTTGCTCCCTGCTGTGGCACCAGGGCCTGATACAGCAGAAGCCAGAGCTTCCCTTCCCCTGGCAACAGTGCTCTGAATTGAGTTAAGGCAGATACAGAATTATTTCCTTCTAGTTTTTTATGTTTTTTATTCAATGTCTTTAATACTCTGTTTTGTCTTCCCAGTAAAACTCCATTTCCCATTCCCAACACTGCTGTGTTGGCCACCTGTTTTGAAATTGAATAATTTGAAATTCAGGTTATGGTGTTAATCTCTAAAAATAAAGAAAGTGGGCTTCTTGAGCATGATAAATATACTGCCCCAGGAAGAAGTATGGGGTGTATTTGTGTTTTCTCATGGCAGTGACACATTCTTCTCAGATGCCAATGATTTATGGGCCTCTTACTTTCTGTCTCACATAAGCAACAATATTGGCTTCAACAGAACTGTTAATGTTTATATTGCTGGCTGTAACCCATTGCCTAAATACAGAAGTTGCACCCTTTTCTTTCAAATGCATTTTAAAATTAGTTTAACTGAAGGCTTGCTGTATCTCTTCATAGTTCATCCATTAATTTGTGTTCATATTTGAGCTCTAGAATGGTGTATCTGAGCTTTGCTTGCATTCATTTCAACTGAACTGCATTGATACAAACTTCATGCACAGCATGGAGAGTGTATTTGGTTTTAACAAATATGTTTGATTTTATCTCTGCATTTGTGCAATGAAATTTTGCATGGTGCAGGGTCTTTAAATCAGAGCTGGGGATACAAGTTTTCCAACCAATCCATAGGCACAACAGCCAGTGTACTCCTTAGAGAGTAAACCCGGAAGAAAAAAAAAAAAAAAAGACTGTTACTACGTTTTGTACATGTCCTTTTTTACAATTTACTCTTATTAGCTTTGATTTTGCTCCTTTGCATGCTAAATAGGTATATCATGTAATTTTTTTAATGCCATAATTAAATAGAAATTACACCTCCAATCTGCCAGCACTTGACTCCTATTGGCCAGTCAGTCAATTACAGGTAAGAGAGCTTCCTGCTTTTTCTGTTTAATTCTTCTGATAGTGCGTCACTTTAATGGATTCATACCAGATAAACTGACTACAGAGGGATTGTAGGGGTTTTTTTTTGGAACCTCATTGTGAAAGGAGGGAGCTATGCACAATTATTGTATCTGGTAAATGCATAAACCACCTCAAGCCTCCCTTATGAGGACAGGCTGAAGGAGTTGGGGTTGTTCAGCCTGGAGAAGGGAAGGCTCAGGAGGGAGTGCTCAGCTTATCAATACTGAAGGGGGTCTACAGAAAGGCAGGGGTAGGACTTTTTAATAGGATGTGTGATGGCAGGACTAGGAATAAACAATGTTAATTGGAAGAGGGGACATTCAGGCTGGATATAAGAAAGAAATTCTTTACAGTGAGGGTGGTGAGACACTGGGACAGATTGCCCAAAGAGGTTGTGGATGCCTCTTTTCTGGAGGTGTTTAAGGACAGGCTGGACAAGGCACTGGGCAACTTAATCTAGTGGGAGGTGTCCCTGCCTATGGCAGGGGGGTTGGAACTAGATGATCTTTAAGGTCCCTTCCAACCCAAACCATTCTGATTCTAAATGAGCTACTCAGAATTCCACCCTGCAGTGGTTGGTACACCAGAAGGGACTATTTGAGGCTATCTGTGGATCTCCAGGGTATAACATGAAATGTGAAATTCAGGTTTGAATCATAAATGCAATATCAAGTGAGTGTCACTTGAAGATCACATCACTCATTAGCGCAAACTACCAAAGTTTCAGTGATATGCTTCATCCTGAAGCACATCTTGAAGAGCTGTGTTTGCACGTAGTTGCTCTTGCCTACCTGTTGCAGACAGGTTCATCTGGGTTGTAGGACTGGAGTTTTTTGTATCACGAATTGGTCATTTAAACCATTCTGAGACATGGATTTTAAAAAAAAATCCATATTCTGCTGCAACCACACTCAAAATGTAGAGGTTGGAAACTAATTCTTAAGGCTGGAGCTTGGTCTATGCTTCCTTTCCTCTAATGGGTGCTATCTGGGCATGACTTGGACTTTGCTCCATCATTGTGCTGGCTTGCAACCAAGATACAGGTGCTGGAGTCAGTTAGCAGCCTTCAGAGCTGTGAGTGCTCCCTGCCACAGAGCAAACCGGCTCAGGACAGAAAGGAAAGCTACTGCTGAAGGAGCAGTGGGGGCAAAATGTCCATCTAGCTGGAAGCAAATCCCATCCTCTGGGATTTCTCAGGAGGGTTTGTTAGTATGCAGGAATAGATCCATGTGGGGGAGGAAGGGTAAATTAAAATGGGGCAAGAAGAGCCTGTTTTTTGGCAAAATTTGCTTGGAGTCACCATGTTAGCTTGGGACAATCAAAGTGTCTGCAAATACGGGCTTCTGGCACATAGTGATATTAGGAGGGGAAAACAGCTCCAGCGTCAACAGACTGGTCCTTCTGATCTTGGTGGGATCTGGTTATGCAGGTGGTGAGTCCCCTTGGCAGTTCTTGTTGGCTCTCTGAGAGCCTGTAAGCACTGGGGGGTGGTGCCATGCTGGAAATGGATCTTTCCCTTTCAGTTCAGGCCTAACAGTCGGAGTGATGGACCAGTAAATAATAATAAAAATATCCCCCTCTAAGGCTTGTCAGGTTTACTTATGAATAATTTTTTTCTTGAGCTGCTGTGAAAGGATGCAGACCTGTTCTTTGGTTATTGACTGGAATCGTTAACTGTTGTAGCATTCAAGGCATGAAATTTATTGTCAGGAATATGGCGTCCAGGAACAGAACAGGGCTGAGTGTTTTATCTTGCTGGAGTGCTGCCCACCCAGGAGTGATTTTTATTCAAACTCTTCAGTCATTTCCTAGAGTTGGGGTGCTACATGTCAGCTGCTTCTGCTTCCCTCTTCTCCTGCAGAGTGGACAGGCAGTCATCTCCTCTGCTTCCCCTGGGGAGAGTGTCCAAACTTACACTATTCAGATGCTTCCTTACTCAAGTGAAGTGTTTTTCTATAGCAATTACAGAGGAGGGTAGGCAGCTTGGAGACATGAGAGGCGGCATGCCAGGGGCTCGCATGTCACCAGAGAGACACCACCTTGTTGAAGTCAGCGTTCAGCCCTCTGGATGCTTGTGTTTCTTCATCATATTGGTTCCTGGTATACCTCAAAACAAATCCCAGCACTTGGAGCACAACATCACTTTTCCTTTCTGTCCTCACCTCCCTTGTGGCTCACCTGAAATATCTGAGAGCACAAATCATTGCTAATTTGACTCTGACTGGCACAATGATACGTGGCACCCTAAAATGCTGGTGGAGTAGATAGAAATTTTTTAAATAATGATTTCCAGTATAAAGAATATTAATGCAGATCCCCATCTTCTATTGTTTTCTGTTAATGACTTTCTTTATAGCTACAGTGGACCCTTTATCACTTTGCAGGACAAGAAAATGCTTGGTTTTGACATTTCCTGCCATGCTACACTAAATTTCTGTTTATTCCAGTGTTGTGACACAAATAGAAGTTGTTGACTTTAGTCAAAAGTGGACAAATCTGTTGTTTCCCACCTAGATGGTTCCTATGTGCTGTAAAACCTGCTCCTGAGCAGACTCAAAGGTCAAGAGAGACTTGCTATGCTGGTGCAGCCCTGTCCCAACCTACCCAGGACACACTGTCCTATTGTGCCTGTGGTTGTGGTGGAACTGATGTCAGTGTGTATGCTGCTGGGTTTTGTACTGACCAGCTCCCCTGGATGTTGTGTTATACCTTTGCTGAAAAGCTGAGCTGAGTTTGTAAGTCTCCTGGGTTGTTCCCTAAATTGTGTTTGATCCGATGAGGTGAGCTGCTCGCTGGTCAGACCACATCCTTCTCTTCTAGCACCTCATATGTGGGGCTGCCTGTTAATGGGCTTCTTTCTTTGCTGGCATTTACCAAGGGAGTCAAAGCCTTCAGAATGACATGAGGATAAAACAAAGCCATGATAGTGCTGAGCCTCCTTTTCTGCCCTTCCCTCTGGCTGCCTTTCCTGAGAGCTGCTTCAGTAACAGGGATGAACACTCACCCAGAGGCATTGCACAGCAGGGATGCAACTCTTCCTTATTTGACAGACTGGTGTCAAACTGGGCGAGTGGAAGAGCTCGACCCATGGTTTTGGTAAAGGAAGGTTCCAGTCTGGCAAACTGGTTTTGTACCATCTTGCCCTTTCATCTGGGCTACTGAAGGAAGTCAAGAGATGATATCTGGATGTGCATCACTGCATCCAACTGGACTGTGTGAATACTGCTTGCCTTGGCAGTGAGGAAACACCCAGTCCATAAAGGTCCAGAAGACTTCAGATGTGAGCCCAGGGTGATGGTGGTGAGCAGATGCAGACAGATCTGGGCAGGCAGTGAACTTCTGTGTGAGCTGTGCTTGATCCTCAACACATGGGACTGCCCATAGAGAGGGTGTCCTTTGGGATGCAGTCTGTATCCACAAGGGCTTTGAATGTGGCAGAGCAGAAGTGGCCAGACTTTGTCCATGTCATCAATGTCTTATTTACTTCAGATTTTTGATTTCTCTCTTTTGTTCTTGCTTGTTATCTTGTGCTGTTTTCTAAGCTTTGTTTTGCCAGTTTGGCATCTCTGTCTGGCAGAAGTGCTGCTGTTTATTCATCTGGCCTTTTGTGAAGGGAAGGACAAATCCTGCTGGACAGGGTTTGAAGCAGAGTGACCAGGATCTGCACTGGTATCCCTCACTTTGTCTGCCTCGTGGCATTGTCTGCAGCCTGCCTGTCCCTTCTGCTCAGTGCTGTTTGTCTAGTAGGTCACATTTTCAAAGAGTGACCATCCCTGATCTGAGGCAGCCACAGGTGATAAACTGTGGTTGAGTCAAGCACAAACAAGAACTTTGATTTGAAAATATCCACATTGCAGTCACTAGCACCCCTCCTTGTAGTGGTGTCTCTGCTGCACTGAGTATTTCATGTGGTTGTGACAGCATGTCCCTTACAAAGACTGCTGGAACAGAGCAGGAGAATCTCTAGAATACCAGCACCAGGTGGTATGATGTGCTCTTATCAAAGGAGCTGCCAAAGTTTTCTGTTTAACTTTTTTGATCTTGGCACACGGTGACCAGTGAGCTTGTCTGCTTCCAAAGGGCCCTGGATGATGGATGTATTTACAGAAGGACAGTGATGTGATCCTAGAACATGGCAGAATTGTGAACAAGATGACAATCTTCTGATACTCAATCCAGTACCATAATCCCAAGTCTGGACTTCAAAGCAGACTGAATTGCATTTGGCCTTTTCTTTCTGAGGAGTCAGCCCTGACCTCTAGAGTGGGAGACAAGTGATGCCCAGTGACTGCACTGCATTCAACAAGAGCAGTGAGAAGGAGTTTGAGCCCAAAGCTTGGGCAGCACACAGAGCCAGCTGCTTGTGCTGCAGCAGCACTGAATGCTAGTCTTCTTCCAAATGCTGCAAGGGAGGAAGGACCTAATTGAGTTTTCCAAGAGCTAGTGTTCATCCAGGGGTTGACCAGGAATATGGATTTTTTACCTCAGTGAGATGATGCCCAGTTCCATTCTTTCCATGCACTCAGTTCCCAAGCTCTGTCATTATCTCTTTGATCCTTGCAGTTCTCTCCCTCTTCTCCCTCCCCCTCTCCTTCTAGTGTGCACACAGCCTGCTTCCGTACACCATTGCTCTGCCCTCCCCTGCTCCTCATGTTTGATAAACACATGAGGATGCCAGATAAACACATTCCTGTTCCAAACTGCTTTGGTTTATTTTAATCTGCCTGGGCCGTTCAGCAGCCTCAGCACTCTGCTCATCATTGAGTGCAAAGCCAACAATAGATTATCAAGGAGGAGCATTGGAATGTTCTAAGCTTTGCAGGGGCTTGGGTGGAGGATGGAGGTCCTCTGCCACCCTATGCTTGGGCCGGTGTCTGCCATCCCATCATTAGTCCCTTTACACCCATTGTCTTACTTCTCACTCTCTCTCTACTAGAACCATATTGCATCCATACAGGGAGATGTCAGGGAAACATATGCTCTAGCTTTTAGTACATTTGCATAATTAGAGTAATGTGTATGAATAATTTATAGCTGTATGTGGCTGCTCAGTGTGTGACGTGAGCACCCCTTGCTAAATCCTTTCCAGTGGGTGGTGCAGATCCTGCACCACAGCCATTGTGCTAATGCCATGTGCAGCCTGTTGGCAGGTGCAGGAGCCCTGTTTTGAGAGATCAGGGTGTGCACGTGTATACATACATGTACTTGTATGTGCATATATATATATATATATATGTATAATTGAAAAAGATGGGCTTTTACAGTTGCAGGTGAAAAGCAGGCTAGAAGTCTCAGAGGCTAAAATGCCTCAGATTCTTCACCTCAAATTTTGCTCTATTTATGCAGAAGCTGTGAATGAAAATGTTCTGCAACATCTGAAAGCTGAGGCAGGGATTTTTCCAGCAGGACTCAAGTGTGACTAGTTTGTTATTTTGTGTGCCTGCTTTATGGGGAGTTTTTAAATGGCTTTTTCAGATCATAAAACTTAGTAGCTTGCAAGGGGGTGAGGAATAAACTTGCCTGTAAGGTGTCACAGAGTTTGATCTCAATCAGTCGGTCAATAAATAGTAGCAAAGGATTGCCTGGGCATTGTTTGCGTATTTATGAGCTCTTTAGTAGTTCTTACGCTGGAAAGTGCATAATCCCACATGAGTTACCTGAAGGAGCGATCCCAGTGGTTGAATTCTGATATTTACGTTACAGTTAACTTTAGCTTAAACTTTTTTCTAATCCTTTCTAAATGTTTGGAAGTCTTGGCTGGAAAGCACTACGTAAACCAGAATGAAATGCAAGTGTGGACACTTACTGGCTCATTAGGGTTGTTTACTGGGAAACTGAGGCAAGTGGTTAAGCTGAGCAAATGTGTGTAACAAATGCTTGGTGCAGCGCAGGCTGTTCTTCATCATACTCACAGCCAGCAGGTCCTTAGAGGGGAGGTGTTTAGGTGATCTCAACATAAGCCAGCAGTGTGCAATCGCAGCCAAGAAGGTCAACCAAATCCTGGGTTGCATCAAGAGGAGTGTGACCAGCAGGTCAAGAGAGGTGATTTTACCCCTCTACTCGGCACTGGTGAGACCCCACCTGGAGTATTGTGTCCAGTTCTGGAGTCCTCAAAACAAGAAGGACATTGAGCTATTGGAGCAGGTCCAGAGGAGGGCCACAAAGATGGTCAAAGGTCTGGAGCAACTGCCCTATGAAGACAGGCTGAAGGAGTTGGGGTTGTTCAGCCTGGAGAAGAGAAGGCTCAGGGGGGACCTCATAGTAACTTAACGGTACCTGAGGGGGTCCTACAGAAAGGCAGGGGAAGGACTTTTTAATATGATATCAGATGGGAGGACTAGAAACAACGGATGTAAATTGGAAGGGGGTAGATTTAGACTCGACATAAGAAAGAAATTCTTTACAGTGAGGGTGGTGAAGCACTGGAACAGGTTGCCCAGGGAGGTTGTGGACTCTCCTTCTCTGGAGGTGTTCAAGACCAGGCTGGACCAGGCACTGAGCAGCCTGGTCTAGTGGGAGGTGTCCCTGCCTATGGCAGGGGGGTTGGAACTCGATGATTTTTAAGGTCCCTTCCAACCCAAACTATTCTATGATTCCATGATTCTATGATTCTAAGGGTAACAGGTACAGTAATAGTCCTTATAGCCCTTGCTTTGAACCTGTTCACTTTACAGAATCACTTAGTAAAGGGAATACACTCACAGCTATTTGGTGAGTTAGCAAGATCAGAGGGGACTGCCATTGAGTTTTATGGAATCAGTTCTGATTTATATTGCTGCCAGTGACAAGCTAAACAAGGGCAGCTTTCAGCTGCCTGATGTTCAGGTGCATGCATCTTCTGAGTGGGCCACTCTTTCTGTCCAAAAATATAGCTGAAGGACCCAACCAGACAGTAAGCACGTTTGTAAGATCTCCGTGAATGTTTGGTGAAACTCTTACCATTGACAGTATTGCCTCTACACAGCCATATGGACCCATGGGAACAATGAGAGCTTAGTCACTATTTCTGGTGAACTCTCTCAGCCAAGGTGTCCTGCCCCCAGTAGAAGGAGCCTATGTGGTCCCCATGTCTGCCCCAGCTTGCATGTTATTTTCACACCATGTTTAAAAAAAAAAGCAACAAAAAATCCTAACCAATCCTGCCAGAATGCAGGGTGAATAATTAGGTGGAGTTCATCAACATTTGCCTCCTTAAAAACATACATAGATTATTCTTTAATGGAAAGTTAATTGTTTTATTATTCTCTCCAGATGGTTCTTTTCCTTTACATTCACAGGGGAATTGATATAGCCTGGGATTTAGTCTCCTGTGAGCAGAGCTGATTACCAAAAATGCAACTCTATTGCTGATCAAGATAAAAAACAATAGAAAATAAATAGACATTTTCCATCATGGTTTCACATTTCAAATAGTATGTGTAAGCTGTAATGCTATAAGCATTACATTGCATTGCTGTAAGCAACTTGAAATGCTATAGACTGTGCAGTCTATATTTCTCTTCCTGGTAGTTTTGCCAAGGAAATACTTGGTATTGGACAGTACCGAATCTTGGTT
Source organism: Turnix velox (assembly GCA_013400935.1). Classification (NCBI taxonomy): domain Eukaryota; kingdom Metazoa; phylum Chordata; class Aves; order Charadriiformes; family Turnicidae; genus Turnix; species Turnix velox. The sequence goes on along the minus strand of VZTY01034243.1, from coordinate 202,765 downwards.
TTTATGTGGCTGATCAATTGCTTCCAAACACTGGACTGTGGAGGAGCTGGCAGCTGAAGTATGAAATTGTATTAAAAGATTTAACACGGGTAGCTGTTGTTAATTACTGGGGGTTATTGCATGGAGGAAGCAGTAAGAAGCATCACGTCTCCCTTGTTCTACGGGGAGAAAAGCAGGAGGGCTAGGGATGGTAAGGAGAACACAGTGGAGGTGACTTCTCAAGGGCACAGTTGTGGGTTTTATGTTCTAGTGTAGCTTCAGCCTGGATGATTGCAGCTGTGAGCTTGCATGTTAAGCAAGCATGTTTATCATTTCTCATTACAACAGATCACCTTTGACATCTGATGCGAATAACATGAATGGGCTCCTTATTTCAGACTTAGCCATGCTGACCTATTGGCCTGCAGTGATTCTACTGGCTTTATAGCTACTTATTTCCTTTTAATTATTTAGAGTTAAAATATACTTGTGATGGAGGGAGGGAGAGGGCAGTCTGATATGAGCTCAGACTTGCCTTCCTCACTGAAGTTTAGATCATCTGCTTAGACTGGAAGACTGAGGACCTGTGGTTAAAGCTGTGATTTGCTGTCACTATTAAGGGAGATCTGAGAATCTCAGAATATCACGGATTGAGAGAGACCTCAAGAGATCACCTAAGTCCAGTCCCCCTGCCGGAGCAGGAACGCAGGAACCTGTGTGTCCAGACAGGGTTTTAATGTCTCCAGAGAAGGAGATGCCTCTTGGGAGATTATGGATCTTGGTAACTTTCAGGCAACTACAGCTTTTTAACACTAGTATCCTTTTTTGGCTCATTTGGCTGGTGTTGCATACAAACTCCATGCTCCTTCATGTTTTAGGGATAAGCCAGGTGCTCTTGTAGTTTGAGAGTTTGTATCCAGAACAAAGGGAATGAAGATGAACTGGCCAAGGAAATATAGCAGGAAGGTGATGAAGTCTTCTCTCCCTTTTGTTGCTCTTGGTTTCATTGATGCCAGCTGATGCAAGTGAGCCATCTCCTCTTTGACTGGATGATTTTGGGAGGTTTTCTGGTTTATTTTGTGGGATTTATGCTTGTGTCTGGTCCTTCTGATTCAGTTATTCACTGGACTCCAGATTTTATTGTCCTCTTTACCTTTGTTAACTGACCTTTCACACCTTTCACCACAAGACAGATTTAGTTTGTATTTGTTAAGAGCCTCTCATAATGACCAACGTCATATTTTTTGGACACTGGCCATAGTATAAATATTAAATAGTAACTAAGAGCACTGAGAAAAATCCTGCCTGAATGAAACATGAGATTTGTCTGTGTGGGGAGATGCTGTGAAGGGGAAATGGGAGTGTTTCTACTAGGGCAATCCCCTAAATCTGGGATGGTATATCTTGGGCTAGTAGCAGGATCTAGATGTTTGTATGTGTTAGAGGAAGTATTCTATGGACTGTTGAAAGATTAACATCAGTTATCATCTTTCAGATGCCCAAGTGAATCCTTTGCTTGTACCTAGGAGGCAGAGAGCAGATTTTCAGCTCCCTGCTGTGACTGTAAGGCCAGGTAAATAGAGAAGGAGGAGACAGCAGGGGGTTTATGTGACTGGAGGAGCAAAGAAGATTGTGATGGTAAATGTTGGATTACTTTTAAAAACAAGTAGGTCATTGAAGATACTTTGGTTAGTGAACAGAAGAAGAAAGAAAGGCGGATTTATTCCTTGTTCTTCTAAAGATTTGTTACACTGTAAATTTTACTTCACTGCTCAGCATGATATCATTGTTAATTTTGGGAGCTCTTTGTTTCTGTTTTTGTCAGTGGTCCAGCAAAGATGACACTGTACCTGAGATTAGGGACCTGGGATCTTTGAAGGAGCCCTGGTTCCTTGGGCACTGTGAGTTGGCTTACCATCGGGTTTGCTGGGGAACATCAGCTCTTCTTTCTGTTTCTTGCTCTTTGCCTGTGACCCCATGGAACTTAACACAAATAGTTTAAAATTTAAATTGTTGTTTGTCTTTTGCTCCTATTGCAGGGTGTTTCCATGCAAGAAAAGCATCCATCTCCATCCCTGCCTTTTGTGGAGGGGAAAAGTGCCAGTGATGACTATTTGGCATGAGGTCTATATGTAGAGTATACATAGCACAAATAGTCTGTAGGTCTGATAATAAGTATAAATGATAGCTTCAATGTGTTCTTAAACTTTCTGTGTCTTGGTGTTCATTGAAAAGGATCCATGCTTACATCTAATGCATTTCATGGCTGATTATTAAAATTACTTGCAAACAAGTTTGCTCTGGCATCTCAATACAGAAGAGAAGGTAAACATTACAGTCAGTCCTCTCTAAGTGGGTAAATTGAGGCTCGGGTGAGAAAAATCGTTACTCTGAACAGTTAGTCTGGTGGAGGGCAGGGAAGGGTACATGTGAATCCTGACTCTAGGGCTTATCTTCCGTAATAAAAACTGTTTGGTTTGTTGTCACTTCAAGCTCATTACTCCATCTGTCAGCACTGAGCAATAGATACTAGGAAATACAAGTGTGAGAGACCAACTTCCAGCTTTGAATTGTCTCTCAGGAAACTTATTTCTGGAACATTTCAGAAGTGGCAGCTTGTTTATACTCATAGGGTTTATAATGTGGAATTTTCTCTTTGGCTCTGCCCCCCATTTTCCCCTGTGACCAGGTGATGTGCCATCCTCCATGCCTTGCCTCTGCTATTGGAGTGAGTTTAGAGGGCTGTGCTGCTGATGTTGAGCCTGAGCAGCAGCTGATTGCTTCCTTTCCCTCCTCCTCAGATGTGTGCTAGCTCTCAAACGACATTTTGAGGTGCCTGAAGCATTCTGTGGAAGAAAATTAATTGGTTTTGACAAACCACAGCAGTCCCTTGGGTGCCTGGGAGTGCAACATTTATTGAAACCAGGCAGGAAATCAAAACACTCTGGTGTTCATTCACCTCCAGAGCAGCTGTATTGGAAAAAAAAAAACCAAACCCTTAACCTTCCTCTGGATTTTTCACTCTGACATTTGGATTGTCCAGTAACTCTCTAATAAAACCTCCTTTTCCTTTTGAAAAGGGAGTTTAGTGGTCGTGAAAGATGGCAGAATGGCAGCCCAGGGATTGGATGGTCTCTGTTTACTCACAGACCAAATGCAGCATCAGGGCAAATGTGCTTGCCGTTGTGCTTCCACCTTGAGCTGCCACATCCCAGAGGAGGGGAGGAAGTTGTGGCTTCTTGACACTTCTAGACTTGGCCTCTCTGCTTACACAGCTCAGTAAGGAATTGGGCTGCTCCTGCTATTCCAAAACAGTATTAAGGATTTTTTTCTTTTTCTCTCTCAACTGTAAATACAACAACTTATATGCAAACCTCAAACTGAAAGCACTCTGCTAGCCAAAACTATCTCCTAGCCCCTCTCTTTCTGGAGTCTGGCCTGTCTTCCCAACATAGTGTCTACAGTCTGATTCATTTATAAAACATATGTTGACACCCAGTGCAAGCTACAGCCATTTCTGTGGGCTGAAGAAGGCACCTATACATGTGAAAGGTGTGCTGTGGTGAGTAGCCCCAGCTGTGACTGTGCCCACAGCCACATGGATGCCCTTCAGTCAGCCTCTGGCTTGAGGTCACCTTGTGCAGACTTGCTGATGGGAGTCATTAAGTTATCATCAGGTTTGAATTAGTGTTGGTTCACCTATAAAAAAAAATCAGCAGTGTTCTTCATATGACTTTGAAGGCAAGAGTGGTAAACGAGGGTAGCAGTTTTTAAACAGAAGCTCATTAGTGCTCAGATGCCACCACAAAATAAAGTTGTTCATAGCTGTATTTATGTGAGATGTCCACCTGGCAGCCTGTGAACTGGCATGTGATTTCTGGACCATGCTTTATGGGGCTTGACAGGGCTTATGCTGTCTGCAGGTATTGCATTAGTAGCAGCAAACTATATGCTTTTAGTCTCTTGGATTAAGTTTATTGTGGGTCCTAGTCACAGGGACTGGAAAGAGGACTGTAGCCACTGGAAAGAAATGGGCAAAGGACTCAAGAAGAAAATAATGTAATGAAGTTACTCAGCCCTTTTAGGGGCAGCAGGTTTTAGGGGTTTGTCAGGGTCTTTTCCTGTTGTCCATTACTACAAGATTTATATACCTTACTAAAAGGTACGGTAGGGGAAAGCATTCAGTAAATTAGTATCTGGGAGAAGCTGTGTGTCAGGCAGAGAATCCTTCTGCATGTTCTCAGCAGCAGCAAGGGCCAAGCAGAGGTGGGACACCAGGCTAAGAAATTAGTCTTGGCCCTAGACTGTCAGTGTGTTTGAAATATTGGAGGTGGACTGAAACTCCTGCTGATCGCTGGGGTGGCAGAGATGAGGAACCATGAGTTTCTGAAGTCTTGCTGTGAAATTCCTCACAGTCGCTGCTTGCAGAGATAGAGCAGAGGTATGTGGTGTCTGTAGAGGGGACAGATGGGTAGCTCAGCCTCAGCAGGTCCTTGAGAAAGAGCAGGTAATGTGACTGCAGCAGCGAGTGGAGGAGTGTGAATGGCTGCACGCTCTGTGTCATGGGGAGATGGTGAGAACTCGTTCAGCAATTAATTAGCACAGCTGAGAAGCTGAGCTCAGTGCTAAAGGTGATTTGCAGTTGTACCAACAGATATGCACACAGGCTTTATTTATCTGGATTGGAACCTAGCTGGGGGTTTGTTTTGGAGGTTGTTAATGAATAGTTTGTAGAAGCATTGCAGTATCTTGCCGAATAGCTTGTAGAAGCATTGCCCTAATAGTTCAGTAATGTGGGAAGCCAAAGCGAGGGTCATCAGTGATCCTAAATACAGCTTTGGCAGGAGGAGAAATGTTTGCGCCTGTGGTCCATGTCAGTGTGGTCCTTCCACATTGTAGGACAGCACCATCTGATGTGAGCTCATGTGGAGGGAGATAAAGGGGCACCAGCACCCTGGAAAAGGGTCAGAATGTGGGTATTTATACAGACAGAGGTGATTGAAGATCTGCACTAGCAGGGACTCTGACCTGAGTGCTGGCAGAGCCGATGCATGGAGTGACAGCTCTGCTCTCTGGAATTACTGCATGGGTTTCTTCTTAACCTTTTTGCTCTTCTAACAAGCCTTCTTCCTGGCATAACAATTACCTACTTTGGATATCAATGTCTATAGGAAAGTGACTCTAGCTAAAACCTTAAATTAAGTGCTTTGAAGCTTATGTCCCGGATGTGAGGGGTGATAGATACCGTTGAGTGCTTTCTAGCTAGAGAACATTTTGAGCAGTCATTTTTCATGGGAAAACTTCCCATATGCTTCTCCAAGAGGCTTTACTGGGCAATTAAGTGACATGCTGTGTGCAGAGATAACATGAATTCAGAGAGCTTTTGTATTTCATCTTCTGTGACATATCGTAGGTACAATGGTAGTAGTCACTATAGGTTTAGTTTTAGTCTTTGGTCTCAGTGACTTGTACAGGAGCAGGGATTTCTACCCCTGTTCTCCCCTGTAACTGGCAGGATTTCTTCAGTGTCTGTGGTATGAGGCATGATACACTGTGAAGCTGCGATGTAGGAGTTTCCAAGACAGAGGGAATCCTCTCTTAAGGACATGGGAGTCCACTGAATGGCAGAATACTTATTTTTGCAGGGACCATCAGCTCCTGAGCGGGTAGGATGTCTGATAATTGACAAGCCTCTGGAAAAAGCTTAAGTGTCACAGGAGTAAAGAACCTTTGATGCAATTAAATTGCATTAACTTTTCCTTTCTTCTTTGACAATACACTTCTCCTCAGAAGGAGCGTTTGACTGTGTAGGGACAACCAAAGTTTGCTGCCCTTCATGTCTGAGGCAACCAGACAGAGGAGTCTTGGGGAAAACTGCAAAAATCATCATCAGACATGCAAGGCCTCTGGTGGCCCTTGGCAAAGGAAGGGTACAGTATGGATTGTGAGTTAAGAGGGGGCTTTCAGAGACACCCAGAGAGAACATACTGTCGTGCTGGTACCTTCACTCTGTTTGGGAACCTTGTTCTGGGCTGCCTGTATCCCCATGTGAATGTGTGCCCTGTGCCATCAGCCTCTGCCTCCCAGGAGTGGAGCCCTTTACCTGAGACTCTCTGTGCCAGAGGTTCTTGCTGCTTTGCATTGCAGCCGTGTGTCAAGAAATTCCAGCTCCTGAGGTCAAGTGCTAAGCGTTTGCTTCTTTATCAGATATTTACTTAGGAGGATTTAATTATACTGAATCTACCAGCTTTGAATAAATTCATATGCAGTAAATTTATTCTTGTTCTTTTTGAAGGGAGTTCTATCCTAGAGAAAACTTTGAAGAAGACAATTTATACCAAAAGCAATTACTTTCCCGTAAATTCTGTATGTATTTTACTCCAGATACTGGATTTCTATTTGACAGTGAGCTTTCTCCCAAGTGCCACTGCTGTGCTGGAGGAGGTTAGATGCTTGAATTTGTGGTGCCCCAATAATTTCACAGTTAACACTGGATCTATTTGTCTATGCAGTTATCTCAACAAGCTCCTTCTGTCTGAATAAAGCTACTGGTTGATCTTAGAGTCCACTTGTGGTTGCTTCATATGAAGTACATGTGGATTTTGTTTATTTTTTGGGGTTTTTTTGGTTGGTTGTTGGTTTTTCTTTTGGTAACACTCATGTATTATCTTCTGTTTGTTGGGTTTCTTCAGACAGGTGGTAGAGATGATTTTAGGTGGCACTGCAGGGGGCATCTCCAAAGACTTGTCACTCCATGAGTATCCTACTACCATACTCTGGAGCAGGGATGAGCAGAAAGTACTGGCAAAAGCAGCTTACTGCATGATTTAGAATAATAAGCAAGCCTATAAAAAATCCACCTGCAAATAACTTTTAAACATGTGGTAGAGGCAAAGCTGAATTGCTGGTTTGCTCTGGCAGTCTGCTCCACATGCACGGTAATTCCCTATGGTGCCTCAGTTGCAACCCTCTGTTCACAGGATCCCTTGCAGTCACATGACCCAGTCCAAAACAAAGCAGGTGGAAAAGCTCAAGTAAGAGTTCAATCAGTCTGCTTCTGGTAATCTATCAAGTCCACTCTCTATTGGTTTATTTCATGTGCCAAACTTCAGTGGAAGGAAAAGCAGCAGGTACCTCATGCAGCAGCACCTCTGCCATAAACAGAATACAAATGCTTGGTGGGTCTCGTGATTTCATTTATCAAAATTGCCGGGGTTTTAAATATTAAGGGTGATAATATCTGTCCACCCTCCTTTTTAATGAGCGTTTAATGTTTCTGGAGTGCAAGAGTGTGCATAAATCCTTTTGAAAATGGACAAAGGAAGATTAGAGGGACATGCACAAAAGGGGACCATGTTCATGTTAAAATCCAGAAGGGGGAATGTATTTTCCTTTTCCTAAAACAGAAGTTTCACATTGCTAAGAATATGCTTAACTGAGAAGTGTAAGAATGTTTAAGAAAAGAAAACTAACCCAAACCAGAAGCTTAAGGAAGCATAGGCCCCTGTTCAATTGCAAATTCTATATTCTGTGTTGGATTATTGTTTTATAGGAACCAATGATGGTTACAAGCAAAAATTGTTTGTCAAGGGAAATTACAGTACAGCAATGGTGTGAGAATGTCACAGAGCTTTCTGGGCTGTTCATTATTCAAGTAAGCTACCTGCATCTGGAGGAATCACATATCCCTCTTGATTTTTGACCTTTTTTCCTTGCATGGCATTAGGCTTAGGATTTCATGACAAATGAAAAATTTATTTCTGGATTAGTAGGTATGTGAAGTTTTAGTTAGACCAGTCAGGGCATGAACTTGAGCTGATTTGCTGAAGATAGATGCTCAGGACATTTGTGGTTGGATCCTGTCTCGTCTTGAGCCTACTCTGTGAGCCTGGGTAGATCCTTGATTCTGTGTGTTGTCCTGGTGTAGAAATCTCTTGATGGACTTCTATCTCATGTGAATTCAGAAGTCCACAGTGCATGAGGGAAGTTTGTAACACCCTCCACAGAAAAGTTTAGGGACAAATTGCACACTGTTGGTTATTTTTAACAGGAAATCAAAAGAAAACCAAACCAAAAGCACACTGTGAGTTTTTTAATCATGTTTTTAAGTTGATGCTCAGTAGGTAGAAATTAGCCTGAACTGAAAGTAAAGAAAAACTTTGGACACAATAGGGTTTTTGCACTGCTTTGCTAGTATTCATTGAAAAGTACATTTTGGCAGCTGTCTAGTTTCAGCTTTTCCTTGTGCTATTATAAACCTCTTCATAGAGATCCAGGAAACTTTGGAAAAATCACATATGTGAACTCACCTAAGCTGTTTTTTTCAACCCCCTCAAATTTTCTAAATGATGGGAGCTTAAGGCTCAGGCTGCTTTTAGTTTTTGAGGTCTGCCTCAATTTTAGTTGTTTTTCTCATGAAAGACTGAGCAGAAGTGAAATCAGCACTGTAATAAAAGGTGTCCCTATTTCACAAGGACCCTAAGAGCAGCTGTTGAGGACAAACATTAGCCTAAGAAGGTCTCCGGGGGTTGGCTTTGACAGAGGGAATCTTTCTTGTAATACCATTCCTAATGTGGAACTCTGTTAGCTATATGTAATAATTTCTTCCTGTCTGTTTGTTCTGCTGCATCTCTAGGGCTCCCTGTATGTGCTGCAGAATATTTACCATATTTCTTTCCATCTCTTTTGCCATGGTCTTAAAATTGGTATTTGTTACAGATCTGTTCTCTTCTAAATGTGTGGTGTTCTTCCTAATTTCTCTCTTACCTCCTACAAGTTTTTGTTTTCTACCTCCCTCATATGTCCTTCTCAAGATTGTTGTGCCTGCAAATTGCAGTTGCAGTTCTTGCTCATGGTATTAGCAGTGTTGGGAGCAGAAGGGATAGGAGCAGTACAGCTTCATTATCTGCCCTCTGGTTCTCACTGGTGGCTCCTGTTCAGATGTCTGCTGTCCAATAGATACCTGGCTAGTCCACCGCAATGGTTAAAAGTCTCAAGCTTGTTGCATATGGTCCCATTCTTTTCCCCCAGTGACTTTTCCCTGTTTCCTGTCCATTTCTCCTGTCCTGACACTGGCTGCTATCCAGTAGCTTCTTGATGCTTTGAGATCTTTGTAGGTGTTTTAGGAATTCTGTTCTTTGCATGTCATATATTGAGGCACCCTAAATGATGGCAGAGCTATTATTCTCTTAGAATAATATTAGGGCCTCTCATTCAAATTTTCCTCCATGTCTGCCATCCCAAAATCCATCTTTACCCCTGTGCCACCCCATGCAGTATACATCCAACTCCACTGTTGCTGGTTGCAGATAATTTATTTGTCATAGAATCCTAGAGCTGGAAGTGACCTTCAGAGGTCATCTAGTCCAACCCTCCTGCAATGAGCAGGGACATTTTGCACTAGATCAGGTTGCTTTGGGCCTCATCAAGCCTGGCCTTGAATGTCCCTAGGGATGGAGCCTGCAACACCTCTGTGGGAAACCTCTTCCAGTGTCTCATCACCTTCATTGTCAAGATCGTCTTCCTAATGTCTAGTATAAACTTGCTCTGCTCATTTAGAGCTCTTCTGTAGCCAGAGCCACTTGGCAAGCAGTAGACTAACGGAGTTGTCCAAACTGTCCCAGGGATGGTCCTAGAGATTGCTGGTTACCATCCAGAGCCAGACCTCTGTGGTTTCCTAGGGAGAGCTGGGGTTGCATCACCCATCTGCCATCCCCCAGGAAGGGAAGAGACCCATCTGACCAAACTCAATTACTTTGTCAATGAGGATAAATAAGGATCATAATCAAATTGTTATGGCAATTGCAGTGCAGTAAACTCAAGGCACCTTTCCAAGGCTTCTATATTTGTACCTCACTTGTTTTAAAGCAAAAGGAAACAGCTCTCTCTAGGCTTTCCTGTTTCTTGAACAAAGCACCCATCATCTCAGACAAACCTGAGAAGGCTGAGAGTGGGCCAGCCAGTCTTCTTACTGGGTCTCACTGGTATGCTCTGCATCTAGCACCAGGAACTGAAGTGTGATGGTGACTCAGAAAAGTAGTGGATAAATAATTATTCCTGACACTGTAGTTCTCAGCTGTACGGCACTAAATTCACCCACTCACAACAAAAATTTAGCCAGCATTTGCAGGTGGTGACCCCTTGTACCAAAACTATGGGAAATTAGAATATCTTACTTAAAATCTAACTTCGCAGTCTTTTTGATGTGAAAATATAGCATAGCATTAAAGTTCACAGTACTTAAGACTATGGATGAAGGTATTTTCTGAAAGTCTCTAAGTAAATCTGAACAAGATTGATTATTAATGATCAGGTCCTTTCAGGAATTTGTTTTAGTTGGTTTTCTATGTTCTAAATGATAGTAACAGCAAGGTAAGGAAAACAAATTTCCCAAAGCTATTACTGGAAGCTTGGTACAGGCTGTATTTGTGGCAACCAGGTCATACTTTGGTTAAATTATTAAAGGTTGTTGTATCTAATTACTTGGAACAATGATGTTAAGTCAGCACCACAGCATCTACGAAGTGGGATCTAACATTATGTTAGACCTCTTCTACAGGTGCCTTGTATGCCCTACATTAGTCCTAATGGCTCATGGTTGATGCAGACAGGGTGTGTGCCATGACTTCATGTACAGTGACAGACCACTTCCACCATTCTTCAAGGTGGGGGAGGTCTACTGTGCCCCACTGCAGCAGTGATCAGGGGCTCAGAAAACACCAAAGTGTCCAGTCTCCAGGACTGTTGTCTCCTGGTCTCCTCCTACATGGAGACCTGTGTTCCCACACTTGCTGCAAAGTCATAAAATCAATTACAAATTAAAGGCTAGATTCATGAGTTCACTTCAGCTGCTGTAGTGGTACAAAACAGCTGCAAAATTTGCTTTCATGCGCTTGTTACTTCCCCCGGCTTTTATGTGGTAGTAGCCTTTTAAAAGCATTTTTTTGATGGCTTGAGATTGATGCTTAACTTCAAAGTGCTAACAAATACTGCATTGCAAGTTCCTCCTTGGGCTGCTTGATTACTTTCTTTTTCTTTTTAATAAGTCAGAAGACAAAGAATATTCTTCAAGGAAATGCTGTGCTAAGGTGAGTGATGTTTCAGAGCACACATCATTGCAGTCTGAGCAGAGGGCTGCAGTTCCAGTGGTCAGTTCTAGACCCAAGATTGGCACAACTAAGAATGCCCATTATGATATGTAATGCTGTTTGGCTCGGGAGTTCTTGGATAAAAACAAAAGAAGTCTCAATCCTCTCCTCTCACAAACTAGGACTGTTTGTCTGCTCATGTTACAATTCACTGAGTCATGCATGAGTTCTGTTTTATTTTATTTTTAATTAACTCTTGTTATTTCATCATTATCTTCATAGTAAAAGTTCCTATTCTCCCTTCTTTTCATACTATTAAGGAAAAACATAACAATCATAATTACAGCTTAAGAACCCAAGTGAAATAAGTAACATATTTCAAAATATAATATGTTTTTTAAAAGTCTCACATTATGTAACTACCACCCAGTTTCACTTTTGGATGATTTCATTGTGCATTCCAGGTTGCAGACATTGCTAGCTTTTCTTTCCAGTCTAGTGTAAAACCATCAAATTTCCTGATTTCATCATGCGTGTTCTTGCAGAGTTACTTTTAAATATTTAATCCCAAATTACTGATATGTCAGCTCTGTTTTGTAATGCCTTTCTTGAGGACTAATGACAAGTCTGTAGAATTTATCGGGGTTTGTACATGTTTAAATTGGTAAGTACTCTTTCCACTTAGCTCTCTCTTAACACATATTTATTCTAACTGAAAGATTCTGGTGGGCAGAATCGCCCCTGGCTTTTTAGCTGTTTTTAGCAGGTCCTTAAGCAATTAACGTGAATTAAGCAGCACTGTCTGGGGTGTGTGCCTGTGCAGGAGGTGGGTTTGTGTTGGCAGAACCCACACAGTGACATCAAGACGACGTAACCTGGCACAGACTAATGCACCATTTTCCTGAATTTGAATGGCTTTTCTCTAGAAGCATCCTTCTAGCCATGGTTTTCATAAGTTTATAAATGACTGTCTCCATATGCCTGCGTGACTCAGGTATAAAACTATCCAACAAGTTAAATCAGAAATGAGACAAAGAGAGAGGGACAAGGGAGGAGAGATTATATAATCTGCTTTACTGGAACAATTGAAAAAGTCTCACTATTTTCCCCAAATAAGCCGTATGGTCTGTCAGCATAACAATAAAGTGCACTTGTGCATATTCATCACAACCTGTATAGCCATACATTTGTATAATTAATCAGTATAGGGGGGAGGAAACACATTAGCATCTACGCAATTGGTCTTCCAAGAATCCAAGCAAGGAGAGACTGTTCTGAGGAATCACAGCAGTTCTTCTTGCTCAGCACTGGGTTTGGCTGATGGCAGCGCCCTAAACTTCCACAGGGTGGATTAAAGAAGGGAGTTTGGCTATTAATTATTGAGCTCAATATTGTTTCTGTTCCCTGCCCAGGGCTGTGGTGGGAGGCAGAAGGTCCCTGCATGAGGTTGGTGTGTTGTGTTTGGTGATGGCTCCTTTGCTCTGGGGAAGATTAATCTATTTTTAGACCAAAGTGTTGGTGTGAGGCCAGGGGGAACCTTCCGTCTTTTAGATTTATAGAGGTTGCCAGGCAGATCTTAAACACTTTCTCTAAACTGCATTTATTTGTGTTTTGGCGTCTTTTTGAAGGCCAGATTCCCTGTATCTTCTTGGATAGGACCCTCGATATTGAAATGGGACTGGAGTTTGTCAAGTAATTGAATTCATTTAACATTTGGAACTACCATTTTAAAAAAAGTAATTTATTTTCTAATTATCCCCTGTCTTGCACAACTGTGCATCGCTGGAGTGTCGCTATTTAAAATATTTATCTCTCTCGGCTGCATGATCTGCTTGAAGGCCGTGGAGGGGCGATGAAATGAAAACACTTGCTCCCAGCGCAGGTCCATTACTTTGCCTTGTCTTGGGCTGTTTTGACGTCTCTCTGTAAATACATTTATTTTTCATTAGGATGTTTCTGGGTTTGTGGCATCCAGGAAAGCCAAAGCCATTATGCCATTCATCTGTTACAGGCAAAATGAAGACAAACAAGTGTAATGAACTCCTGCTGAAGCCATTTCTCTCTTGTTTTTCCCTTCTTGGGAGCATGCAGGCTGGATGGGTGTGAGCTACTGCCAGTGCTTGAGTTCTTCATTTGTGTAGAAGATTCAAGCTCCAAGTCCTGAGGTCTTGTCTGAAGAGGTCAGACATGGGGCATCATAAGTGGCTTCCTTCTGGGAGTTGTGGTTTTAAACTTGTCATCTTGTTCCCACAGCAGTTCCCTCATCCCTTCCCCATGTGTTGCAAGGATAAATGCACCAGAGGTGGAAATGTGAGGCCCAAGTAGATACTGATGGAGTTGGTGGTGGGTATTAGAGGAGTCTGCAGAGGAAGACATAGAATCATAGAATAGTTTGGGTTGGAAGGGACCTTAAAGATCATCGAGTTCCAACCCCCCTGCCATAGGCAGGGACACCTCCCACTAGACCAGGCTGCCCAGTGCCCTGTCCATCCTAGTCTTGAACACCTCCAGAGAGGGGGCATCCACAGCCTCCCCGGGCAACCTGTTCCAGTATTTCACCACCCTCACTGTAAAGAATTTCTTTCTTATGTCTAGTCTAAATCTATCCCCCTCTAATTTATATCCATTGTTTCTAGTCCTCCCATCTGATACTATGTTAAAAATTCCTTCCCCTGCCTTTCTGTAGGACCCCCTCAGGTACTGATAAGTTACTATGAGGTCCCCTCTGAGCCTTGCTCACTGCAAGCATTTCTTGTGAAGGCTGGATGGCCTTATCCCAATGAGGGATTCAGGAAAACTATCAGAGAGCCTGTGGCATGGCAGCAAATACCCAGGGCAGCTGGAAGTTGGTAGATAGGGAGTTAAACTCAGCTAGACGCAGGAATACTGTTTGGAGATCAGGGAGAGCTTGGAGAGGATAGAAAGTAAGCTGCAAAGAGGCATGAAGACAAGAATAAAAATGAAAGTGAATATTGAGCTTTCTAGGGTGGCAGATATGTGCACTCTTCTTCCTAGTCTTTCAATTATTTCAGATTTATTTGAGCCCTCCCTCCTGTACCCATTCCCACCTTCCCAAACTGACTTGCTCATTGAGTCTAAGCGAGTTTATGCAGAATTTTAAAATAACTTCTTTTTCTCCATCTCTAAACTGCTAATCTCCCAGGCTGAGGAATCTTTGGACAAAGAGGAGTCCACCGAGTGGAACTCTGTAAAATTAGCTTTTGCAGCATTAGTGTTTGCACAGTTACAGGCTAAAGACCTGCACCGCCCACCTCCCCCTGCACCTGGCAGCCTGCCTCCCTTCCCCGGGGAGGCTGTACGGCAGTGCAGAGTGAGTTGCCTTCCTCTTCTTTCTCCTACTTCTCCCTTGTAGCCATCCTTCCATTTCAAGAGGAGCGAGGGGAGATGTTCACGTCCATTTGGACAAAGGTTTAATTTGTGGTGTTGGGGGCTCATCTGCTGCAAATACTGCGTAAGATGGAAATCACAGTGCTGATGCTGAGTCAGTGGGGTCATTAACTGAGAAAAGAGTGCGTGGCTGGGGGGAAAGGAGACATGATGTTTTGGGGGTGAAGGCATTGAGCTGAGACTTGGAGCATGCAGTGAATTTCCACTTTGAACTTTAAACCCTGCTGTCTGATGCCGGGATAGTGACTTGTTGTGGGACCTCGGAGTGCAGGAGAAGGGATGATTCTGAAGCTGATCGAAGGTGCAGGGGTGAGTGTGTTACAGCATGAAGTGCTACTGCCGTTTCCTGTTGGGGACAGAACCCTCCTTGCCTTTAGGGTATTAGCAGGCAGGAAATGGCTTTGAGTAAGCAGTTACAGCCTGGAGGACGCAGACTGTGCTGGCTGGGACCTTCTGCTGGGGTGCCTGGGCTAGTGGAGAAGCCTCTGTCTCCTGTGTTTGTTCTTACAACCATGAACCATGCAATGTCTCCAGCACTAGAAACTCCTGCTGTCCCTCTACTAATAGCCTTTCTGGTTTATAGACATCTAATCAGACAGTATGTGTTTTCTTTTGATGCAAGCAAAAAATGGTGACCTGAAATCTACCTTAGATTCCTATACTATCCTTCTGGCCGTTTCAGGTGCTCCGTTATGCTCAATTTTGCTATAAGAATGCTTCTCTTGAGCAACTTCCACCAGTTTTCACTCTGCAAATCACCTGTTCAAACCCCATCTACAGTGACAAAGTTTCTTTATTCCTTCCTCACTGCTCCTGCTATTAACTTGCTCTGTGTGGCATCTGGGGAATTTCTGCATTGGAAAAGCAAAATGAAGTTGCATTACAGCCTAACACGTGTAGCAAGGTACTTGCAGCCCTGACGAGCCTCGAGCAGGATCCAGTGCTGAAAACCCTCTCCACTTCCTCTCCCAGCCCCGTTCACCTGATTGCCTTCTATTTTTCCTTGTGGTGTTATTATTAATAATCATATACCAATCTCCTCTGACAATCACAATCATTTCCTGGGAGAGAGCAAATCCAAGTCAACCACATCCAGCTTTCCAGCAAAATGATGCAGACACGGGTCTGCCAGCCTGATGAAAGCCACTGCTGTCTGTGCTGTGACTGTGCGTGGGGCGCTTGATGATGCTGGGGGGTGCACTAAGGATTTTCAGCTCCCAGTGTTTCTCTAGGAAGGGTAGGATTAAAGGGAATGGTGATTGTTTTTCTTTTGAGGGGGAATGACTGCAGGAAATAAGATCTTTTTGGCTGTTAACCTGGGTGTGTTTGTCTGCAGAGGTCAGGTGGGATGAAGGGACTGTCCAAGGAGCTGTCCTTAGTCCAGTTCGGCATGGATAAAGACTGTACACTTCATGCTTGAAAAATTTTTTTTTGGGGACTGAGCCTCATACCCTATGCTTCCACCAGTGTCTGCTCCATCTTTCTTGAAAGCTCTTGCTAATCTTGCCAATGTGCTTCTTGCTGAAAAGGAAGTTCTAGGAGCTCTTGGCTTGACTTTGTGAGCTCCCAGGCTACATGTGCTGACAGGTTCTTCTACCAGAACAATTTCCCTTGTTGCACTTCCTGACAGCTCCACTTTTTCTCTGAGAAACATTGGCCTGCTGAATATCTTGTGAACTCAATTGGCCTGGATGAATGGGACAAGCCATCTGGGTGTGCTTTGATGCAGGAACCACCTTTCCTTTCTCAAAAGAGTCACTACTAAAGAAAAAGTGGGCTTTTGGGGCAACTTCTTATGTCCTTGAGGAGAGAGATTTGGAAGGATAGTTTTTGGGATTTGGATTTCAGAAGGTGTGGGAGTGGGGTAGTTTGCTCAGGAGAACTAGCTTCCCTTCTTCACATATATTGATGGGGATGTGCTCAGGTGGGAAGGTGAGCATGGTAGGGAAGTGCTTATAGGCATGGTAGTGGGGCTCTGACATGGAGTACACCCCAGTATCTGTGGCTCTTCTCCTGGGATCTGCTTTTATTGCATTTCATGAGAATAAGTCATCTTTTTTGCCTGATGGGATTAGCGTGGCTGGCTGTGCAACGTGGATGGTGGGTACACATTCCACGTGCAGAGGGATGGCTGGGGGCTGGTTGAAGTGAGATGCCAGGAAGAGCAGAGCTGTGGGTGGTGTCTGGGAAATGAGGTCAAGAAACCCTTAGGAGCTCAATTAACTACAGATGACCAGGACGAACTAGGACACTGACTGCCTGACTGCTCGGTGAAGAGGAGAGCCCACAGCCTGCTTGGTTTGCTCCAGGCTTAGAGTGTCTTCATTTATTTTGCCTTTATTTTTCACTATTTAGTTCCAGAACTTCAAGCAGAAAGCCCAGACCAAAAATCCCCATGTACTGCTCTTGTGACCAAGCCATGCTCTTGTAGGCAGAGGCTGTGTGTGGGGTGCAGCCTGCTCCCTGCACAAGAGAAGAGCATGGCTAGCATTTCCCTGGCCAGCTGGCTCCTCTCCTTCCCCTCATGTTCTTGTTCTTTGCTCCACCAAGCTCTGACATGTATTTGTCTATTCTGTATTTCCTTGTGGATCTTTCTATGAAATATTGTGAAGTGGATCCTGTTTTATGTTACAAGCTGTTCATAATGAGATTGGAGAGAGATACAGCATTTGACTGCAGTGGCTGTTAATTTTAATATGCTGTGAATCTCGAGGTAGCTTTTTATTCTTCCTATACTGAACTTGCACACTGCTGCTGCTACAGCCTGCATGGGGACATGTCATGAGAAACAAAAAGGCTTAGTGAAGGACAGAGGGATGAACTCTGCCAGTATTTATAAAATGTGAGTTTTGTTTTCTTAAACACAAAGCGTGATGTCCAGATGTTCAGAGGTTCATAATTTGGCACTTTGAAGGAAAAGTTTGGCAGCAGTAGTAAGGACCAGGGGTGGTTGTCAGAAGCCTTTTAAATGCACCCAGCTCTGCTGGGTAGAAGATTAGCAATGGAGTGGAAAATGCCAGTTTCTACTGGTCTGAGCAGACAAAGTCCTTCACAGGTGAGGGACAGAGGAGAGCACATCAGGGCATGAGGCCACGGATGGTGGGTTAGTGCTACAGAATATGTTTCTTAATGGTTGGATGAGTTGGGCAGAGACCAGTGTAATGTAAGGGGAAAGGACAGGGCAAAGCCTTCAGGATCTGGGAAGGAGGACTCAGGAACTCTTCATAAGATGCTTCAAGTAGATTCTTGCCCATGGCCTAAACCAAAAGAAACTATTAAAGCCCACGTATCTAAAAAGTGTCAGCTGTAGTGCCACCAAAACTCTAAAGTGCCACCAAAAGATTCACAGTGGAGATCTGAGCAAACTCTTCATGTTTACCCAGCCTCAAGGAGTGGCTTCTGGACAGAAACTTACTGAGCTCTGGGTGTAATGAGCAAGGGTTTTTCAGTTTTGTTGGTTTTTTGAGTGTGTATTTTGTTGTGAGGATACAGAAAGCAGAATTGTAAAGCTCTACACATGAGGATCGACCATGGGAGAAAGATACTATGGTACTTATTGGAATGAAGCCATGGGAGCCCTGAACAGCACTGGGAGTAGGATCTTATGGAAACAAGAAGAGGGACACCTGGTATTTGTATAGATGGTGGATATTTACTCTGTAGGTTATAGGCTGGGAAAGTAACTGATAAAATGTAACTTCTAGGATTGAAAATTACTGCTTGCTAGCAAGCTGCTGTATAAACTACAGAGCAGCTCAATAAAAGGTCTTCGATCACCGCTCAGAGTCTGTGCCTTAATATGCCACAAATGGGACCCAAACAGGGACCTTAGGGTCTGTGCCTGAATATGCCATGTTTTGTTATTGCAGCTTCTGAACCTAATGGCTGCTCTCTGACCGCCTTTTAATTCAAGAGAGAGAATATTGCCACTTGTGTCCTGGTTGTCAGTTGTCTGTGAGAAGCAAACTGCTGAGGCAACCGCATTTCATTATTTGTAAACTTTTCCTTTTGTGCTAAATATCTGATAGTGTTTGCTGAAAACTCATATCATTCATGCTCATTTGAGTGGCTGCTGCAGCAATTGCAGGTAATGACAGAGGAGAGGCTGGGACGTGGCTGCTGCACCTCTGCAACTGAATGTTTGTCAACAATAAGGTGCTCGCTTGGCTAGCTAATATCGGGCATTGGGAAGAAGATGGTTCCAGTCTTCACATGCAATTCCTTGTTCCCTATGTGGGCAGACTTAAAGCACAATGAATCATCTCTCTAGAACTACACTTGGTGTCATGGTTCCCTTTAGCAGCTGCCTGGGAGGTGTCAGATCCAGAGCAGACCTACACATTGTCGGTATGGTGGTGACCCACAGTGCCAAAACCCTTGGGAGTTGTGTATGGGCCTTGGCTTTGCTGCTACAGGCATTGAGGAATTACATGGGCAAGGTATGGAAAATGGCAGGTCTTTTCAGTATCCAGAACTTGTGGTGCATGTAAAATTCAGCTCCACCGGAAGTCCCCTGTACTTGATCTGGGAGTCCAGGGAAGACTGTCTCCACTGCATGGGAGAGGAGGATGCTCTTTTCCTGCCTCTTCCCCTCTGTTCAGAGACACCCTGAAGCCTGAGCAGAGCAGAGCTGTGCTTTGACCTGGTTCTTGCTGTCAAGTGCTTCCATTTACTCTGCTTAAAAAATCTTCCTGGCTGCCTATAGGAACCAAACACTCAGGAGAAGCCTGTACTGTGACAACCCCCTTGCCTTGCATGGGTGCTTGTGCCCATCTCCTGCTCATACTGGGCTCTGAGAGCAGCACCCAGGCCCTTGTTTGCAGGATGGGATTTTTTCCACTCTTGGTTCTCATCAGAGGCTGAGGAGCACGCTCGCACACAGCATATCAGGCCTCTTGCAGCACACTTCATTTAAAAAGCTAATTTGTAATTGCAAAGCAATACACATGCTCCAACAACCCCCTCCTCTCCAAGGCAAACAGAGAAGTGCCACAGAGAAATAAAACAAAATGGGATGAGAATTATCCATGCTTGCTCTACTCTGCTGTTTGTCTGCTGGGGGAAAAGAAGGAGTGAAGCAAAGTTGCTAAAATGAATACAATAAAAAGAAGAGAAAAGCAGCCTCTACTGTACTTAGTGTTGCAAGTTGTGAGCTGGGGATTAGCCCTGCCTGCCTTGCTGTGTGGCACAGCGGGCTCTGAATGCTGTGGAATCAAAGTTGCCCTTTCATGCTCACCCTTCAGCAAGTGGGTGTGGAGAGCTGCAGCAAGAGGGTGACACGAGCCCTCTTGCTCTGCAGTGGGCAGATCTCAAGGCCTGACCTGGTGTGGACCGTGGTTGAGCTCCTTTGACAACTCTGGATGTCCAGATGTGTTTTTGATGGGAAACCAAGTGTGTTATTTTGCTGTATAGCTGTGGATTAGATTGAATCTACTCCTCAAGGGATTCCTGAACAGCCTCTGTGTGCATGGGTGGTGTGCTTGTGACCTTCTCAAGTGCTTTTTCAGAGCAAGAAGATCCGCTGTGTCACTGTGTTCACAATGCCACCCCTGCCCACCTCTGTCTCCTGTCTGCCCTCCTTCACTGCCCAGCATTCACTTGCCATTCCATCCTCCAGGCCAAGCCCTCCTGCTTGCTGTGGGTGGGAGGGGGGGGAGAAAGGTGAACCTACTGTTGAGCTTCGCTCTGCAGAGCTGCCAGCTCCCATTTTGTCATCCCTGTTCCGTTCTGCCAGTTCAGCAGGGGCATCTTCAAAGGCATTTGCTGTGTTTCCCAGCATGGGTTGGAGGGGCTGGGAACTGAGGAAGAGCAAGAAGCTCTTGCTAAGGGTTGGGATGCGAGGTGGGGGCCGGTGTGAGCCAGGATCCTGTCACTGCTGATATCTTTTACTGCAGCTTGCTTTTTTTTATTGCAGCATCAGAAAAGCAGGGTGGAATTAGGCCACGTAGCCTGTGGTATGAGCTCTGCTTGTTGGTATTGTTAATAGCTCTGCTCAGAATATGCTGACTTTTCCTGAACAAAAGCTAAAAAGCAACCCTTACAAATTAATCATTATTAATACTTTGCGCTCGCTTAGCTATGCAGGCAGCCGTGCAGCGTGGTAAATACCAATTCCCCTGTTTGATCGCCATGGCTGTGAACTCTCAGCGTGGCCTCTCTTGGAAGGCAGCAAAGCCTTGTGCTGGGAGCTCTGTGATTTGAGGGCAACGTGGTGATTGTGGGACAGCAGTTTTCCCTGCTCTCTCTCAAACCAACTCTTCTATCCCATACACACACATAAAACATAAGTAAACTGTTTGAAGCCTGAAGGATTTACAGGGATACAATATTGGCATGACTGAGATGAACCCAGGGAGTTCATCTGATGCCAATTATCATTGATTTTGTGACTCCTGCATTATTCCAACGCTAGAGGCTAGCTTACATTGAAGTTTACTTTGGCCCTAAGTTTGTCCAGGATTTTGATCCAGAAGAGAGCTTTATGCCTACTAAACTAGGTGGTAATGTGGAATTCTTTGCATTTCTAACAATGATATTTCTACAAAGGATAATTCTAATAATCACTTTGTTGGAAGGGACTTTTTCAGATCATTGTGTCTAACCATTAACCCAATTCTGGCAAGCCTTTTACCTGTACAGAGACATCAGATTTCAGGTCTTAAGATCTCCTGGCAGAGTAGGGATGCCTGGCTCCCCAGTGGGAGAAGACAAGGTACTGGTAGAGCAGGAGGTTGTTGCAGGTTCCAGGTTTCTTGTCTGAAATCCAGCACCAACACTCTCAGTGCTGGGCTCCTGAGGGGAAAGCAGGACTGGTGTGAGAAGCACCAATTTGGTATCTCAGCCTGTTGGTGGGCATGGCAGTGAGCACCTGTAGTTTGCAGGGCACATGGAGGTGGCAGGTTGGTTTGTCTTTGCCTTGGGATGCCCCTTCTGTGGGGTTTAGGCAGAAGTGTGTTGCCAGATTGCAGCAACAGCCTGCTACCCTGCTCTACTGGTGTCAGTGGCCATGCTGGGGCACAAACTGGAGTGAGATGGTCATCTTTTACCTGCAAATTCAGTCTTTCAGTCACTAGATTCACTAGCTGTCTCACAAAAACAAGTTCTAGGTCTTTCCAAATTGTGACTTCTCCCACTCCAAATGCTACCCATGTAATCTCCTGTACATTTCAAAGCTACTTGAAACAGCTTCTTGCTTTAGTGCTTGCCAGATTCCACCCCCCCCAGCTGCCAGGAAGAGAGTAAGCAGCCGCTGCCTGTTCTACTTGAGGAATTCAACTGCCAAGTGGTTATTTAGAGCGGGCAGAGGACTGAAAATGTTAAATGAAATCAATTGCTGGCAATGTAAAAAAAGGAAGGAGGGGAAAAAGAAACCACAAAACCCCCAAACCCTGACAAAATCAGGATTATGCTGGCTGCAAGCTGCAGCCACCTCAAAAGGATTGCAGACAACAAACAGCACAATGACAGCGAGAGGAAACTGTGCCTGTGTTTACCCAGCCTTTTGCTGAATATGACTTTTGTTTCTATTTAATCTCCCTATTCTTGTCCAGTTTTGTCTCTCTCTTGGCAGCTGATGGGGAGATGGAAGAGTTTTGTGAAGGAGGCTGGACTCTGTTAAAATAGTTGTTTCAATTCATTCCAACATCAGGCTCCCTGCCTGGATTTAACCTGGAGGTAAATGAAAAATTGAAAACTAAATAGAATCATAGAATCATAGAATAGTTTGGGTTGGAAGGGACCTTAAAGATCATAGAGTTCCAACCCCCCTGCCATAGGCAGGGACACCTCCCACTAGACCAGGCTGACGAACACTGAATTTTGCCTTAACAATGGGAATATCTTTATTCCTCCTAACTTTTCCAGGCTGGGGTTGGTGGGAAGGTTTAGTTTAGCTGCTGGTTGGTTTGGTTTTGGCTGGATCACAAGTCAATTATTTTATTTTTCTGAGTGTGTCAATCCCTTGCTTTATATAGTAGCCTCAGGCTTCCTGTTAGAGACAAGTGAATCACAACCTTACATTGGTCAGTGAGGCAATTAATCAGGCATTAAAAAGGGAGACTTGCTGTCTTATAAACCAATTAGAACGAGACTGGTTGCTTGTGTAACTAATGTAGTGGGGTTACCAGTAAGTTAAAGACCTATTGTGGAGAGAGGTGCTGAAATAAGTCTCTGTTAACAGGGCTTTAAAGAACAAGTTGGAACCAGCAGAGCAATTAGGTCTTCCTCTAGAAGTTTCTTAATTTACGGTAAGCACTGTCCCCTCTTCTTGCCTTGCAGTCAGGCTGAAGAAGGTGTTTTAACTCTTGATGGCAAAGTGTTTTTAAAATTTCCTTTTCTCTTAAATCTTTGCTCGGTTTCTGGGTGGGGCAGGTGGAGAAGTGGAGTAGTATGCATGGTGGCCTGGCTCCTGGAGACTATCTCTGTGGCTGGAATACAGGAGGTGATGCTTCCCAACCTGCTGGAGTGGGAACAGGTCTGCAAAGGGGGGTGATGCAGGGGTGAAGATGGTGTAGGGCAACCCTGGATTTGCTGCTCTCCCCATCAACACAACATCACTTTTAGCTTGTTTGCAGCAGCCCCAGTGGTAATGCTTTAGCACAGCCCCGAGTTTGTGTTTGGGTCAATGCTGGTGTGGGGCAGGATTGGTGGCTGTGGGCATGGTCTGCATTGCTGAGACAGCGGCTGTGTTATCTGCTGCTTCTGCAGGGTTTACTCCAGCAGCCACTGGAGCAAATCTCAAGCGTTTAGCTGGTTGCATCGGGCTTTCAATTCTTGGCAGTTTTGCTAATGTGCTAATTTGAGCCACTCTCTCCTGACAACATGCTCCGTCTGCTAGCTGCTAAGCCAAATAGAGCAGGGGGGTGACCCGCACTGCTACCTGGGAGTGCTGAGTGTGGATTTTAGGGGCTGCCCCACGCTCCATCCATCCTGCCAAGCAGAGCAGGGGTGGGTGGGGGTGGTTGTCCCAGCTGCAAGAATAAGATTCTTAAGCTGATCCATCAGTTGCCTGTTCAATATATTCTGCTCTTAGAAGAGGTGATTGCCATTGTTGGACTGCCAAAGTAGCAAGAGGTATGTTTAACATTACCTAATATACTGACTGCAGCTACTTAAGAACACTGCAAGCTAAATAAATAAGTCATGGCTTTGCTTCCTTACACTTCTGTTGAGCAGCATCAATGCACAGAATTTTAACAGATCACCCTAGACCAACCAAGGCAGTTGTTGCTAAACTCTTTTTTGGAATTCCAGTAAGTAGGAATAACAGTAGATTTGTGGTAGGGAGAATTTGTGTTTGTAGTACAAAATGTATTTGCATTATTTCAGCAGTCATGATGGCTAGAGCTTTGGCCTGTCCTGCCAAGTGATGTAGTCACATACCAAGCTAAACACTTGGTGCCAACACAAGCTATACCTGTGCTTGACTGGTGGTGAACTGCTGCACAGGTCAGATTATCAGTCTGTGACACAATGCTCCTTTCACTTTCTCCTAAGGAAATGCTGCATTTTAGGGTAACTTGTACAAGAGTTTTGGGCTGATCTTGGTCCCACCGACTAGCCTCACTCCATCTTTATTAAACAGTCAGTGTTTAATAAGTAGGGCTACAATTGATGTGTTTTGCTGAGTCAGGCCTTTAATTATGCCAAGCTTATGACAGCTCCACGTCCCAAGCCAGAGATGCCCTCGTGATCCATCCATCCTTCAGCTCATCACCCGGGAAGGAATATGCTCCAGCTGAAAGGAACTTCAGCTGCATTCTGCTGAGCCAGTCCTCAAATTGAGTTTGAAGTCATTAAGTGGAAAAGAAAATTTTTGTGACAGGTGATTTCCCTGAGCAGGTGACAAACTATAATGAAGCAACGTGGTTTGGCGGGGAAAGTTTATGATAGCAGCTGTGATCCCTTCCTCTCCCGCAAGCAGTCTGAGAAGGAAAGGAGTTGTGTAAAACTGTCCTTGCAGCTGCAAGGTGTCTGTGTTGGCCTTGGATTCATTTTTCCAGTCTTTTCTCCAAAATGTGGCTGGAGATCCTTTGGGAACAAAGACAGGATGAGTGGCTATTTGGTTGCCATTTAAGTCATATTCTTCACAGCAAATTAGTTATCTGTGTAAAGCTTGTGAGCAAATAGCACCACTGGAAAATTACGTAACGTGGGCTATGAGGTGTTTAGGTGCATTACTGCTGGTTACATCTACACCCTTTTTTCCTCTTGCTTTAAGTTCTGTTCTGAGATAGCCAGGACATTGTCTGTGCCAAGCTGATGGCCATGTAGGATTGGTGGCCATTGGCATGGCTGACAGGTAGCTCTAGAGATTCAGTGATGGACGCATCACAACCACATACAGAGCTCTTCCAAAAACAGTTACACAGTGCACTACTGCCCTCAGTCAAATCCAAAGGAGAAAGGTGTGAGCAAGGGCACAGGATGTTCCTGTGGCATGGGATGAGGTGTGGGTACAAAAGCACTAAGAAGCTGATTTAAGATAAGCTGAAGATGCCTTCTGCTGACAGCAGGATGCCGGAGCAGGGCACAGAGTTGCTCATGTTAATGTGCAGGCAGCCAAGTGTGACAGAGAATGGGAATGACACTTGGGGAGGTGGTGCAAGGAGTGAGGAGTAGCTGTTGGGGCTGAGCAGTGTGCAAGTGTCCTGGACAGGATGCTGCCTGGTTGCCTCAATTCCATTCCTGTGCTGTGTAGGTACGTAGGCAAGTAATATTTCTTGTCTTGGTGAGCAAATGATTAAAAACATAGTCCCTAAAATAGCAGAGATGGTAGAGGGGAAAGATGATGGCCCTTGAAAGAAGCAGCATTTGTGGCCAGGAGGTTTCTGGAGTGTTTCCCTGAGGTAGTGGGTTGGGTGCATTTTTAGAGGTGAGGCTTGGTGCTCTGCAGGCTGGTTGTTCCCTATTTCTTTTTTTCCCTTCTGATTGCTGGTTATGCAGTGCATGGGCTGATTGTTTTTGTCTTAGTACAATGTCAACCACTGGCTGAGCAGCACTGGCATTTGTGATAATGCTCTGTGCTGGGGTGAGGGTCCAGCCACTTCTGCTCTGGAGGACCAGGCATTCTCCTGGGGAGCAGCCACTTTCTGTGGCTGCACCTACTTGTTGCAGAGAAGCTTGGTCTTTGCACTGCCTGCTCAGGGTGAATAGGCAGTGAGCAGGTGAATGGGCAACCCTACACCCTCTGGACTTACACTGGTACCTGCTTAATGGAATTTCTCCCATGGAAGGGTAGTGATGATTCATCCAGACTAGATAAGGTCAACAGCTGCTGACCTTCAGGACAGCTGGATTTATAAGTCCAAGACAGCATTGAATGCCTGATGCACGGAGCAGAGCTGAGCTGGGAGCTGCTCCATCCCATCTGCTGTCCATCCTACACTGGGTTGAATTGTCCAGCTGTCCCTGCCTCCACTGTTGCTCCAGCAGCAGCCAGGGTGGGAAGGAGGTGGATGATGACCAGCTTGGAGGGGCCCGGTGTGCTAATGGTCCTTAATTGCCTTGACCAGCCTAACCTGCGATCCACACCTAGTGCCCTTGCCTCAGAAGCTTAAGTTCAGCTCGGGTTCCTCTGTCCTGAGCCATTTTGGAAATGTGCCTGTCCCTAGCACTGGTCTCTACTGTGCTTGCTCTCAGGGTGGATCCCAGACACACATTGCAGGTCCTTGCTGCAAACCTGTCTCAGCCTGGATCTCCTGAAAGGACGTCAGAGTGACACTGTAAGTAACTTAGTCTCTGAAAATATCTCCAGGGTGGACTTTGAACCTACATTGCAGGTAGCATCTACATCTCTTTCTCTCTCTTCCTGCTGTTAACCGATCTCGGTAGGTGGACCTTGCCCCTGGCTTGTTCACTTTCCTTACCAGGGGCTCTCTCCAGATCCCACCCCTATGGGATCCCTGCTAAGTCTAGGTGCTGTGTTGGTGAGGGCTGTCCTGTGGTCAACCATGGCTCCTGGCTTGTCTCCCGCATAGAAGAAACCCACTCTCACTGCTCCCTGGCACCAGATGTGGTCTTGCAAATGTAACATCAAGCTGATTCAGTGCTGTAGAACCCTTAGTGTTTGGTTGGTCTGGCTTGAAAATTTGCTTTTCTTGAGCTTCCACCTTCACAGCTCTCTCATGTCTCTGCCCAGGGTTTTAGGGCTGCTGGAATTTGGGATGTGGTGTGTCCTGTTCTGGTTAGAAGTGTCTTTCGGGAGATGAGGATGTTAGTTAGAGGCATGACAAAGAGTTGATGTGTGTATTGGGAATAGAGCAGGAATAATTCTTTGGAGGCAATAGGTATGGGTACCACTGCTGCATTCAGGGGTTTAATGTGGACTTACTGAGGGATCAGCAGGAGCAAGTGATGCCAGCTGGAGACACCAGAAGCTTTTTAAAAAGAGCTTGAAAGCAACACAAAACCCAACACACTTGCATATTCCAAGCAATGCACGTAAGCAAGACTCACTTTTACATTTTTCTGAGCAGATTAGTGATTTTCTAATTAGGGAGAGAGCCGAATATTGAGTACTGAAATGGATAAGCGACTTAAAAAGAACACAGAAAATTGCAAAGTGAAATCACTTAAATCAGCCTTGTCTCCTCCCTCCTTCATGTTTGGTGTGCTGTTTATCTTGGCAAATGGGGGGAAAATAAATTCCCTGAGGTGCCACAATACACATTGCTACCTGAATGCATCAGATATGCCTGGGCAGAGATGTAAAAGCCCCAAACTGCAGATTTTGAATCTTGATTTTGAGCCCTGCAGAAATCTGAGCAGGGCTGTATTCTGGGCTGTGGCTTGGTCTGTCTGCCATACTAAGCAGCTGCTTGCTAAATTTTGATCTGGATCTGGTTGTGGATTAAAGTTGTTGAGGGTTGTTTGGCCCTTTATACAAAGAGCAGAGCATTGCCTTGGTTGTGATGCTGAACAAGTTCCTGGGACAGCTTCTTCCCATATGCTGACATAGGCAAATCTTGAGACCCAAAATGTTCTAGAAAAAGCACTCTTTATAGGCTCGTTTCGCACATCAGGCCTAAAGCATTTCACCTTTTCATGCCTTAGATTCACCTCCCCCACCAAATGGGGCATAGCAATTGCCAGAATTGTTGTGCTTATCTGGGTTGGTGTCTGGGCTTTACAAGGGGTTGTTTTTGAAGGGGTACAGAAGGCGTATAACCCCGGGAAATCTTTTCTTAGGCATCTGTAATCCCAAAGGTCAAGGTTAAGGAAGGATTGTGAACTGTGAGGATGCGGGGCAGGGAGTGTTTCAGGCAGGCAGTGATTGTGGGCTGCGGCCATGCCTGGACCATAAATAACTGTTAGTGGGCACACTTGCTCCCAAAGCACCTATCACTGCTGCCATCCATGTGGAAAGAGGAAAGTAAATAGATTCTTGGATTGTCTTAAAGGCAAAGGGAATAGGATAGGATCAGTCTATTGGATTTGTTGAATAAACTGCAAACCCCAAGATATAATTCTCTGCAGACACAGAGAAATGGACTATGTTGTATTTTGCATTTCAAGCACTAGCGCAATCAAACCGAGCTGTCAAAAACTGGTGGGCTTGTTTGAATTAACCATGGTTTGAACTGGGCACAGTATTTTTATAACTTATTTATGCTTCAGTGGAGTTCATGCCTGGCTGCAGCACTTGTGTGCTCTGCTGGCCCAGGGAGGTGTACCCTCTGCCCCACAGCACTTGCAGCAGGAATTATGTACTGCTAAAAAGTGAGCCAAAAGGCTGCTTTTGTCTAAAAAGCTGACCATGCATCTGAGATTGCAGTAGTGGTGTTCTAGACAAAGGAAGATGGCTTGCTAGATGGAAGGTCCTAGTGTAAATCCAGTCACAATCGCTCCTGTGCTTTGATTAAAACTCGTATCCAGAAACCATGCATCATCATGACTTGGTTTGTTGGCAGCTCCATGGAGGCTGAGGACAGTCCCCTCACCCCTCTGCTCTTGCCCCTTTTCTGGCCAAGATGCTCAGGTGGTGAGATCCCCAGAAGGAAACATTGCTGTGCTGGCATTGATTCTGCTTGTCTTCTTCCCTGGTCTGTGAACACAGAGGTGCGCCACTCCGTTTTTGGCCTAAGAAGGTGTAAGATACCCTTTTCTTAGTAGATAGGTAAAGAGAGATTTTGTGATTTCCCTGGCTGCTGAGGGGAAGGTGAGACTTTTCCTTTCTTCCCCTCAGTGAGGGTCAGAGGTTGTGACAGGAGAGAGGAGGATGGTGGAACGATCCATTGGTTAATCATGGGGTTTGCAT
The DNA here is from genome assembly GCA_013400935.1 of Turnix velox. Classification (NCBI taxonomy): domain Eukaryota; kingdom Metazoa; phylum Chordata; class Aves; order Charadriiformes; family Turnicidae; genus Turnix; species Turnix velox. The sequence continues at coordinate 174,034 of VZTY01034243.1, read as the reverse complement.
TTGGGGGATCCAGCTTAAGTTACTATGAGGTATTTTCAAGTATTTGGCCAAAAGCACACAAACAGCATGAGAAATCATCAGCCTGGTGGCTTTTGATGTAGCTTTAAACCATCTGAAGAAGTATCACTGTATTGTATGAATTATATTCAAGTTGGAGAACCTTTGCTGTGCCTAGCATGCATAAAGAGCACATATCACTCTTGTAATATAGATGAGTTCTTCTGGCCACTTGTAAATTGAGACAACCCAGGGCAGGTGCTTCGTGCTGTACCTGACTGGTGTGGCTTCAAGCAAAGGTGAACCCGTTTGGCAAGTTTCACTTCTGTCACTGTTTTTTCTGCTGTGGAAATGTGACAGATGGGTGCATCTCCTTTGGGAACTACAAAACGTTTCATTTGTGATATCTTCTGTCCTTTGAGGCCATGGGTTTGATGTCTTTCTGCTAAGTACAGCCAGCTGGAGCAGGACTTGGTGCCGTTCAAAATTGTACCCTGCTCTCTGTGGGACCTTAAGTCCTGAGGATGGCCAATGTCCCTAGCTACTAAAGCTGCTAGCTTCTAAAGAACGATGTTAGCTTGTACACTGATATACCATGAGTTTTTACTAGTAAATGCAAGCAGCATCCAACATACTTGTATNCAAAGAACGATGTTAGCTTGGAAAAAAATACAGCACAAAGGAGTAACAGCAAGGTCTTGCCACCTTCATCAAATAGCAGCTAACTGCCCCACTCATTGCCCAGGTGGGAAATAAACTTGCTAAATGAGTATATTTACCAAAAATTAATTTGTACGAAATCTTGTATGTGCAGCAAAATCCTCTTAGGTAAGCATCTGATAAAGGATTAAAACTATTAAATGATTAAAAAATCACCTCTGCCAAATGGTTAAGTATGCTGATTTTATGGTGCTTTGTTGTTTTGTTTTTCCACTTGGCTTTGCTATTTCCACCTTCCTTGGAAAGAAGGAGAGGGGACTACAGCTCCTGAAGTATAGGGGGTTGCCAAGAAGGCTCAATGTGCTATAACGAACTTCCTTACCCTTCAGGAGAAGGAGGGAAAAGGTCCTACAGCCTCTCCCAGCTACATGCTTCTCCAGCTTTTCCAAGAATCAGATGGATTTCTCCTTACCATAGAGAACTTTGTTAATGGGAAAGACTGGAAAGACTAGTCTGAAAGACTCCTGGAAGTCAGTGTGGGGAACAAAACTTAAACTGCACACAAAGGCTCTTCCAGATAATCCCTGACCACATGGGTATGATCCCATTAGGAGTCTTCCCCTTATGTAAGGGGAAGGATTGCTTTCTGGCAGCTCCTGAGGTAGCCCTCTTCACCTGAGCTGCAAGTCTCTGGCATGGAAGTTTTCCATTCACAGGGTGGGAGGACCACCAGTGTTTCCTTTGGCTTTAGGATATGTTACCTTCCTTGGTAGGCTTCTCTGCAGAAATGTCCTGGAACTCAGAGGCTGCCAATTATTTGGATCATCTATGTTGCAGACATTGGCAAGTGACCTTAGCTGTGTTGGAAGTGCAGGCAGGGAAGCATCAGGCCATCTCCCCTGTCAGAACATTGCTTGGTGGTGACACTGGTCATCATCATTGAGTGTGCACTGACAAGTGTTCAGGGCTTGCTAGTTCCCTTAGTGGTAATTGCGACAGCAAAGGCCCCATATCAGATGGTTCAGTGTCCTCACACTGAACTGGAAGATGTGATAAGACTGTCTTGTTATTGTGCCTGGGGCAACTCCTTGAAAGGAAGATTTGGTGGGAGAAGGGGTATGGACAGGGTGCAGGCCATATTATGACCTTGAATGTTGAAAAGAGAACGAAAGCCTGGAAGGGGCTCTCCTGTGGCTTCAGGAGAGCCAGGATTTCCCTAAGGCTGCCTAAGGCTTGTTTCACACTAAGGAGCTGGACCACACCACCCAGGTGTGTACTGAAAGTACCCATTCCCCTGGTGCGCCGGACACTTGCTCTGCTTTGAGGTCAGGCTGTATGAGACAACTTCTTCATTAATGTAACCCTGATTAGGCAGCTGGGACCACATTGGAGTCCAAGTCATTAGGAGCTGTCAGCAGCCAAGCATTCAAGTGGAAGGATGGGAGAGAAGGAGGAAGAAAAAGCCAAAGGGGCCATTGCAGTGGTGGTGTCAGCTCAGTATTTATGAGGGGAATAAGCCTCTGGTGTTTTATGGCCCATAAGATACCGTTTTCTCTGGGTCTGTTTGATTAGATAGGATTATCTCAAGGGCTCAAATGGCACATCATTGATTTCTGCTCACTTTCATGGAGACATTCACCAGCCCTAATCTGTACCCTCTGTTTCTGAAATGCTAGGAGGTGACAGTCACTGCTAGGGAGGCTGCCTGCCCCAGGAGGGGCTATTTGAGAGTGTGCACCCCTTATTTAGTCTGACTCCAATGCTTTCCTGCTCTGCCCTCTCTTATGATTGCTTTTAGGCCATCACTCACTGTCTCCCAAAATCAGGAGCTGGCAGGGTGATTCTGTCACTTTGATAGTTCAGGGAGAGCTGGACAAGAGGAGGAAAGGAAAGAGATGGGAAAAGAATTTAGCAGCTCCAAGGGGTTACCAAGAAGACCCTAACGCCACTGTTGGTAGCTGGTATAAAGTTGTGGGAATGAGTTCTGGTCAGAGGCATGGACAAGTAGAGATCAGAGTCAGTGTTATTGGGCAAGTGATGAGTTTTCCAGCTACCTGTGCCCAAGCCCTTATTTAGCATTGGTCACACATGTGGAAAATTTGTAAAAATCCCATCCCAGATACCAAACTCTGTAAAACCTGTCTTTGTGGATGCCAGAGTGCTTTGGGTAAGGGGAATGTGATACTGACAGTGAAGTTGGGAGGGTGAGACTGACCAAAGAGAGTCAATGTATTTAAGGGCTATGAGAGAGAAGCCACACTCGCTTATTCCCATGTTGTGGCTGCTTGCAGGATCCCAAACTGAGTTGGGAAATTGCTTTTGTAGGTATTGTCCATATATCTGGAGGCTAAGGGGTTACAGAGCAGACTTTTCCAACAAGGTAATTGGTCACGTGCAGAGAGAGATCTTTGTGCAGGGCAGGAGAAAAAGATGTAGAAGGACTTTGCTTTACCTTGGCTCATTAGATATGGGAGAAACGAGTGCTTCAGCAGTGCTGGACTTGCATAACATTTGTGTTTCTTATGAGAGTGGAGGCAAGAACAGCATGAAGCTGGGGGAGATTTGAGGAGTATGGAGAGGGCTTGGACAGTTATCTTGTTGGAACAATCTTGCCTCATTTTTTGGGTTCCTCTTGCCTCTAGGCAATCACTGTTGAGTGGGTTACTTCTGCTGCTTTCCCATGTGTATGGGGCAGTGGTCTGTGAGCAGAGGAGCATCCTGACCTGATGGCTGCCAGCATCAACAGAAGAGCTGTCTGTGGCTGAGGCCAGCAGCACCTCTGGGCATTTCTAGTAAAGTTCAGTGACTCTGTTCCACTTGGCATCACAGAGATTATGAACTTAGCAAGCTCAGGGGGCTCTAAAAGCACTGTCCTTGTTAGCCTGTCTCCTCTGGAAGAGGGGCTGAGGGAGAGCTACGAAAGAGGAGCAGAGTACTTGCAGTATATGGTGGAAGGAGATTTGCATCCTGGTTTAGCAGTGCTGGTGGAGTGTTGGGGCTGCAGGGCTTGCTGCCATCTCCACTGTGCCTGCCTGCCCATGTTCTGCTGGCTTGGCTTGGCCTGACTTGCTCTTCCAGGGCGAGCTCTGCTCTCTGGGTTTCTTTAGCCCCTTTTCCTCTAAGGGAAATATGATCACACACAGGGCAGTCTTCCCTTTCAGCCTGCATGGGCTGAGAAGCTGATTTCATCACTTCAGTGATGCTTGTGATGCCGCCCAGGCAATTTCTTCTGGTGGTGTTTGGAAAGTGGGACTCAGATGAGATAGAGAGAAGTGTGGGCGGATTGGGAGTTATGCTGATCCCTGCCAAACTCATTTCAAGAGGGCCCTTGAGAAGCCATTGGCAATGTCCAGCCTGTGCTGGCCCTTTGGCATTGTCTGAGGAATGTTCAGGGCCTACCACTGCAGTAGTAAAAACTCATCTTCAGCTCCCAGTCAACCCTTCAAAGCACAGAGGCCACATTTCTCTTTCCTGAGGTTTGGAGGCAGTGAGAGCAACTGCCAGGCTATTTCAAAGCTTGTGTTGTCAGCCCAGAGCTCAGATGGACTCTGGAAAGCCTGCATCTAGTTTCTGCAACAAAATTCCATCCCCAGGGTGCCAAATAAGCTGTAAAATCATTTTACTCCCATCCACTGGGACTATTTGCTACCATTAGTAGTAAAAATGGTCCTATAGCAACTATAGGCCACCTCCACATCCTCCTCACTCCCAGTTTAGTAATGAAAACACTCCCTTCTCATCCATATCTTTCTATTCTGAAAAGTTCTTATCAAATAACCCTGGCACACAAGCTTCTGAAAGGAGGACGCTCTCAGCCAAAGTCTACGCCTGTTCCATTTTCTTCTGATTTTAATTTTCCAGAGATTAAGATCCTGCTCATCTCTACTCTCAAAACTTGGCTGCCTTCAGCCTGTTTGTAGGTTTTACTCTGGTGGGTTTTTCCTTTCTGTCACTGGCTTTGTTTTGAAAATCCTGACACCACAAGAGTATTGATTGCCCAGGACCCAACCAGTTGTGAAATTGATAGGGCTCTGTGCCTCACAGTGCCTGGCACACTCTCGCCCGCACTTACCCCCTGCTCCTGAGAAGTGGATTGTCATCTTCCTCCCCATGGCTTGGGCATTGTTGGCAGGTGTTGCTGCTGGAGAGTGTTTCTCACATGGACGTGTTTCCTCCTAGCAGGGTGCTGTTTCCTGGCTGTCTACACCCACTCACTGTACAGCAGATTGTCTTTGCTGCTGTCTTTGGCTCACAGCTATGGGTAGCCTCAGTGGCAGTGAATGTTTCACACTTATGCTAAAGCTGAGGTAAATCACATCTGGGGTCACTGATTTGACATGGTGGTTGAATCACAGACAACAGAATCGTTGAAGATGGCAGGGACCTCGTGAGGTCATCTGGTCCAGTGTCACCTCAAAACTGTGTCCAGACAGTTTTTTAATATCTCTGATGAGGAAGAGCCCACAACCTCTTTGGATAATCTGTTCCAGTACTTGGTCACCCTTACAGGTGGAGGAGAAAAAAATAATTGTCTACTTATAGTTTGGACCCTCATGTTTCAATTTGTGTCACAGAATCATAGAGTTGGAAGGGACCTTCAAAGGCCATGTAGTCCAACACCCCTGCAGTAAACAGGAACATCCTGCACTAGATCAGGCTGCTCAGAGCCTCATCAAACCTGGCCTTGAATGATTCTAGGGATGGGGCCTCCACCACCTCTCTTGTCACATAGGTATGGTGTCTCACCACCCTCATGATGAGGAACTTATTTCTGATGTCTAATTGCATCTTTCTTTGTCACTGGGCACCACTGAAAAGAGCCTGGCTCAGTTTTTATACCCTCCTTTCAGCTCCTCAGCCTTCTCTTCTCCAAGCTGAGCAGTCCTAGCTCTTTCAGCTTTTTATTGTATGTGAGATGCTCTGGTCCCTTAACTATTGTAATGGTCTTTTAATGAACTCTGTGCAGTAGTTCCGTATCTCCCTTGCACTGGGAATCCTAGAGCCCAACCCAGTGCTCCAGGGGTGGCCTCACCAGTGCTGGATCCCCTACCTTGGCTCTTCTTTTGGCAGACCTAGGTAACTTTGATTTTCTTTGCTGCAAGGACACATTGCTACCTCATGGTCAAATTTATGTCCTCTGAGGCACCCAGGACCTTTTGTGCACGGGGGAAGGGAGAAGAATAGAGGTCATAGCACTGAAAATACCATGTTTAATGGCTGGATTAAGTGCACTCATACTTCTTGCTGAGGGTGTCAGAACTTGCAGCCCATTCTCCATTGTCTGGAATTCTCCTGGTTTCCCGAAGGTCTGTTTGATTCAGAGAAGATTCTACATTTGAGGGAAAACATGTTTCCACAGGGAAGACTCCCATGTTTGTGCCAGCAGAGGGGAAGCATCCCTAAAACTAACCTGCCCTGGCCTCTGAGGATGGTTGTTTGTGAAGAGAATGAAACACCCAAATATTTCCAGTGCTCTTTGCAGGCTGTGCAGATGTCTGGGGTCAGTGGTGACAAATTATGTAGATTCCTCCCCCTTCCCTCTATCCTTTCTCATTTCCATTATCTGCCTTTTGTAGAGGCTGTAATTTATTGCATTTTGCAACCTAGTAATTTATGGCTTTTTTATAATTCTTTCTGAGCTTTCAGAAGTAACAGCTCCATATACCCCAATGCATTTCATTGTCACACATGAGGCTTTCCCACCTCCCCCTGCACTTCCACTCTTTTCTTGTAACTTGCCTGTTTACTTGCTAAATTATTATTGTGCACTCAATAAAAATTGCATTTAAAAAGTGATAACTGAAATGACATTTAACATGGAAAGCACTTAAGAATAATTACACTATATGCATTACATCATTTTGTGACAGTTAATAAAAAAAAGTATCCGAACAGGGGGTTTTTTTTGATGGTGGGGGCTGTAGAGAGTGAGTGGTGGCATTTCATCACTTCTGTAAATGTACTCTTTAATTCTCACTGGAGTTCTTTGTCCTGGAGTTTTTCTGTATCCTGCCTTACTGGTAGCTTGGCTCTCCTGTATCTGGCGTAGTGGTTTAGGGTGAAGAATTCAGCCTTATTCTAAGAGGTTCAAGCATAATGTACTCAGCTTGATATGCTTTATTCCTAACTGGAAAAGCTGATAGGGTTAATTTACTTGGATCAGTAGCTTGAGTGACTTCTGCTATCACTTGTGTGGGCACTAGGGCTGTAGTGAGGGGAAAGGGAGAAGGTGATTCCTCCCTGTGGCGGTAGGAATTGCACATTGCCTTGATCCCATTGTGGAGACTGGGGCAATAGTGAGTACTTACGTGACTTTGGTTCCTGGCTGTGCCCTGCAGTGATCTTTTTTTCTGCAGAAAACTGCTGCTGGCTGTGGCTGAGAGTGAAACAGTTAATGTCCTTGCTTTATACTGTCCAATGACTTCTAGAGAAACGAGGAAAGTGTGCCAAACCCTCCTGACCCTGTGGCTCATATCATCACTGATATGACTGCTTGATTATTAGATTACCTGCAAAAGGCAGCTCCTTGACCATCTGCTGCATGAAACTCCTCAGCTCTACCCCAGCATCTGTCCAGCCTGGCTCTGTGGGCTGTAGTGAATTTCTAAGCATGTCAGCCTGGCTTCCCAGCTGGGCTTTCTTCTGCAGTGCCTCATCCTTCCTTTCCTGTCTACCTGCTACAGAGCCTCTGTGTATTAAATCCTTCATGGGCGATGCTTATCCCTTGCCCTTCTTCCTTTCTCCAGAAAGTGAGGTGAGCCTGGTCAGGCAGTCATACAGGCACCTTGAACCCAATCTTGTGTGGAGAACAAAAACTGGAGATATAGATGTGTAAACAGGATGGTGTTTCCAAGTAGGAGTCTCCTTCCTCTTGGACCCTTGAGCTACTAGCCAAAGAGAAGTGGTGGTGGACCCTTTCTGCTCTGTGTTTTGGGTTGCAGAGACAAAAAGAGGAACCTTGAATAGTAGGGCCTTGGCAGATTTGCAAATATGTTTGTAATCTAGCAAACAGATGATAGGAGCCATGGTACTTCACATTTGCAGGCTCTGTGGGGGGTTTTTGGAGTAGGTTGAGATGGAGAGCATGTATTTTCTGCAGTTCAGAGGAGTGATCTTCAGGAAGCAATACATGTGCTGGGTTTGGATACTGGTCCATGAATTGGAAAAGTAACAGGCTTGTGACGAGGTGATAGCAGGAGGACAAAATGGAAGCAGACCTTTATTTTATGGAGGAGTAGAGGAAAACAAAGAAGAAACTGTGAGAACATTAGTGTCCATGAACAAACTTCTCGGTGTGTCTGGTAATAGTGTGTTGCTTTTCTGTTGCGGTGTTGTGACTTGCCCTTCAAGTTAATAAACTGTTAATCACTTTATGGGTCATTTCATTCAAAATGTTCACTGAAGCATCATGAGGTTGAGATAAAGGAATGTTGTGAACTCAGGCATTTTTTGCCCCTTTTTTCTTCAAATGCACATATAACTAGAAACCAAGCAGAGGCAGTAATAACTAATATAGCTGGGAAAGTAATCTCCTAGAGAGATTACTGTGTGCTTCTTGGAGGAGGAAAAGGCATTTCTGGTTGCTTGCATCTTCTTTTATTATGATTTTTCTGAGTTTGAGCATACAAAGAGAGGGGGGAAACCTATCAATAAAATGCTCATCCACTTGACAATCAGTTTCATCTGGGAACTACTTGGTATTATCTTGGCTTAATTCATTAGTAAGAAGAAAAAAAGGCATTAAAAATGGACATCTTTGTTGAGAGCACTTAATTCTTTCCAACTAGAGTCAATTATGTCCTATTGAGTAAGCCCCATGCAGAAACCACTTACTTGTGAAATTCCACAGCCTGAGAGCAGATATGGAAAAATAAAGCAGCAGGAGGGTGGGACTCGGCTCCAGCAGGAGGGGTGAGAAATACCTGTTCTACCCTGAATTTGCCCATTGCCTGATTTGGGAGGCTGGGGTGCAGGGACTTGGGACAAGGAGGTCTGTGACATGCTGGGATTGCTGGAGGGAAGAGAGCAATTCTCCCCAGAGCCCAGTGAATGGCTGGGAGTGTGCTTTAGCTCTTAATGGTTTTATGGCTGAGAGTCTGTAGGGTTTGGGTGTTGTTTTTTCCCCTGTTTCTTTTGAGCCTACTTCTCAACAGCTCTTTGGTTTCTCAGGCACTGTGCTGAATGCTCTTGCATCACGTCAGGGATGACAATTCTATGCTGCTTGCACTTTGCTTTCAAAGAGGAGACTGGGCTGGTTTTTTGTAGGGTTTGTTTTGGGGGTATGGGGTTATATGGGCACCCTTTTGAGGCACACTTGCTACCTGTTTGTTCAGATGCTTTGCATGAGCCCATCACCATAGAGTCTGGCTTCTGGTGTGGAGTTGTTGCTGAGAAGTGCTGTCCAGGTATATAAGAGATTGTTTCATCCACAGGATGTTGATGAGTTTCACTTTTCAGCAGGAGTTAATCCCAGCAGCCTTGTTGCCTATGTTATTGAGCAGGTCAGGTGCAGTCTCCTCCTGGTTGTGTGCACTGTGGCACTGGGAGTGCTGGGAATGCAGCATTGATCAATCGAGGCGGAGGATTTGTCTGGTGACGACAGTAGTTTTGATAAGTTATATGGGGAGATTTATAAATGGTAGGAAAGGGAATGGCACTGAAAGAAGCAGCAAATTGTGAAGCATGCTTCCTGCTACAATTTTTGTGTGACTGAAATTTGGTGATGCTTTAAAATATTTATTGATCATCCAAGCGTACAGAGATATATGTGGTCTATATAATTGTCTGCGTTTTATTTATGATACTAAATCAAGTCAGTGCTATTATTTATGAACACAGTTGCAAACCTACTTTTCTGTTACATGATCATCTAAACTCTCCTACAAAAAGCATCCTCAAGGGCTGCCTGTCCTGGAGCATGGTGACATGTTTTGTGAGTGCATGAGTGAGAGGGGCTGCTGTCATGCTGTGGGGTCAATCCATAAGCCACTGGGCTTGGGAGAAGAAGCTGCAGAATAAAAACCATGATATTTGGAACATAAGGCAGAATCCTACAGCTCCAGGAAATTACTTCTTCATTTTAGGAGGAACATGATAAGGTAGCATTAAAAAGCACCTGCTGCATCACCATCAGATGTCTCACCATTTGATTTTAAATGTCTCATCTCAAAGAATTCCCAAACAGGTTTCCTTTAAAGCAATTGGAGCTGCTTGGGTTTCAGCTTTTGCTGCTGCTGTTTAGAGTAATGCTAATTAACATTCTGGGCAAAAGAGCAGAGAAGAGTGGGTATGAGAAATGCTTATAATTTGTAAATGCCACTTTGCTCTTCAGACACCTTCCCTCTGGGGAGAGGATTTCTTTCTTCCAGTTCTTGTTTTCCTCCCTTCCCTACCACTGTCTTGGACTAAAGCTGATGGTTGGACTTACATTTTGCCTTAAGCACCTGCAGGACTTTTCACTGTGCCTACCTGTGTAGTGATGGGTGTCTCTGTGTGGATGTGAGGGCTCCTGTTTGCATGCACAGCAAGACCATGCTGCTTTGAGTGTAGATGAACTCGTGGCTGGTGCATGCCTGTACCCAAGGAGGAGACATGTGGCAGCCTTGTGCCTGCTACGAGCTTCCCATTCCCCTGAATAAGATATGAGCAAATGGGGATGAAATCAGAAATTGGCAACTTGGGGTCTGCAGCAATTAATGTCTGGCCCTGATTAACTTTATGCTGGAATATTGTAAGACTAATGCCTGATGCAACCTGTTTTTTACACCAAGTAGCTCTGGATCTATCCCTGACCCTGAGATCCAAGGAGCAACGCCATTGCTCTGGATGCATACTGACAGGCCACACATGTTTTTCCTAAAGCTGATGGAAAGTGCTGAAAACAATCTACCAGTGCTCTGGGGGTCTGGCTTGTGCTGTAAAAAAGCTTTGTTTCTGCTCGTGGTAGTTTTAATTCAATGGTCAGTCCTCCTGGTGCAAGACTAATACTCTGTTCCTGCACTACCTGAGGCTTCCCCAACACTTTGCAAAATTTAACAATAAATGCTTTCAAAATGGGAAGTCAGTGAGACCATTTGGGCAGGGGAGGGTGATTTGCCCACCATCACACAGGCATGTCAGTTCTTCCTATGTGGCAAAGGGAGACCAAGTCCCCTGGCTCAGCCCTAGGAGCCAGATAATTGCTCCTCACCTGTGTCTAAATCTTAATTAATATCACAGGCAGTTGTAGGGGGAGTGCAGATGTGGGGCTGAGGTAGTGCTTTGTGATGGTGGCAAAGTGCAAGGGCAGAGCTGTTCCTGTCAGGGCAGGTGGGGCTGGAGCTCAGCCGTGTGCTTGTGAGAGTGAGACGGGGAAAGGCCTAGGACAACAGGGGCTGGAACCTTCAAATATTGGGGGGAAAATGAAGGGAGAGAGGACAAGGCAAGCAGGTGTGGGTGCAGATCTGTGTGACTGTGTTTGGGTAGAATCGAAGTGAGTACTTCTAGCTACTCAGGGAGTGCTGGCTTTCAGTTCTGCCTTCCACACTGTGGGTGCTTTTCTGCCGATTCCAAGGTCCAGTGGGGAACTGGAGACAATTCTTCCCCATCTCTGGGACAGCCCTGCTGTGGCTGCAGCAGTGTACATAGGTAGAGTTTGTTAGCTGCTAGGAATGATGTCTGGATTGCCATTCATCCTGCTGTCTCTTCTTTGGCGATATGGAGAACAAGCTCACAGCCCATATGTACCTGTTTCTGCAGAGCCTGTGTGTCTGGCTCTGCCTGGGAAAGAAACAGGCTGCTCTTTGCTCTGTGTCCCAGGCCTGTGACATCTAGAGAGTCAGTCACCTACAGTAGTTCAGATAGAGATAGATCATCTCTATCTGAGGGTGAGTTGTTTGCCTTTGCCTTGGTCTTTCTCATATGTTGACAACCACCCATCCAGGAGCCAAGTCTGTTCTGGCTGATACCAGAAAGCGGATGGAAGAGCCCATGAATCACTGCTGTACCAGTCAGGGCTTGTGGAGGACAGTTTACCACCATTAAGCCCCCAAAATGCTGATGAAACATGTAGTGGCTGGTTTGTGAGAGACAAACCAGGAGATGGAACAGCACGGACAAGGTCATCAGGAGATGACAAGGTCATCAGGAGATGGAACAGCAGGGAGAGGCTTCTGCCTGCAGCCCAGTGAGTGAGTGCCCATGTGTTGTACGCCTCATGGAGTTTCTAGAGAGTGGATCTGTGGGATGTTTGCCCTCTACTCCCCTCAAGGAAGAGTCCATGTCTGGCCCTTTCCATGATGATGATGGGTAGCCCTGTCCTTGCTTGTTTGCCTCAGCCAAATGAGCAGCTGACTGAGAAGTTGGCTGGGGCATGGGGAAAGGCGATTCACTGCTCCGCTAAGAGGTCTCTGCTGTATTTTCTCTTTAACATGAAGGCTGTTAGGGCTGAGATGTGACAACTGCACCTGCATGGCTCTGGGAGGCTGGCCCTGGCAAATCCTACACAGAAATAGCCTGGAGTGGGAGCTGCAGCAGCAGGGTGGGTTTAGCAGCTGCAGCTGACTGACAGCTGCAGGTTTTCATTGGAATAATAACATCTTTGGGTGGCTGTGAAGATGAGGAAGGTGGAGGAATTGGAAAGGGTGGGACAGCACAGATGCATGTGGCTGAAGCCCTCTGGTTGCTATGGGTTTGCCATCGTGCATCACTGCTAACTTCACCTCCTGCTCCTTATTCCACAACAAGATGTTTGTTCTCCCCACCACATTCCTGATCCATGATTTCTTTTTTTTCCCAAAGTTCTGGGTTTTGGCATCTGATGGAAAGGGCCCGGCTTTGACCCGTGACTGGCTATTTTGGAGATTGTTTTGAATAGCACCTGTTGACATTTCCTACTTGTTGCCTTAGTTGTTGTTTGAACCCAAAACAAAAACTGGGATAAGAAAAGCATTAACCTATGGGGAAAGAACAGATTAATTGGGTTTTTCATTCTATGAGAGTAGAAACTAAAGTAGGACAAATCTTTAGCTATGTCATGGGGCACAACAGCACAAGGCATAAGTGCCTGTTCCTCGTTAACTCTGTGTCTTCCTACCAAAAACACATTTTACATTTTCAGCAAGGGATATTTTCAGATTTGGCATTGTTAAAAGTTTTCAAGTAGGATCATGAAGCATTTTGTCATGTGAAGTGTAGGAATTTCCATTTCTGGGTGTCTTTAGGAACAGGTCAGAGAAACACATTAGGAAAGAGAACTGTGATAATAATGGCGGAAATTACATTTCTATGGTACCCCCAGTGGAAGGCAGTATCTGAGCAGGCTGTAACTACACAAGTTAATGAGATCCCTACCAGCCCTCTGCTGATGCTGTAGATATTTTTGAGTCTTTTAGTGGAGTCTCTCCATTTGGGTGTTGGATCTCTGGAGACTGCCTTCGGAAGAGAGTGTGTTTCTGTCCTGCCCCCGCATCTCTCCAAGTCTGTGCTGGAAACTACAGCCTGGTCTGAGTTTCTCAGCTGAAGGGTTTGGTGCAGCTGCTCAAATCTTTCCAGTGAGGCTTTGGAGGTGGGAGTAAGTTAAAAACCTCAATTGCACAGCCAATAGGACTTTTTAGAGGGCCATCTCTTTATTAATACATCTCCATGTATCTATTAATATCTTGATATATGTTCTATATTTTAGTTAAAGTCTCAGTTTCTGGACCCAGTGGCTGAAAGAGCCATCATCACTGGGGGCAGAAAAGATGAGCCTGGAAATGTGTGGAAGAAAGTTGTCTACAAGTCTGTTCCCCATCCTTTGGGGTCAAAGTAAAGCTTTGTGACCCTAGGCCACAACAGAGAGGACTTTGTATTAAGCAAGACTGATGACTTCCTAACAGGGTGGCTAGGAAAAAACTGGAGAAAATCAGCCTCTTGGCCTCTCCCTCGCCAGTGGACAAGAGCTTTCAAATGGCATAGGTTAGGTGGATCCTGCATCAGCCAGTGGAATGGGTTGCACAAGGGAGTCTCTTCCAGTCATATTTCCATCCACTTTGGGCATTTACAGAAATGCTTCCAGTGCTCAGATTAGGGAGAAAAGCTTGTAAGCCTGAATCTCTGAAGATCAGAGAGCCCCATAACCTACATCAGAAAGTAAATCAGGAGAACTGCAAAGTTGCTATTTCGAAAAGTACAATTTCTTTAAAATAGATCATTACTCTGCAGAAACCTGTAGGGGTAACTGTTGACAGTGCTGACTTCTGCTGGCCTAGATTTCAATCGCTCCAGCTCTAATAAGAGATTTACTTTAATTCCATGTCAGTTGAGTTATCCCAAATTCTCATTGCTGCAACTAGGAGCTGAATTTGGCCAGTGGTGGCCATCAATAAGAATAAAAGGCAGCACTAAGTAATTGTTACTCTTTTTTTTTGTTAGAAAAAAGTCTAAAAGAAAAGTCTGTGAAATACAGCTTGGAGTGTGAGAAGCTGCACAGCATTTTTTCTACAACTCTTCCTACGAAAAGTAGCAGCTTTTCTGGCACAGAAGATAAAGTTGTTTGAGGAGGGAGGCCTGGTTATTTATTTAAAGTCAGTTCTCTGAGGATCTCAGAGTCTTGTGTGGTTTGATGCAGAGTGGGTGAGGGGGCTATGCATGGATTGTTCCTGCAGGGAATGGGGATACATGCTCTCCACCTTCCTTCATAGCAGTGGTGCTGCCTTCCTCATCCTCCTCACTGTTGGGGAAACTGAGTCTATTGAGATCATGTTTTGGGTCCCAGTTAGCTTTTGCAGTATCAGGAGCCTAAACATTTAGCCTTAGAAAAGAAGCAGCTTAATAAAGGAAAACAAAGTTTTAAACTGTAGTGAGAGAGACAGAACTGCATCCAGAATTGAGAGGCAATCTGAGGAGGAGAGGAGTTTCTTGATTTATCTTATAACCATCTATATCACCTTCCTCTGTTTATGTCTTCCATGAACTCTCTAAAACTATCATTCCCAGCACAAACCCTCCCTCCCTACCAGGGCTTCCTGCTCCATTCCCCCTCTCCTCCAAATCCTCCTTTGGTGTCCCCTTTCTTCTGAAACCTGTTCTTCTCCTAGTGGGCCCAGCATGGTGCTTCAGTACAGCATGCGCCTCTCTGACAGAAAGCACTTCAAACTCTTTTTTTTTTTGTTAAGATGATGATCCATTCCAAAATTGATTTTAATCCTTGCTTATAAGTAAACCAGAGGGAAATTGAGTTCTGTTGAACCGATATAAATCAAGTGCATATTTCTGGAAGAGCTTCCAGAAATGGAAGGATTCTGTGATTTGCGCTGCTGTATTGATGCAGCTTTAGATCTGACCTATCCCTTGCTTTGGTACAACATAATTGCATTCTCTTAGGGACGGTGAGATAAACCTGATGTGATCCATGGTGAGAAGGCACTGACTGATAAAATGAATATCAAATATAGCCAGTTCATGCACCTTTACCTGTGACAGCATCCCTCCTGAGGTTCTCTAGGTATAATTGTAATGGTGCTGATCTGAAATGAAGGTGTTCTGTAGAGGCATGGCTTAACCCAACTGCTTAAACTCTTCTACTTTTATCCTGAAGGAGTGCAATTGAATTACCTTTTGAAAACACTGAAGCTTTTCTTATGTCATATATAAGCAAGAGAGCGACCAGAATCAAGGATCAGGTTGGAGGTTTATGTTTTGTTTCTGCTTTACTGTACAAGTGTATATTTTCAGAGTACATGTGATCTCTGAAAGCATTTGGACATTTATTTGAGATGCCGGAGCTGTTCTCTGCCTCTCATCCATCAGCTCAGCAGGCTCCTGGAGGCTTGTGCCCTGACCTGGCAGCAAGACCCACGCCATCTAAGGGGCAGTTAATGAGCAGAGGGGTGCCTGGGCAGAGCTCCCACCCTGGTTGAGACCTCAGGTTTTCAACCATGGGATGATTTATTTTTACAGTGCTTTATCTGAAAGGAGAAGACTGAGTGTGAAGTCATCTGGTACTGAAATACCTTGCAGAAGGCTTGTTCTCTGCAGACAGCCCAGGCAGGTCTGAGAGCTGTTGCTCTGAGAGCTCCGTGTACAAGGGTTTGGGCTGCTGAAGACTAAAAGCAGCTTTCCAGGCCAAGGGAGGTTTTCTATAATCCAGGCTAACTGTGCATAGCCCTTTATCCCTGTCTAGTTGCTAAATTATGCATAGCAGTCTCAGGTCTGCTTTGGAGCTGGCAGGCCTCAAGTCTCAGCCGTGGAGACTCATCATCCTGGGCTGAGTGAGCAGAATTACAGCCAACGCCAGCGACACTGGAGGATGGGAGACATGGGTACTGGATGGTGTGAGCAGTTCCACCTCTCCATTCCTTGCTTCCTCTTGTGGGCAGGTGGGAGTAAGTTACCTGTGGTACTACTGCCTTTTAGCTGGGTCCTTAGTGAAGGAAGGAGACCTTAGTTCTATGGTTTGTTTGCTTCATTTATAGCTGTCTCTGAGGAGCAACTAAACTGCATATTTTACCCTGTCCTGTTTTTGCAGAAGAGCTGTGAAGAGCTGCTCAGAGGGTGCTTTCTCATTATTGGGTAGGTGGAAGGAAGGAGCACAGCAGGGAAATGGTACTGTGTGAGGAGAGAAGGAGATGGGTTAGTAAATGTCAAGCTGTTTGCCTCCTGCGCAGGCTCCAGCACATCCCCAGGCTGCAGGAGCAGCAGCTCTTGTCAGAATGAGGCTGAGGTTGTGCCAAGGGTCAGGTCAGGCTCTGCAGGACTAGCTGCCTGCATGGCTCCCAGGGGCCCAGGGGACACGGCATCTGTGGTACTGGCTCTGGGTAGGTTGACAAAGCCCTCACTGGACTGCAGCACCTTTCCTTTTGCCTTTTCCATCCACATTCCTCAACAGGGAAAATCAGGATCTAGCACCTTCCAGGCCAATGACAGATTTGGCAGAAAGCCATCTCCATACCCTCTGTCTGTCCCCATCCCCCTAGCCCCCACAGTGGGGTGTGATGTGCTCTATAGGACACACTGCACAGGCAGCACCGATTGTCCTAGCGTGCTGTCAGTGCGGCTGCTATCGCTCTTGTCACTGCCTGCTTGATTATCCCTGACGCTGCGCCGAGGCTGACATCCTCCTAATGTGATATAGACACCACAATGATTACCATCATTGCAAGAACTATAAGCACCAGACGATGAAATTTAACAACAGTAGGTGCAGCAGGGACAAGGGGCAAGATGGGAATTGTGCTGTCTCTGCTCTCTGCCTGTGGATCTGAGCAATTTCCATCTTCCAGCAGGATTTCTGGGATTTTGCACTCTTTTTTTTTCCTCCCTCTGCTCCTTGCTCAGCCTGGACCTTGGAGGTCATTTGTACAGTTGTTCTCTCTGTTAGAGAGGTCTGCTCTGTGTGCCCAAGACACAAGCAAGCCTGCTACAGGGTTCCTTCTCTTCCGATTCAGTGATATCTTGACACCATAGAAAACCAACAGGACCCTGCTGTAGGTGAGACTCAGAATGGGCCAGACCACTGCTTGTCTGTGTGGAGACCAAAGTTCCTGAAGCTTGAGGAGAAGCACCAGGTGAGGATCCGAGCAAGTGTCACCTCTCAGGGCAGGTCTCCTGCCACAGTGTTTGCAGTACCAATTAATTTTCTTTGCAGAGACCATATCTGGGTCACTGAATGCACTGATCAGCATGGGTCTGGCTGCAGGAGCTTGGAGTATTCCCCTGAACAGAGACCTTTGCTACTCCCCATAATGATGCCAGACAAGAAAAGCTTTATTTTCCTATGTATGGCCTTTGTATGTATGGCCATGACATGGCACAGTCTCATCACTGGGGTGCGAGGAGTTATCTTGGGTGTGTGTGGCTGCCATTCCTATAGAGGTGGGGTTTGGTCTCTGCCTCCTTTGCTCAGAGGCCCCCACACTGAGGTGGGATGCTGTGGGGGTGGGATGGCCACCAGCTGTGTTGCTGCATGTAATGCTTTGCTCTTTTGCAAACATGCCAGGTTTGCTCTATAATTAAACCTTGGTGTTTGGACTGCAGCTGTCCAAAGCAGGTGTATTGGATTCATACAGGGAGGTGGAAAAAATATAATAATTTCTGGAAGATGACTGTTAGCCAGGCCAGGCAGTTTTTGCAGTAGGGGCTGGAGCAGAGCAGAATCTCCTGAAAGGATGTGGGGCTTGTCCCTGAGCAAATTCCTGCTGAGTCTGAGCTGTGGGTCCAGCCTGTTCCTGGCATGGTGGGGCTGAGAGCTGCTGGGGTTGCCAGCTGCTCTGTTGGGGTTCAGGTTTTAGTGATTGTTGATGTTATTTTTTGAGCAAGATGGAGAAGAGATTCTTGGTGTGGTGAGGCTGCTGTGCCATTTTGGGGAAGGGCTGCTTCTTGGAGGGTGGGAAATAGAGCTGAGGACAGAGAGCCTAGCCCTGTTTTGGATTGCATGTGTATCCCATCATCCCAGCTCTCCCTCTTGTTCTGGAAATCAGCCCTGCTGCTATGCAGAGAGACCAGTGCCCACAGGAAACAACAAGACTTGGCCTGTTGAGACAATTTCTGCTTTCTAGTGGTGCCCAAAGGCATGTGCAATAACAGTACCCTACAGGGAGCTTGTTGCCTTCCTTTGTGTTTTATCATTGGATATCTTGACCCATGGGAAGGTGATGGGTCCTCTTCCAGTAGTTGTGGGATGATTTCTGCACTCTATTCTATTCCTTCTGAGGCTTCCCAGTCTCATGGTGATGTGTGCACTTATGGAGAAATCGGGGAGCTCCAAAACTTTTCTCTGAACCCTGATGGCTCCCTGGATATAGAGACAGAGAAAATTGATAGCAGACATGAGCATCATTTGCTGTGCCTTAGGAGCAAGGTAAACTAGTGAAGTTAGAGAAGGAATGCTCAGAGGCAGTATCAGACCTGTCTCTTGGGTTACACAGTTGCGGTTGTAAATGTGGATTGGCAATAGGTTGTGCTACCAGCTCTACTTTTCAGTAAGGCCACTTAGCACTTCTCTGCTGGTTTAGAATATCTTCTCTGCTTTTTGTAGTCCTTCTTTATTTAACATTATTTGAGACTAAATTTTTCCCATTCAAGGCTTTCTTGAGTGGTTTGACTCTTATCCCCCTCCACTTGCCAGTGCGTTTTGGAGTGGTGTTTGGTGTTTTGGTTTTTTTCTATTTTTTTCAGCTCAATACTTTCTGGGGTTTTTTCCTTTGTTATCATTTTCTCCTGCTCTTGCTACTTAGGAGTTCAATCTGGCAACCACTGCTACACTTGGCTTTCCAGTGTCATACCTGGATCTCAGCTACTGCATCCAGCTTGAGCCCT
This sequence comes from Turnix velox, assembly GCA_013400935.1. NCBI lineage: Eukaryota > Metazoa > Chordata > Aves > Charadriiformes > Turnicidae > Turnix > Turnix velox. Next base: position 155,101 of record VZTY01034243.1, on the reverse strand, counting down.
TCCCATACTCCTAATAAAATTTGTAATTTATAACTTGATCTCTGCCCCACCCCCAAAATAGAGCACCTCCCTCCTCTGTGTTGCCCTAGGGCCGACAACTCTGTAGATGCCTCAGGAGGCCTGTGCAGCCCTTCTGTCCAGTAGCTTCGAATTTGCCAACAGTGTTGAGCAGGGCCAACACTGGGAATTAGTAATTGCTTCAGCATGGTAGTATTGGGTTTTGCTCTCTTGTTCCTGTATTGCCACCTGTTGTTGGGGGGCATGTAGACTGTAAGGGGATGGAGTTCACATAGGGTTTGCAAAGCCCAGTCTATCAGGATCATACAACCTGTGACCCTTCTCTCCCTGAGGGCAACAGTATGACTGATATGAGTAATCCTGCATGGAATTTGGAAACAGGGGTTTCTTGACTCTGAGGTCACTGCTGTTACAAATCTCAGACCCAGGTCCCTGAACACCAGATCAGAGCAGAATTTTGATGAGAACGACTTTCTAATCTGGACAAAAATTAAGGGCTTTTGCCATTACTGAAGAATGTTTGAGATGCCTTTGGCCAGAAAATTTGTCCTGCAATTCAGCTCAAGGAAAAACCCAATATGGGAAATGTCACCTTAGATAAGTAAAACCCAGCCAAGGTCTGAACAACCCGAAGCAAGACACTACAAAGAAGAGCTTGAAGCTATCTTAATTGCCTGGAGTGCTACCATTCATTCTCCTGCCTGTCTGGTACCTTCTTGTGCTTCTATGGTCAACTGTTAATTCACACTGGATTGCGCTAATTAATGCCAATGAACTGTTCAGCCAAGAAGACTGCAGAGCTCTGCAGCTGCAGAGAGGGCTGGAGGAACATCTCCTGGTTTCTTTTTCTGCTCTTTCCTCCCTTGTGGACAGGCACCGTTTCTGTCCATGACCAATAAGAGCCAATTTTCTGTTTCATAACAGGAAAATACTAATGTCAGGACGCCCTCCTTACCCCGAGCTTTCTCCTTGAAGATTGCTCCTCTTTGCTTTCCTAATTGCCGTTGCTCAGCTGGAGGTAGCTCAGGCCTTCCGAACACCTTATTTTGTTCTTCTGTTACTAACCAAAGGGAAAAAAGACGATGAGAGAATAGTGCTTTGTGTCAAGCATTACTTGCTTTAACTCTTTCTGAGCAAATGAGAGATGTTTTTCCCTAGCATAGGATGTTTTTCCATTGGCAATAGACACTTGGTATGAAGCTTAGGGTGTGAAAGAGCTGTGCTGTGCCTTTAAACTATGTTCTCTTATCAAAGCATCCTCTTTGGAGATACTGTGCTCAAATAATGATCACTTGTAAGACAGGAGTTGCCAAATTGATGTGAAATATGGGTGGGTTTTGGGACCAAAATGGTATGAATGTAGCCCTTGGAATCAAGTTGTCTGAAAACATAATACTTAGAGTTGCCCTTCCTTGAAGTCTGAAGCCTGTGAGAGGGCAGTGAAGGCATGTTTCATGAGTTTCTTAGGAACTGAGGAGTCAGATGTTTGGCTCAGTGTCCCTGCTCTTGGTTTGTGGGCTGTTTTCTTGCAGGTTCAGTAACTAGGAGAATTCACAGAAATGCTTGTTTTCTCAAAAACAAGTGGGCCTGAGCCTTTAGTGTGCCACCCCACTGGTAGAGGTGTTGGGTTACCATTCTGGTAGCCAGGACAGGTTACATGAATCCCTTGGGGCCTTTTTGAGAAAAAGGCAAAACAATAAGCCACTTGCCTGTAATAAGCTAGGATGGAGTAGTGAAGTAGGCAGACGCAAGGCTGCTGAGAGAAGCATGCTGTCTGGAATTTCCTAGTGGCATGGAAGAAAGTAGCGGAGGCAGAGCAGAGACCCCACAGAGAGCTGAGGAAAGCAAAGTTGAAGCCTGAAGATTAACCCTGTAAGTCTGGAGTGACTGTGCAGAGCTAAAAGAGCAGGCTTTTGTTTAGTCTCCAAGTGTACGCCTGTATCTTCAGCCTCAGAAACCACTTTGTTTAACCACAAAAGCAAAGGAAGACAGTGACTCTGAAATTCATTGCCACCTGCCTTTTAGCAGTGGGGTTGCTTATGGACAAGGGTAGAGTAAGTAGTCTCCCAACATATCAGAAAGCTCTCATCCTTTTCCTGAGCTGCATAACATGCTGCCATCCAGATCCTGGGTGCCTGCCTGCCCAGGCCTTTTATTTTTTGCTGCTATTGTCAGCCTGGTGGTTGTCTCTAGCTAAGGTTCTCCTTAGTCCTGCCTTTGTGCTGCCAGCTCAGGGCAAAATGTAGGGGTTTCTGAGGTGTGTGCTTGTCCTTACAGAAGCTGATTGTTCACTCTTGGTGCTTGGGTGCTGCTCTGGCACTCAGGGCTGATCAAGGCAGAGATAGTCAGGTGTTTGAGATGTTTCTGCACCACCTGGTCTCTGTCACAATGGTCAGATCTGCAACAAACCAGCGGTTACAGGAAAAGTATTCCACCTCTAATGAAGTTTCAGCAAGAGAGTTTTTAGTCCCATGGGAAGGAATGATTCAGCTTCCAAGGATCATGCAAGCTTGAGTAGGTGCCAGATGTGCTTAGTGTGGAAATCACAGTTAAACATGGAGTCAACTACCTCCTTGGGGAGGTCCAGCTCCCCATGGAGAGTTTTCTGCTCCCTTATGTCTCCTTGTCTGGAATTGAGGGTATTTCCAAGTAACCCAAGGATTCAGAAAGCAGAATCCTGTTTACTGTGAGCTTCTTACCTCAGTCCTTATCTGTTCTTAAGTATCTTTTCTCAGATGGTTATAAAAGGGTTTTTTCTCATACTCTATGTTGGTTGCATCTGAAATTGAAGACAGGCCAAATTACCAAGTCAAAAACCATCTGAGGAAATAACTAAGGTGTTGATGGTTGCCAAGTCTTCTGGTGGGACTGAGTCCTTGTTGGGGCAGTGCTGGTGCAAACAGCATGTCCTTTGGGGCTGTCATTGACCCCTGCAATTGTGTGATGTGTCTTGGGAGGGCAGGCTCACGGTCCACAGCTGTACAGGTAATAAACCCCAGCATAAATCTTGGCAATAAAGCCAATGGTATGAGAAGCAGGTGAAATGCATTTTTTTTCCTGGTTACAAAGCCTTTCTTCCCTTATTCCCCTAATTTCAAAAGCTGATGTTGTTACCTAGTCCATGCTGCTAAATTTTTTTTAGAGGATCAGCTTTTCCGTGGGAAGACTGCTGTGCCTCTCTCTAGTATTGACTGTCTTTCTTTCTCTTGTTTCCCTTCTTAGATCTACAATGAGAACAGAAACCTGTTTGAAGTCAAGGAGAACGTGCCTAAGAAAGTGGTGGAGAAGGTCGCAGGGGACATAGAGAGTCTCTTGGCCAAGAAAGTCCGTGCTTTAAAGGTAAGGTGATGGGCCTGTGTACTACTTCTGTCCAATGTCTTCAGTTTGAAGAAGAGGGTTGGTGTTGGCGTAGTGTTATGAGGTTAGGTTCAAAGTAATTTCTGTGGTTGTGTGGCCTTTTCTGGAACTGCATCATATGTGTGGAGTATATCTGGGGTGTGAAGTGAGGACATATATTGTGAGGATCTTCATGCTTTTAATGCTTTTAATGTGACCACCTGATGGTGCTGCCACAAGACTACAAGTGACAGCAAAAGCCTTGCAGCAAATTCGACCCAATGATATAACTCGGGATGTGGTGAGCAGGAGCAAAGGTGTTATGGGTGGTGTCCCTGCTCATAGAAGTGTTTCAGGCAAGTCAGGGTTCTTTCCCATTTGGGAGAGGATGGCTCCTGAGTACTGTGGTTGGCTGCTTGTATGAGTTGCCCTCATGGGTGCCTGCATGTATTTCCAAGCTATTGTCCCATTTTGTAATTATTAATTTATTTTAAAATTAATTAATTTTATCCATAGTAGAGTGAGGGACTATGGCCAAAAAAACTTGGTCACCCTTCAGCCTGATCAGCACAGGAAAAAATGTCTTTGATAGGAAAAGGTGTTGCAATAAATGAGGTGTAACTAAGGCAGTGAGAATCTGGAAATTACCTGTCTCCATTGTACTAATAACCTTGTTCAGCTTCCAATTTGGTTTCCTTTGTTTGGGTTTTTGAATAGGGCTGGTTGGTGCACTGTTAAGGGCTTGGCTTGATACTGGACCTGATGCAGAGGGATGATTCTGGCAGCACTGGTTAGATAACGAGCACTTGGGGAAGTTTTATTGCAGTGGAAACAATGATCCGTTGACCTAAATTAGTCCCTCCTGAGGACTCCTTCAGAGTGCAGTTGCTGGATTAAGAGTCTTACATCCAGCTTGCATGTAAATTCTTGGCATCTTGGATTGGTGGAGCTGACAACCAAATCTGGAAGCTTATGGGAAAAAGAGAAATTGAATCTTCTGAATTTCCTCCATGTTATGCTAAGCTCTTTTGAAGCAGTGGGTCTTCCGCAGCTTCTTCCACTCTCCAGCTTGTGTTTTCTTCTGTCTCAACTCTCTCCATTGTTGAATCATCCCTCCTGGAGTCATTTCCTCCCCTTCTCTCATGACTCACAAGAGTGATAATGACATCTTGAAATATATTTTTCCACATCTTAGTCAGGTGGGAATCCATGTATCAGTGAGGGCAGGTGAGGAGGGAGAAATGTATCCTCTCCCTGAGGTATGAATTGCCCTGTCACTCATGTATTCACTCAGCTGAAATTATGCCTCCCTCTTTCTCTTGCTCCAAGAGGGAGAAGGGATATTGCCCGAGTTTTGCAGGAAGGCACTAGCCAGCCTTGGGGCATGCATGATGGACACATACTTCAAGAGATGTTTTTGATGAGAGATGATGATTCAGTCCAGCCATCAAAGAGCTTGTTTTTCTCTAAATGAAAATATTAATATGGCTTTATTAAACACCATGCAGAACACTTATCAATAATACATAGCTTCTTACCTTGTGTGTCGCATTTCTAAGAGGCAGAAGTCGGGCACAAGGAAACAAAAGCTGTGCTGTCTGGCCCTGGCAGTTGTGGTGCCACACAGTGGCATGGGTCTGATACTAGCAGGACATTTGGATTTCACATATGCTTTTCCAGTGGAGTGTAGGAGCCAGGGGTGTGTGCGAAGAGGGTAACTGCTTCCTAAAATAATTGTCATCTACAGGGGGCTTGTTATTTGGATGCTATCCCTCTCTTTTTGTTCCAGACCATCATATCTGATGACATTCTCATCATGGGACAGAAAAATTCTCAGGAAGATGTTTTTCTGATCCCCACCTTTTCCAGCTGGCAGAATTGAAGAGCATCTACAGCTGGTACTGGGGGACTTTGATGTCATGTCTCGTGCAGCAGCCTCTGTTTGACATGGAGTTTTATCACTACTGTCTATTTCCCCCAACATCCTCTAGTTTTTCTCCATGATGATTTCATTGTTTCAAGCCTGCCCTTACACCCTCTATTGAGCTCTATAGTTCCAGCTGCCTTGTATTTCGAATCTTTAGTAGGATGGGTAATAGAAGTGACAGTCTTCAATTCTGAAAGTACTGCTAGTCTCATTTGAAATGAAAGTTATGCTGCTGAGGTGGAGTAACTCCTGAAGAAGACAACATTAAATTTATGCAGCGTATGCATCGTGGGGAAGTTCCTGGGACCTCACTGCAGGGGAAATATAAGGAAAGAGTAGGTATATTCCAAACCGGGTAGAAGTTTGAGAGTCTGCTCTTGTCCATACTGATGAACTTGCCCTTGTTGGTGATAAGATAGAAATCTTCCTTTAGGTGTGGAAAGCAACAGGGTGGTAAGCTGCAAAATTACTATAACTCCCTGTTATGTTTTCCTTGAGGTGGGTATCACAGCTGGCTGGCTCCTGGATCAACATAATCTGAGACGAGCATTCAACAGGTTGGTTGACAGATAGATTCTTTAGATTTCCCATCTCTTATTCAATTTCTTGGTGTGTTCGGACCCCTCCTTGCCTTTGTATGTGCCCAGAGAGATGTATATTTACAGGTGAAGGCTGCTTTGGTGAGCTGGTTCAGGAGGGCAGCCATTGGACTTTGCTGCTGATAGTACAGTAAGAGAGAAAGAGCAAAGACATCCCTGAGGGTGGGCATGGGCTGCTGCCTACTCCAAATTCCAAAACCCAAGGGGGATTTTTCTCTCTTCCACTGTTTTTTCCTTCTCTCAGTGTAGCCTGTCCAGGAGAAGCAGCCTCCAGGTAGGAGTAGTGAGACGTTCCCTTGCTATAAAACCTCAGGGGCTGTATTTGGTGAAGTTGGTGAAAATAATCCATTTCTCTGAAGGAAGGAAGGAAAGGAAGCAGCAAAGATAAGAGGCAATGGAAAGAGCCTCCTTTGCCATCAAATCCAGCCCTCTTGCCTTCCCCATGTGGCCAGAACACAAGGATACCTTAAATTCTCTATGCTGTTTGCCTGCCTTCAGATCTGGGCTGCTCCTTCCTTCCACACTGCTTCTCTAGATGCCCCAGCTCTGTCTGCTGTTTGTGGCCAGCAAGGAGATCTTTTCAGCCCAGGCCCTCTTTCTCACCTGTGCTGGCAGTGACAAATAGTGTGGATCAAAAGGAGGGTAGTGCTGAGGCTGTGGAGATCACAAGAGGCTTTGGAAAGTGTCAGTGCAAGGGGTTGATAAATCATTTCCCCCATGGGATGCTGGTGGCATGGTTAGGCCAGTATTTTTTCCAAAGAGCTGTTTAAGTTTTGCATGTTGCTCATCACCAGCAAGAAGTTTTAGCTTAAGATGAGGTTTGTTTTTATTTCAGATGGACCTCAGCCATATGTAATGTCAAATACAATGCGTTGAGCGGAAGTGCAGCAAGTGGCATTTAATCTCTCAGAATTTCAATCAGTGTGTATTATTTGTGTGTGTATTTTACACAGGTGTATATATGTAGTATGTTTGGTGTACCTTGTGTGACTCTGGTGATGAGATAATTAACAGGATGTACCAGTAGTTAAAGGAAAAGTTTGTGTGGTTTCTTAGTTTTTGGGTTTGTTCTTGGGGCTTTTTTCTGCTGTTAAGGAATTTAAACACACAGCAAAGCTTGCACTTAGCTCCAGTGAGATGAATATTTGGAGGAAAGGAGGGGTTTAGTAAAAGGCTTCAAGATTCTTGTTCCTTCAGCCAAAGTATAGGAGCTCACAGTATATTTTTACGGAAGACTTTCAGATTCTCCTATAACAAGAGCTGGAAATCCTACACTTGTCATTAAATACCTTCTTTTGGCAAAAAAAATTAATATAAAGAGCAAGACTCCAAAGACTTTCTGTTTTTTGAAAGCATACTGCAGGGAGTCTGTCTATGTTTCTTGTGGCTACGAAGCCTGTGTCAATATGACTGTAAGAATTTGGAACTATCTTCCTTTACCTAGGATCCTACGGGAAAGCAGCTGGAAAAGCTGAAGTTTGGTGCATGGCGAAGATGAGCAAGGCTTGGGTTTTCTTACCACTTCAAGCAAATGTCTGAGTTTTGACTCTGATTTTCCCACATACTTGTGTTCTTGTTTTGCATGTGCCTTCTGATCACAGAATGACAGAATATCAGGTATTGGAAGGGACCTCAAGAGATTGTCTAGACCAATCCCCCTGCCAGAGGAGGAACACCTAGACTAGGTCACATAGGAATGCATACAGACAGGTCTTGAATGTCTCCAGAGAAGAGATTCCACAACCTCTCTGGGCAGCCCATTGCAATGTTCTGTCACCCTTGCTAGGAAGAAGTTCTTTCTCAGATTCCTGTGGAACCTCCTGTGTTCCAGCTTGCATCCATTGCCCGACTCCTGTCATTGGAGGTCGCTGAGAAGAGCCTGGCTCCATCTTCCTGACACTCACACTTTACGTATTTATAAACACTAATGAGATCACCCCTCAGTCTCCTCCAAGCTAAAGAGCCCCAGTTCCCTCAGCCATTCCTCATTACCCAGCCGTTCCAATCCCTTCATCATCTTTGTGGCTCTGTGCTGTACCCTCTCAAGAAGTTCCCTGTCCTTCTTGAACTGACACGATGGTGTGAATAGCACCTGTCCATGCTTTAGGATCCTCTGATGGAGGGCATGTCGGGATTTTGATGCATTACCATGAAGAGCCAACCCAGCTTCCTGGGGGCAAGAGCTGGTCATTGGGGGCATCAGTGGAAAAAGGAGCTGAGGCTGGCTGGTCTTTCAGTCCCGGGTGAATGCTCAGTGCATTACTGTTGAGCTGGGACAAGTTCCAAGCTCCATTTGTGTCTGGCACAAGCATATATCAAGAGTGCAGAGGGGATTTAATTGGACAGGTTTATCCCTTTAACAATTCTGATAGCCCTGAGATTTCCCTTGCAGTTATGTGGTGAACAGAGTCTTTATCACCTCCTCTGCTCCCTGATAGGGACACTAAAATGTTTCACTTGTCCAGAAAGCTACAAAAATTGGCATGCAGCAAAACATCTCTCAGCCCAGTTCAGAGCATCCCTCACTGCCCTTTCTCTCTGTGGCAGAGATGCTGACCTCTGTTTTGACATGAGCTGGTGGGAAATCAGCACTGTGGGCTCAGAGTCTTTCTCTTCCTTCCTTCTCTGCTGGTGGTGTTGCTGTGCTCTGGTCTATTAGGGCAGGCAGTGAAGGGGATCAGCATTGAGCAGGAACAGCCCTGGTGTCATATTGGGCTTCTCGAGTGCTGACAGTGTAAGGTTCCCTTGCATTTCACTGCCCTTCTGAGCTCTCTGAAGCAAGCTCTTCCAGGCACTCCTTGGCCAAGTCATTGGTGTATTTAACTAGAGGGGTTCCCAGCCATGAGGGAGAGACCCTCCTGAGCTGTTGTGCATCAGGGGTTTGGGTTGAATGTCAGCATACAGTGCTGTACATGTGGCCCTTTTGGGTTTTCCTGCTGCCAACCCTGGATTTTTCCTGGTGGATGGACTTGTGGCATGCCCAGGAGACCACCAGTAGTCACACCCAACCCAGCTTAGTGCCCAGGCTTAGACACATGTTATGCATCTCACCTAGGCAGCAAAATGGGGGAAGGAAGAGGGAATAAGTGTAGTTCAGGTGAGCTTAGATGTGGTTCTGGTGGGATTTGAGGCTTTGCCTTGCACACACATGGCCATGGACAGGAGCTCTTCTGTTTGTGGAGGAAGGACCACAATCAGCATCAACCTTGTGCAAGTTGAAATGCAAAACATTGAGAGATATGACCTGCATGCTTTGTTCATTCATAGTGACAAATCCATCCCTCTTCCCGCTTTTTTTCTTATTGCTGATTGGTGGTTTTTATTTTTAATTCCACTTTTAATTCACTCCTAAGCAAATCTTGATTGACTGTTTCCACGTATTTATTTATTTGTTTACTAATTTGTGTGGGTGTGTGTCTTCTCCTGCCTCATGATTGTTCTTGCTCTGGACCTGCTCCAGTAATCCAATTTGAATCCAATCTCCCAGGTCTGGAATTCCAATTTACTGATTGCAGAGGGGAGCCGAACAATGCCCACACACCAAGATGGGGGTTTACTGTCTAATCAGGGACAATCAGATGTTTGTAACAAGTCTATCAGAGCTGTATTGGGCCAGTTTGCCAAGTGATGTAAACGGCTTTCTTAACGACCCTAACACGATTTAAGGCTTCCTGCACTTTCATGCAGATTATGTTGAACATTTCCCTTTCTTCTTCCGTGAATGCTTGGCAGCAGCCCAGCCCAATGGGCTTTATGACTTCGTAAGCCCATCAGTGGACTCTGCAGCTTTGGAGGTTTGTGATGGTATGGGGTCTCCTACTGCTGCAAAACCAGCTCTATAAATGACCTGATGATGTCTCTTGGTGTAGCCCTCCAACACAGAGTGGAGTTTTCTTACTTTTCCTGTGCAAATAATTAGTTTCCTGACCTTCCCCTTCATGAAAACTGAAATATCCCTCTGGTGCAGTACCTTGGTGGCTAGCTATCAGCCCGGGGAAGAACTAACCCTGGTTCTCCCACTCCGGGCCTGTCCCAATTAGGTCTGTACCTGAAGCTTTTGCCTGGGGATGGGGTTTAGGCTTATGGATCCCCTCTTGGATGCCCCAGAGCATCTTCCCTTTGGCAGGGGCTGTGTGCTGCACTCATTCCTGACTCAAAGGGAGCTGCAGGATGCTGACAGTCCTGGCACTACATCCAGGGCTGAGGTTCATGTTCTCAGGTCATGCAGCAGCAATGAGAGCTTTTGCTGGGCTTTTAACTGGATGAAGTTTGCCCTCACTCCTGCTTCCCAGCACTGCTGGGCTGGTTTGCACACACGAGGAGGAAGACTGTGACTCTCTAGTAGGAACTAACCTTTCTTGGAATGTTTAATTGCTGTGTATGCCTTGTCTTTCCATGCTCGGCACCCTGCAGTGTAAGGAACCCAGAGACCTCAGATGCCAAGTGAAGAGAAGGATAAAAAAGTCCTTTTTTTTTTTTTCCATTCTGAAGGAGTGTTGTGTATTTGACAGCAGTTTGTATGTTATTTTTCATTTTTTCCTGGTTTCTCTAGTACAGGAGCAGGGCTTTTAGCAGAGGTGGAGGTACCTAAAGCCATTAGTGTTGTCAAGGGATTTGCAGCAAGTGTAGTTCTTGGCTGTCTCAGCTCCATCAGCTCTGTCCTTACCCTCTTGAGCTCCTGAGGCCCGATGGGGCTGCCTTACTCCATGTGCTGAAAGGATGCATTTGGGGATGGCTGAAAGGATAAAAAAAGATGAGAGAGACTTACTGATCTGTCTATATAGATAGATAGAGATATGAAAATGGCAAGTTATGCAGTAGAGGAGGGGGCCTCTGAGGCAATTGGTGCTGGGAAAGAGAATTGCTATTTAATTCTCTATAAAGCAGCTTTTAAACATGGTAGGGAAGAAATCTTTGCAAAGAAACTGAAATAAAAGAAACATGTCACAAAACAGGGGATTTATTTGAATTTTCTTGGTTAGTTTTGGTATGAGAAAATGCATTTTCATGGCAGTTTGGTAGATGGAGTTGCTTCTGTGTCCTGTGCAGTGGCTTTATAATCTGTCTATAGTCAGAGAGGGCACAGAGGGAGGATCTTTATTTCCCTGGGATTGTCTGTAGGTTTGCAGGGAGTGCATACCTCTGCACTTGTGGATCAGCTTTCTGACTGAGGGAGTTTGGCCTCTGCCTTCTGTGCTGCTGTTTATCCTTGAAGAGCTCTCTGAAGCCCAAGGTCTTGGGCAGAAAGGGCTCCCACCAATTTATATTCTTGTTTCATGTTTTTCCTCTGAATGTTTGAAATGCATCATCTGGGACGGAAAGCTCTTACATTGAATGGGAATAATTGACCTGGGAAGAAAACTGAATCATTTTGAATTCATTTCAGGTTGAATGAGGATTTTTCTTTTTTTTCTTAAGGGTTTCATCCCCTAGTTGAACTAAAAATCAATTATTTGTATGGCTGTTTATGGACAAGTAGCAAAGTTAAAGACTCTTATGATTGAGGGGGTGGAGGCTTGGTCCTACAGGTTAATGGATTTGCTTGAGCCTTTTTTTATCTCAAAAGCTCTCTGCAAAACCCACCTTCTTTTCCTAAAGTAAACTGATTTGCCAGGTCTCATTTCTGCAGCCCATGAAAAGCACCTTAGCTTCAGCACCATTTGTCTTGAGAGGTCTCTGCTGGAGAGCCTTGTGCCTGGAGTAGTGAGGAGTGGCTGTAGGTGAGGAGCAGGAGGCTCAGGTGAAGGTGGCTTGTGCATTAAACATTTAGCTTGTCTATGGGCAAGTGGTGCTGTGCTGGAATAGAGCAAGAGTCAAACAGAGTATTGAATCACCTTAATTGGAAGGTACCTTTCAGATCATGGAATCCAACCATCAACCCAACTCTGACGAGAACCATCTCTAACTCATATCTCTAAGCTCTGTGTCTACCCGTTCCTTAAATACGTCCAGGGATAGTGCCTCAACTGCTTCCCTGGGCAGCCTGTTCCAATGCTTGATTACCCTTTTCAGTGTAAAAAAATTTCCTAATGTCTAGTCTAAACCTCCTCTGGCACAACTTGTGGCTGTTTCCTGTTGTGATATTGCCCATTCTGGGAAAAAGAGACCAAGCCCCCACTTCCTTTCAGGTACTCGTTATACCTGAGCTCACATGCAAGCATCCTATCTTGTGGTATGGTGTCTGTGTGGTGTTTAAAGGAGACCGTGCTTTCTTTTCTGTGTAGCTTTCCCTTTGCATCCTCTGCACCTTTAACGGCGTGAGCCTGAAATCCATCAGCATCCAGCCCTACCCCATAGCAAGGAGCTATTATATATTTTCTGAGCAGCTGATGTCCATTAAACATTTGAGTGACACTACAATAATGTGTAAAATATCCGTGATAGGGATCTAGCAAATCTTAATAAAAAAAAAAGAAAGCTACAAGAATGTAAATTGTGCATACAATTGTGATAAAGAGCTAGAGATAGCATTAAAGAGATCTTATCAATTTAATGCAAGTTTAGTGCCAAAGCCTGTGATCTGCTCTTTAAAGAGGAGTTGTTGGGAGCTGGTATTTCAGTAGAAGATGCTCGAATTGTCCTAGTCCTCTGGACTGCCCAGCATGCTGCATGGGAGCTGTCTGCTTTCAGGGGATTAACAGAAACCTTTCCTGCCAGTATAATAATCACGTTCCTTGAGAAAATAAAGTTCCCCATTTCCTGCTGGCCTTTAGGTCTCAAAATACAATTAAAAAGCAGGTTAATACACCATGTGATGAGGAATCTGTCTGCAGTCACAGGCGCAGTCTGAAGTGAAAGCAAGGTGGAATGGATATGAGCAGAAATGTTTAACCGTGTGTGTGTCTGCCAGGTGGTGCTGTCAAAGCAGCCAGCTGAACGGGAACTTGTGGGGCTGGAACTGGGTTAGCTGGGGAGCAGGAGCAGCTCTGAGGACATGGTGCTGGGCTACGAGGTCATGGGAACTGATCAGTCCCCCAGCCTGGCTTGATGGGTCTCCACTTGCTTTGGCCTGACAGTCTCCTGTTTTCTGAGCTGGTGTTTCTGCTTTCTGTTCTTGCTTTCTTTCCCTCCTCTGCTCTTTGCCTGAAAGTGGCCAAGGAGCGTGGTGGTGAAAGGCCATTTGAATGACCTCTGCAGGTAAACTTCAGGTTTTCTTAATGTGGTGTCAATGACACCACATTTTGCCAATCAAAATGTCTTCCCCAAACTTCAAATTTTATAAATAGGAACTAAAGCTAATTTTAAATGGTGAGGTTTGGGGATTTTTTTTTTCCTTCAAGCAAATGACAGAATGGTCAGGCTTGGAAGGAACCTCCAGAGATAATCTTGTCCAGCACCCTGCCAGAGTAGTTTCACCTATTGCTGGACAGGAACATGTCCAGATGAGTCTGGAGTATCTCCAGAGATGGAGTTCTAAAATGGAATTCTAAAAATTCCTTTAAGGAAAGCTGGTAATTTCTTGGCAAGAGGGGTATTATAAAGGCTGTGACTGAGCCACCCGTCCTGAGTGGGATGGTAGTGCAGGGCTCCCATAAGGCTGGTAGCAGTGGCCACTACCTGGCTCCGGTGTGGCAGAAGGAGCCAGTGTCTTTGGCCATCTTCTGTGAAGCTGCTTGTAAGAGGCATGGGTTGAAATCCCACCTCAGCTCTAGGCAAAGAGCTGTGGTAGCAACATCAACTTGATTGGAGCTGTGCTGGGATCAGTGTTTCATGCTGCACACCAGTAGATGGCACAGCTCCTATATCAGCTAATTACACAGGGAGAAAATCCTAGTCGGTGCTGTCCCTGTTGCTAATCTTAATCCTGCCTCGCTCTCCCCTTGCACAAATGAAAGTATCTCTGCTGATGTGCTTGCAAGTGAGGAAGGTGGGTGAGATTATGGGGGAAGATGAGCTTTGCAACATTTGGAGGGCAGTGAAAAACCATGATGGAAAAGGAAGTTAAGCGGCTGTGCTCTTGGGTGGAGATAAACAGACTTCATGGTGAAGGTGCATGGGCCTCCCATGCACATTCCAGCGAGTGATGAATTCCTTTAGGATAGATGTGTTTGACAGCTCCAGCTTTCCATGTGGGGAAACTGAGGCCTGGAAAAATAATACTTTGCCTTTGATACACCATAGAACAGGAGCGGTGCTTCCTAATTAACTTCGGGACTTTAGCTACAAGGTGTCCTTCATGCCTGGTTACTACAATAACATCTCCCTGGAGCTCAGAGCTCCTTTCCTCTGCTCTGATTGGATTTGGCACTGTTGGTCCCTGGCCAGTTCTGGCTTTGAATATGAAAAGTTTTTAGCTGAAAATTTGAAATGTACCCTTCTGAAAGAGTTTTGCCTTAAATCTTCTAGCATGATGCTGTGCCACTGTTCTGTACCTCCCCTAAGCCAAAGCAGTGCTCTGGGCATGTCAAGCTTGCTTGAACGGTGGCTACTAAAGCTGTGAGGGTTACTCAAGGACAGCAAGCCAGCCTTGAAATGTAGAGGGAGGATGCTCATCCCCCCACATCCTGTCCTGGGAGATGTGCAGAGACCCCAGCATTAGCAGCAATGTTTCCTCCTACCTTCTGCATGCCGAGGAACTTCTTTTTGCAGCAGAAATTGATCCTTGCAAGTGGATAAAAAGGATATATCCCAGATCTTCACGGCCTGGAGTGCGAGTTGAATGTAAAACAGAGCGTGTGTATGGGCTGCTGTAAATAGAGTTGTCACTCTAAAAGAAATGGGGTTTCTAGTGCTTGTCAGATCACTTTAAAACCATTTTTATTACTAGATTACATTCTAAGATAAAGTTTATTGTAGCAAAAAGGAGGGAAGGTGAAGGATTTGACTGCAGATTTGGAAACACACTTAAAAATTATGAAGAGTGTTTGAACCTTAGCTGAGGACTTGCTGCCTGCTGCGTGGCTTTCCTCAGGGGCACCTCCTGCCCTGCAGGGTTAAAGGCTGATTTCCTGATTTCAGTGCAGACTCTCCCCTAAGTGTGTCACTTTTGTAACCAAGCAATGACGTACTGAGTGGACATTGGCACAGAAGCTTCAGCTCGTGAGTCTGTGTCCTGCCTCTGTAGCAGAAACCTTCCAGGGCATCCAACCTATCTGGGAGCCCTGGGGGACACCCCATCCTCCCAATGTGTCCTTGAAGCAGCTGTGCTGAGAATTTTGTCTCAAAACCAAGCATTGGTCCTGGCACAGGCTTGTTTTCTTCTTTCCCTTCCTCTCCCTCACGAGCTTTGCTTCTTAAACATTTTTCCCTAGTTATGTCCTTTGTCTGTGCCCTTACTTTTAATGCAAAGTCTGCAAGGAAAAGAAAACACTGGGCAGGTGCCAACTCTTTTCTTAGCTCTTCTTTTCAGATTCTGGTAGCATCCCGTTTTCTAATCCAGCCTTTTCCATCTTCTTCTCCTAGTTTCATCTACTGGTGTTTGTCAACCTTTGATATGTATCAGTATAAAAGTTGTTCTCTGTTGCCTCAGCAGTTTGCTTGTCGCAACCACGACAGAGAAAATGGCAGTCTCTTCTATTTAGACTTGGACTTCAGAGTTGCATTGCTTCACATCTACCTGCTCCATCTACCATCTGAATTTAGAAAAGCACAAAGCTTATCACAGAGCAGATGCTGGGAGAAGCAGTTGCTCTGCAAGTGCCATCTGAGTGCTGGTTTCCCCCCGCACAGCATAGCACAAGAGTGGTGGGGAGATGGAACAGAAGGGCCATATGTGCCAGGGGCGGGATGTTTGGGTGCAGCAAACCTCCTGCTTCCAAACCAACTTGTGGGTTTGGGCAGAACTTGACTTTTTTTGACTGTGGTGCAAACATTTGAAAGTCACTCAGTGCTGAGTAATGAGAAGAAAGTCACCTGGATTTAACCCTTAGATCTGTTCAGAGCCATGCTTACCATAACTTCTGGCTTTTAAGGAACCAGGTTTATTTTGCATACGTACAAACGTGTGGAGTTTTCACTGCTGTTTCACACAAACAGTTTCACACTGTTTTCCTGTGTCTTCTATCTCTAGCCCCTGCTCAAACTCAGTACCTCTGCAAGGTCCCATTCTGAGTAGCTGTTTTGCTCCCTCTGTGCTAAGCATCCCTAAAACCTGTGCTGTAATAGCTTGACTGCTAATTATATCACTGCAGATTTATTTCATGGTAATATTATTGCTGGCCTCAGGCATCACCACTATCATTGGAAAACATCGAATGATCACAGCTCCTTAGCTACCTCCATTAAGCCTGAGAGAAGCGTCTGGGCCTGTTTATAAGTTTTGTCTCTTGATGAGAGCCGAGGATTGATGAGCTGGTAGATGTGAGGCTTGGCAGAACGTGCCCCGGAGGGAAGCTTGCCGCGTCACGGCAGCCATAAGGTGCAGATGGTGGAAGCGCTGGCTGAATGCAGAGGCAGCCTGGAAAGTGGGGAGTGAGGAGGCACCATCACCTTTATCTATCTCTTCAGGGTAGACCTTGATCCATCTCTGGCAGCAGCATCCAGCGCCACGGGCCCTGGGGCATTCCAGGTTGGATGGCTCTGGGCTCCAGAAGATCAGTTCTGTGGGTTTGGTTGAAGTTGCTCTGAGGAAAGAGGGTGTTTTGAATAAGCAAGATGTCTCACGATGCTGTCTGCTGAAAGTCTTGGAGGCAGGGTAGGAGAAAAGACAGAAACATCAGTCTGTTTCCCAAAAGTAAAAGGAAAGAAAAAGAGTTCAAGGGTTTAACCTATGTCTTCCTTTCTAGAAATAAAATGCTGTGGCAGGTGTGCTGGGGACCAAGTCCATCTTCTGAGATCATGGCTGTAGGTCAGTGCTGTGTCCACATTACTGGGATCCAAGCTTGCAGCTGCTTGGCAGTGCAGAATGTGCATCCCTTATGGAGTGCAGCAGTGGGATGATAGTGGGTCTGTAGGGTGAAACACTTAGAATCATATAATGTGTTGAGTTGGAAGGGATCTTCAAAGACCATCTAGTCCAACGTCCTTGCAGTAAGCAGGGACATTGTGCGCTTAGCTTGCTCTTAGCCTCATCAAGCCTGGCCTTGACTGTATCTAGGGATGGGGCCTCCACCATGCCTCTGGGCAACTTGTTCCAGTGCCTCACCACCCTCATGGGTGAAGAACTTCTTCCTAATGTCTAAGCTAGACCTGCCGTGCTCTAGTCCCTTGTCCTGTCACGACCTGCTCTAGCAAACAGTCCCTCCCCAGCTTTCTTGGTGCTGAACTGATATCCATACTCTGGTTTTTGGAGGCTATATCAAAACATTTCATTGTAAATCCCAGCTCTGTGCAGGTTTGTTGTGAGAGTTTTTATCCATGTCGGAAGGCTGGTTTGACTTTTAGGGGTGACCATCATCCCTGGATAGTATATTGCTCTTCCCAATAGATGCCCATGGTCCCCAGTTGGGCCACCTAAGGGAATAGCAGATGATTACTATAGACTGAAGATTTAGCTCATTTGTAGGACACAGAGAGGGAACCTATCAAGACCCCTTTCAAGACCTATAAAAGTAGATCAGTTGTTATTGATTTTACTGTGTCTGGCTGTAAAGTCCTTTTTGGTGTTTTTGGTTATGGTGTGAAGTGCTCTAGCACAGCAGTGAGTGAGCCAAAAACTTGACTGAAATGGGGTCAATAAATTACATGCAGACAAAAGGCACTTACACTCCGACTGCATCGAGTCTCCTGGTAATTTCAGCAAAACAGTCAGAGCAGAAATATGCTGATAATTATTTAAATTAGACTCCAGGCATAGATTTTTTTTCTTCAAGTAACAGCACTTCAGCACTTGTCCAGATGAGTGCTAATTTACCCAAATGGAAAGGTTTATTAAACATGCCAGCCAGTGCTTTAGTAATATTTAGGACAGCAATTTTGCTTTATTATATCTCTTAACAAAGAGGACATGGGCTTCTTGATCCAGCACCAGAGCAGTTGCAGGGATGCTGAGCAAGATCATTGTCAGCTCTGCCTGATCTGGAATTAAGGTGCATTGTTCAATTTTGGTCTCTTCACCAAGTCAGACCTAGGTCTGATTTGCAAAAGCTTCACTGACTTGGTCAGATTATGGGATACTCAAATCATGGATGTCTTCTACATGCAGGAGTCACAGCTACCATTTGGAAATACTGAAATACAAAACTGAGTTTGCTCCAGTGAAATGGGTCTAAGCCATGTGCTAAGGAAGATGAGCTTCCATTCCTCCTGCTTCCCCTTTCTTACTGTAGGACGTGTTTGGCACCAAGATAACCCTGGCTCTGCGTTGTTATTCTTCCTCACTGTCTGTCATACATAGCCTCCTGGTCTCAGTTGTTACTGTGTGTTGTCACACAGTTGTGCCTACAAGCAGGAAGATAGAGTTGAATCTGAGCTGGAAGCTACTCTGTGTGTTTCTTTCACCGCCACAGCCCTGTATTGAGATTAAGCCCATAATGGCACACTGGCTTTGCTGTTTCCCTTGGGATTCCACATTTACTTGTTTAATGTATTTGAGTAGATGCTTCATAAAACCCAGTGGCTTGAGATTCTGCTAAGACATCCAGTAGAAGAGTTCAGCTGCTGTTTGTGGGTGCAGATGTTTGACTGTAGCTTCTCCCATGACTCAGAAGAGGAATAAGGACTACTTGCACAGATTAGAAACAATATAGAAGTCTGAGAATCTCCTCACAAAAAGGATAATTATATGGCAAAACTGTTTCTTGGGGATCCATTCAGGGGAAAAATTTCTTTTAGGCTCTGAAATTCTCTGTGTCCTTCAGAATAAAGATCACCTCCTTTATCAGCACATGCTTACCAAGATAATGAGGATTAGAAGTACTGTATGACATACCCTAATATATGTTGGGCAGAGAAGCAGGAACAAAATTTTGAAAAGGACTTCAGTATGCTGATGTTAAAGTTGTAGTAGGAGTTGAAAGAACAGAGTATGAACAGAAGTTCACTAGCTTTGTGCTGTAGGATGGCATGATTTGCATGCATTGTGTTCATTGATATGATATTTCTCCACCCTCTGATTATTGGTGGGAACTGTCATCTTTGCCATTTTACAGTAGATGTCTTTCTTTGCTGAATTTTTTTTCCTCCTTGCTCCTTCCATAAATACCTTCTTCCTCTCTCTTTCCTCTTTATTCCCCCTAAGATTGCTGTGTTAAGCCAATATACTACAATTTTCAGAATTTTCAGAATGGAGAATATAAACACAAGTAAATTGAAAGCTACATTCAATTCTACATTCTTGTGAATGCATGTGTTTTAGTGTTTGATGTCCCTGTGATATCTTGATCATGGTGGAGCCCCAGTGTACCGTGAGCTGGTCTCATCCATCCACAGTAACAGGGTTGTGGGGAAGCAGCTTAGAGTTATCCCTGATTTAACCACCTTTAAAAAACATAGAGAGACAGATACTTGGGGTTTCAATTTTACTGTTCCAGCTTCTTTCTCACCACCCTGATTGGAAGTGCTTCACCTCCTCTTCATTAATCAGTTTGAATTCTATCTAAAATTCATCCTCGATGAAGGCAAATTAGATGGAGTTTTCAGCTTCAATCCTGGGCTGAATGTGCTGGCAGTGCATGCTGGGTTTAGCAGGCAAGTGCACTGCAGCTTGTATCAGAGTGACACTGCGGTTTTGGTGGCTCTCTACTGACAAGGCTAGAGGAATCACCATGTCCTGCATGCTCCAGTTCCCAACAGGCGGGACAAGTGCATAGTACTGCACTGGTGAGGGCCAAGTGACATGTGGTTGAGGTGCCACAATCAAGAGGAACAATACAAGTCCTTGAGGCTGGCAGGGACCTATGGAGATCATCCACTTGAAGCTCTGCTCAAAGCAAGGTGAGCTAAGGAGGATGCTGTCATTGTCCTTGTTTTACAAGTGAGGTACTAAGCCCTGGGTAATGGCTTGGTTGCAGTATCTAGGAGGTAAGTGTAGGTGGTTGGGGTGATGTGCCTGGCATGATGGTAAGAAGCTGAAGGCGGCCTTGAGGCTGCTAGGGACATACATGTGTGCTTAGTCATTTCACAAGGTACTGGTTGTGATGGCTCCAGAAGATCAGTTCTTTCCATTAAGGAAACTTTTTCAATCATCAATGCTACTAAGATCTGTAAGACTTGAAGGTCAGTACATAAATGCATCCAACAAGTTTGTCTTCTTCTCTGACCAGCTCCTTTATTGTTAGATATTTTTGTACAGGGCAGAGAACAAGGAATAAAGGTGATAAAATGCTGAGTCCTTGACCTTCTGGTAAGTTTTCTACTGAGATCCTATGTAATAAGGACTCTTAGAAGTGGTCTTCCTCTACTGGTCTGCTCAAGTTTGGCTGATGGGGGCAGTTATGTGGTCCCAAGTGAGCGTGTAGCCTCCTGGTCCATCCTTCTGTGTCCACAGAGCAGTTCTACAGCTCCTGCCTCAAGGTTGCTGGAAAAATTAGGCAAATAGCCAGGCAGAGTCTGGGTAAGCCACTCTCTCCTGCCTAGGTGTGGGACTAGCATCCTGCTGGTGTAACTCTGTTCCAGCCACCCATAGACTATATTACATGCCTGATGAATCTTTCATGGCAGGATTTCAGCCATGACCTGTCCTTGGGAGGAGGTAATGACTGCAAGGTCCTTGCTTTTGAACTCCTCTGCCTTTTCAAAACCTTCTCCCAGCTGAGATGGCTGTGGGCAACGAGGTGGGAGCTGGGACTGATTGGGAGCAATACTGCAGAGAGCTGGTGGCTAATTTACCTAATCCTGGAGCTGAGTGACACAGCTGTAATTTACATCAGAAGGAGAAGGGGGGAGCACTCCTTTGCTGCATTGATCACCGGTCTCCACTCCTACTTGGGGTGGGGAAAATGGTAATCTCTTATTTTCTGTCGGTTTTCATCCCTCTCTTCCTGTTGAGGGTAGATACTATAACCTCTAGAGGCATTGGTGACTTCCTAGCAAGAAAAAAGCGTAATTTGCAGTCTCCTGAGAAAAGTAATTTCACTGGCTGGAACCACACCTGGAGGATCCTCTCTCTGCTAGGATATGGACAGTTTGTAGTGTCCTGAGTCTCCAGCTTTCATAGTTCAAATCTAACTCCCTCTTGCAAAGCACCCCACTGTGTTTCTTATGAGGGTTAGGGACCTGGTGTGTGGATCTGTTCTTTTTGTGGATCAGTGGCAGGCTAACAGCTTCTCCTACATCTTGTGAAAAAGAGGAACACTGAAAACCACAATCAAATTTTGCTGCACTGCTTGAAATAGTTTGTGAGGTGAGAGTTTGTCCCTGCAATCCTTTCCTATTGCCTTCTCTCTGCTCTGACTGATGGTTGGGATGAGAGTGACTTAGTGTCATGGAGCATCTCTGCAGCAAAGCCTTCTGGCAGTCAGGGCCTAAACCTCCTTTGTTGCTCTGGTCTAGCTGCCTAGCTAAAGCTTTGATGCTTGTGAGTTGTCTCATCAGGAGGAGAAACTGATGATGGAGCTAGTGATGCTCTCCTCACTTCTGAGATTGCACTCCAAGTGTGGTTCTGCTGACTTAACATCTTAACTCACAGTGGCACGAAATTCTTGCTAGAACAGTGCTCAGGAAGCTGCTCTTAAAATCCTGGGCAATACAGCAGAATTCTGCCATAAGCAGGGGTGGTTAAATGTGTTGCGCAGAGTTTTGAAGATTTCCAAAGGTAAAACTCCTGCTCTCTGGGTTCCTGTTGCAGTATTGACCAACATTGCATTTTTTTTTTCTTCTGATGCCTAATCAGAATTTGCTCTCTTATATCATCTGCTTCTCATCCCATTCCTGCGTATTCTGAGAAGTTTGGTTTCAGCATGCTCTTGTAAAGTGTTGAACCACTTGGACCCTGCCATGTTGCCCTTCCATCAGCTACAGGGCAGGGGTGGTTGAAGCCCCTGGGAGTACCAAAGCTTATTTTCTCTTCAGGTGATTTCTTGCTTTGTTCTTTGCCTCTTTGCCTCCCAAACAATTTTGAATCAACCGTCACTGTAACTCTTTACCCACATATTTCCATTTCTGGACATGACCTGAGTACATAGCCTGCACTTTAGGTGATACCCCATTTTATGTCACTTCTCCTGTCCCACAGGTGACTTCTTGACCTCTTTTCATTCAGTGCAAAAATTATGCAAATTGCTTCAAGCAGAATTTGCTGTCATAGCAGAAATTATTTTGACCCTGGATCGCTACAGGGAGCCTTGATGTCATCAAAGACTTAGGTCAGGCAAGCGGAGGGAACTCTTTCCTGGTGCTGATGCTATGGAGAGACCCCCCTGCCTATTCTGGTGCTCACACCAGAGGACATGGTATGACTGCTTGAGCGCTCCCATTGCCCAGTGTTGGATGTCAGGTGGTTGAACAGTGGAATAGGTCACCCAGATAACTAACAGAGGGTCCAGAGGGTCCATCCTTGTGTGTGCTCAGAATTCAACTGGACACAGTCCAATGCCAGTGTTCAATGGCTCCACCTAAACGGGCACCACGACTTGGATCATAGGATGATCTTTTTGTTCAACAGAACTGAAGTGGGCTTTCACCCTCTGAAGTGAGGAAGGAGGGGTGGTGGTGGTGCAGGAGTAGTAGAAAACAAGCTGGAAGCTTGTTTGTAGAAAACTGCTGGAAGCAGTATGTAGGACACCCACACTTGGCTTACAGCCAAGCCAAACTGGAGGAGGAAGTGTTACAGATGACATTATTGAAGTCATCAGGAGAACAGCACGTCTTCGACTTACTTTGTAGGTCTTGTGCAGATTTCATTTGCGAGAGCTAAAATAATATGCAATTTGTTAAACTGGCTTTTTTTCACAGTTGCGGGAAGTAACCCATCCATTCAGCTAGAGTGGCAGAGAACACCCATCAGCTGTGGCTGGATGGGCTGCTGTCAGGATGTTATTTCTGAGGAGGCCCATTGAAACAAGGGAGTCAGGGTGGTAAAAATGATCCTTGCTGGACCATGCTCATCATGGTAGCCACAGCAGGGCATGCAAGGAAACTACACAGGAGCAAGAGTCCTGCCAAACTGATATTTGTAATGTGTGTAGTGTAATATGTTAGAAAAATGAAAGACTCAATCTGGCTGATTTTTATGGTAAATTTGATGTATGCCTCTAGGACATATGAGTCCCAGCAGTATGGCCTTTCAGGTGGGTCATCTGATGGACTCAGAGTATTTTCCCCCGTGAACTGTGTGGCAGAATGTCTCCTCCTAAGTAAGCATGGAGGCTTACTTAAGGTCTCTTTTACTACTTTGCTAAACCCAAAGCTTTTACTGTTGTGAAGAGAAAGGTGCTAAAAGAAATTTTTTTTTTTTTTTAAAGAAGATGGTAAAGTTGAATCATTCAGAATCTGGGATATACCAGGAGCTGCCACAGCTGGTCCATGGTAAAGAGGAATTTTTCTGCTCCCTGATAGCCTTCCTCTGCATACTCAGTCTGCAGCTGAAGTGGGCTTTTTGCTGTCTTTTCTTACTGTGATCTGCTAACTAGTCTGCTACATTCACTCCTTAATTGCTGCAACCATTAAAGAGTAGTGAGTCTCAGTATGTAGCCCTTTCCCATCTACACTACCTACTTAAGCAATTTTCAAATTAATATTTTATTTTTTTTCCTTTTTCTATATCTTCAGCCTTTTGGATCTGCCCTGTATCTTGTGTGCTAGAAGTGCTGGTCTCGCAGGCAGTAAATTCCCATCTAACTCTCCTCCTGGCCAAGTCGTGGAAGAGCAGTAACTCATCACAGGGTTGCAGTCACTGCATACTCTCTTCTTTGGTTCTTTGCCTGGATGCATTTTTGTGTTGTGGTTTTGTTGGTGCAATGGGAGGATGGATGATTCATTGCTGTCTCACAGCAGAGGGATCAGCGGGTCGCCCACAGCCATATCTTATTATCATCTGGAGCTCACTCTGCTGAGATGTTGCTAACCATCTGTAATACATACTACTCATTTCCGTGGCCTGCTCATAACCTCTGCTAATTATTTATAAAGGGTTAATTAATAGGATTCTGCTCTGAACAGTGACCTGGTGGTCTTTGTTTCTGGTCCTTCAGCAAAAGTAACTGCATGCACTCTTACTGAAAACAACGATTCGTTCTTGAGAGCAAGAGGTTTTGAGATGCTGTATCAAAGCTCTACAAAAACCCATATGTAGTGTCTACCACTTTCCTCTGATCACTGATTTTGTAATTTTATAAAAGAAAGCAATCCAGTTTGTCTCATTATATTGGTGCTCATTGTTTAATTCTATTATCCTTTTAGGCTTTCCTCTTAATGTTTGTTCCACTGTTTTGGTAAGGCTTGAAATTAGACTAATTCCCAAGTTCTCTCTCTTTTCAGTTTTTAAATTTAGATGAAACAGAGTAAAATTATTGAGTTCTGAAAATCAAAGAGACAATAAGGTAGAACTATTCATGTGCTGAAAGAGAGCATTTGCCTAGTCCCATTAGCCCCTGCTCCAAAAGCAAAAACAGAGGGCACCTGGTATAATTAAAAGGCAAAAGGTCTACTGCAAGTTTAAGGAAATGCTTTTAAATGCAGCTAAATGGTAGAACTTGCTGCTTGAAGATGTTGTCAGAACAAGAAATTTAGCAAGGCACGAAAAAAAAAAAGGAGGGGAAGCTTATTATGAATAAAAACAGTAGCTCCAATTCTGCAGCAGTCATAATTCATTCTTATGTAAAGTTGCCACTGTAGAAGTGGGTTTACCTGAACGATGGAGGCTTCTGTGATCAATGTGAATATCTGTAAATTGAGCTGAGGAGATGACTGTTCTGTTTCTTGCCTTCAGAAGATTTAAGGCAATAATTAGTGGGGCAAGGAAAATAATTTCCCTCCTTGCAGATGGATTTTGTAAGATGTGCAGTTGCAGGTTGAGAAGATCAGAGTTGGTCTTTCTCTAGACAGTCTGCAGGATGCAGAAATTGGTGGGACTCCACTTCCACTCCAGAATCTCTGCTTTTTCTGAGAGAGGCATTAAAACTTTCCCTTTCATGCTTTACAAGCACACCACAGGCTGAGACCACCTGGCAATGACTCTCTCTAGAGGCTCTCCCTAGTAGATATCTCCTGTTTCACTGAGCTCTAAGCTGCTTTGTAGCTATGAAATATTACTGGAAGGGAGAACTTCTTTTATTACACCTGCCTTAGTAGCTGAGCCTACTCTGTCTTTTCAACTCTATCAGCTGTTTGGATATTTGTTTTTTAATTACTATTTTGAAGATGATGATCAGGAAAGATGAGAATAAGCCCATTTCTCTAATGGAAATTTTAGTCTTGAGAACGTGGTGTGCATCTTCAGCGCTTCTTCTTGCCCTACACTTCATTATTGCTTCCTAAGCCTTTTCCTTTAAAAATTAAACATTTTTTTAAGCAGGCAGTATTTTTTCATGTATTTTACCCATTCTGTCTATTAAAAGATCTTGTCTCCTTTCCATCCTTTAGGATAAAAGTAGTAAGTTGTGCCAATTCAGTAGTCAGTGTGTGTGGAAATCAGTGTCTCTATGAAATGCATGTTCTCTTTGATTGCCTGTATTTGAACCTGGTTATGTTTGAAACACCCAAACATCAGGTAGTGTTGGGTAAAGTATAATGATCAGAGGCAGACGGAAAGGGAGAAACAACTCTTTAAATTTTGGTA
The DNA here is from genome assembly GCA_013400935.1 of Turnix velox. NCBI lineage: Eukaryota > Metazoa > Chordata > Aves > Charadriiformes > Turnicidae > Turnix > Turnix velox. The sequence goes on along the minus strand of VZTY01034243.1, from coordinate 129,627 downwards.
GAACCCTGAGAGTTTTACACATCAGCTTTTCAAACATCAGCCTGTTGGAAACATCAACAAGAACCTGGGTGCTGCTTTGCTTTCTGAGCTCTCTGAAAGAGGTGAGGCTTTAAAGCAAATAATGTTCTGCTTTTCAGTAAATCCACCCCTAAACTTGCTAATGTTGCACCATTTGCTCTCATACTGCCAGATTTCAGCACTTTCCACACATGACATTAACAACCTGACATTCCGTTGGGTGTAATGGGAATAGAAACAGGTCCTTCACCAGCCTGAAAAGAAAATGGAGTAAACTGCTAACATAATGCCTGAGCTGCTGCTGAGCAGAGGTTAGCCTCTGACACGGAAGATTTCTCTATCTGTTCCTTTCTAATAAGAGCATGCAGGATGCTCTGGTTGTGGTCAGGAGGAATAAAACTACTCCTGCACTTTGGCCTGTCTCAGATGCAGTGCCCACATTTTTCTGCATCACTCTGATTTTTTTGGATGTTGTGCTCCTTACCACTGACTGCCTTGTCTCCCAGCCCAGCAGTCTTGTGTCAGCAAAATCTAGATGTCAGGTACAATAACTTGCTTACCTTCAAGATTGTGATTCTGGCAGGGTGGCGGTACCCAGCATCCATAATGAGGGATACAAGGCCACCCCATTATCCCCTCCGCTGTAATCCTGATGGAGTACAGGAGTGCCCAGTGAGATTGCTATATCCTGTACTGCCCATGACATGCATACAGCCTCCTGCTTCCCCAGGTGGCCAGTCCAGGCTTTCATCATTTCAGCTGCAATCAGTCAGAAAGGTGTAGTTGTAAAGATGGCTTTTAAATCACTAACTTGCATTTGCCAAAGCAATGAGAGGATTTGTCATGTGTCTTCCATAGTGCTGGGATGACTGCAAGTGGACTCCCACCCGGATCTTGGGTCCCCTGATGTGCAGGCTCCCAGGGCGAAGGAAAGGATGAAATGGGAGCCATTAACTCCAGAGCCCCCATCTTTCCTCTGCCTCTGCATGGCTGCTGGTGATTTAAATTGTCAGATTAATGTGTTCATCCATTTAACTCAGGAATGTGTTTGAAGAGAGAAGGACAGTGAGGACAGACTCTTGCAGAATTCCAGCTTTACTGTTTCCCAATTAAGGCACAATAATATCTCCAGTGAACAGGAGCTCCAGGCCTGCCTCTGTCTGATAAGGCTAGAAGGTCTCTGGGTCAGGAGCTCTCTCCTACAGTCGTGTGTGTGTATTTCGATGTGCATGGACACTGCCTGGCATGGCAGGTCTTTAGTCCAGAGGGCTCTGGGTACCATCACACTACAAAATATCACTACAAGAACAGCATCCAAGAAGAGTGAAAGCTGTCTGCGTGTCTCCAGGTATCAGTGCCTGGAGGCTTCCTTGTCCTCTATGGAAGCATGGCTGTTGTAGCATTAGGGCTGTGCTCTCAATCTCTTAAGCAAATTGCCAAGAAAAATGGTTGGTTCCATTTTTTTCCTCATCTTGCTCTGCCAGTTGTGTTTAGGGCTGTTGCATCGGATTTTCTTCCTTTTATCCCCTGCTTTTTTATCATGACTGGCTTTTTCTTTTATCTTGAGATTTTTCCTTTCTTTTATTGAAATTAAAATGCCACATCCCCACCAATCTTAGACTGAAGCAAAACTAAGACTAGTGAATAGTTTGTTTCTAATTGAGGTTTGAAAAACATCCCTCAGTAATGCTTGCAGCTATTACCTGTGGAAATATTTTAATTACACTTGTTAAGGCAATCCCGTTGTTGGATAAGGAGACAAATGAGAGATGTCTTTCCATGAAGAGGTGTCTGGCCTGAGGAACAGATAGCTTGAGGTGGAAACCATGTTGCCAGTGCAAGTACATTGCTGTATGGCCCACAGGCGTGGTGATATAAAACTCTGTCAGGTTTGCTTTTTTAATTTCATAAAATCACAGAGTTGGAAGGGACCTTCAAAGGCCATCTCGTCCAACCCCCCTGCAGTGAGAAGGAGCATCTTGCACTAGATCAGGTTGCTCAGAGCCTCATCAAGCCTAGCCTTGAATATCTCTAGGGATGGGGCCTCCACCATGCCTCGGGGCAATCTGTTCACCATCATGGTGAAGCACTTTTACCTAATATCTAATCTAAACCTGCCATGCTCTAGATTTAAACCGTAGCCCTTTGTTCTGTCACTCCATGCCCTGACCAGCAGTCCCTCCCTAGCTTTCCTGTAACCCCTCCAGGTACTGGTAAGCTGCTATGAAATCTCCCTGGAGCCTTTTTCTCTCTTCTGTATCCATAGCCATTAGCAGCACTGAGCTCCAGACCTTTGGGAATTTTCTGGACACCAAGGGAACATCCCTGGTGCCTTTATATTTTGTCAGTAAGTGGTGCCCCAGAGGATGGGGTTTTGAATGCTTCTGGCATTGGTCTGGGGGTCTACAAGACACAACTGAGAAAAGCCTGCCTTCTGTTATTAAGCTTAAACTCCTTGCCTGGACCATATAGCTCAGCTAGAAAACTAGTAGGAGTCTATAAGTCAAAAGGACAACCGCCCTAAACCAGGTGGAAAATGCTGCTGCAGTGTGAGTGTCCAGCACAGGCATGCAGGAGGAGAGAACTGTCAGCAGGAATATTCTGGGAGTGTTCATGAGCTAAACATGCTTTATAATGTCAAAATACAGATGGGTGTGGAAAGGCTGAGCAGCTAATGGCCAGCTCAGTAGTCCTAAATCTGCAGTTGAGCCATTAACAAGTGAAGGCCGGCATTCATCGGCAGCTTGACTGGGGAGTGACTGGCGTCCGCGCATGGCTGCGCTCGGCCGTTAATGGTGGCCTACAGCTGGCACAGGGAGCCAGGAGCCACTTGGTGACAGGCAGTTAATGGGAGGCAACTCTGCCAGTTGGGAAGAGTACAAATGGATAGCGACCCATGAAAAGAGCTAAATTTGGGAAAGAGTGTCTGGATGCTTAAAGCTATCAGGTGCTCTGCAAAGGACAAATAGGAATGGAGTCTGTCAAGAAATCTGTCTACTTTGGTTTGAGCACAAGGCATGGCTGAGCTGTGGCATCCCAAAGTTGTGATCAATGCAAGAGGTGACAGCGAGCCCCCTTGCTGCCCACATATTCCCTGTGTCCCTTTCTACTCTGTGCAGTAGGAGAACCGTGAGCCAGCAGCTCACAGGTTTTCACAGCTCCCTTGGCTTCTTGTTTGTTTTTTTCATTTTTACGTAATGATTGAGTCCAGGGATGCACCCTGGCCGTTAGGGAGTTAATTTGTGTGTGAATGTAGAAGAATAATTAAGAATCTGCCAGAGGCAGCTCCTAGCAGAACTGAGACACAGAACTGAGTCCTCCGAGTGCCTCCTGGGCAGCTCAGCCAGAATGAGAAGCTTGGATCTCATGTCCATGACCAGCCCTTCCAAAGCCCACGGCTCATTCTGGCATTCATGAGTGCTGCCTTCCTGCTTCTAAAACATGCCTATATAAGCTCTGTTTTATCCATCGAATCACTGAAGGGTTGAAGGGTTAGAGTTGGAAGGACTTAAAAGACCCCTGGATGGCATCCCTTCCCTGTAGACAGCACCATGCAGCTTGGTGTTATTGGCATACATGCTGAGAATGCACTCAGTCCCACTGTCCATGTCCATTCAGGGATGGTGCCACAGAAGCAGAGGGTAGAGCTTGCAAGCCCAAGAGCTGAGCAGTGCTGCCGGAGTTTCCCATATACCCTTTAGAAATATGAGTACTTTTGTGTGTGGATTGTCTTTAGTAGTATGTGTCTTTTTTCATGCCTCCAGACTCCTCAGCATCAGCCCTTATTTCCTCCCTCCATTGACTTGTTTTCCATACTGAGTTAAAAGCTAAGAGGTTCGGTTGTTGAACCATTGTCAATGCCAATGCCATGGCAGGGATACTGACGCATGCTCTGCCATGGGGTCCAGGACCCCTCCTCTCCCTAGAGCCAGTTCTAGTGCGTCTCCAGCCTCCCCAGCAGCAGGCAAGCAGGATGCAGCACATTTGCTCGGCGGGGCAGCTGAGTGGGAATGAATCCGTGATTTTTGTCTCACGTTTTTTGGCTGAAAGGTCAAATTTACATTGAATAAATTCACATTCCGCACGGTAAAAACAAATGTAGCTGCTTCAGCGCATGCAAGGGGCACTGCCTGCTAACTAGGGCATTCAGAAGAGCGCTTGCTCACTTCTGAAGGCAGGCGATTGCTCTCAAGGATTGTTCTTTTAAGGGCAAGGATTAGTAGGAAGAGCAGAGGAAGAGGCGGGCACTGCAGGGAGAGGGACAGTAAGCAGTACTGCAGCTGCTGCAGTAGCTTTTGGCTGGTGATATGGAGATAGGCTGCTCAGGTTTCCACTGTTGCCTCAGGGAGGACTGGAAGTCAGTAACCCTTATATGTGGTAATTTGTAGTGCAAATGGCTGAAATCTGCTGGAGGTGCAGGAGTCTGGGAAGTTCTGAGCATCGCCGGCTCTCCTTGAAAGTCTGGAGGGCTTTTCTTCCTGATCTGCAGGCATTTGAGAAGTTGGGGGAGGTTGCTAGAAGGCAGAGGGATGTCTTGGGGAGGGTGTGGAGCCAGAGGCAGCTTCATCTTATGGCTTTTCTCAGATCTCTGCCCTGCTTTGTCACTTTGCAGCCTCTTCTCTCACAGCAGTTCAGGCATCTGTAGCTTTCTTTAAATCATCCTGCCTGCATTCAAGCATGGAAACTTCCTTGTCAAGGAGTGCAAAGCCATTGTGCCCTGATTCAGGTCTCCCTGCGGAGCTTGGGTGGAAATCGAGACAGGATGGCTCTTACCTCTCCTCCAGCCCCATATGTGTCTGTGCTCAGCATTTCCCTTCCAGCAGGCATCCCTCAGCATTAACCCCCTCTGAATGTGTGTTCTCCTTGCCCATGCAGCAGCTGGTGCACTGGGGAACTGGGCTCTGGCAAGCTTTAGAAGTCTTCTGCTGGACGTAGCCAGAAAATGACTGAGACCCGTATCCATGTGGCTATATTGCTGCTCGGTGTTACATGTCGGAGTACAGAGAGATTGGTGACCAGGTTGGGGGCTTTCCATGGCTGTTGGGGTGGCTCTTCTGCCCCTTGGACATTGCCAACTCTAGCAGTCTTGCCTGACTCTAGCAGAGGCTGGGGCAGTGCTGGTTGAGCAGCTGGGTAGGAGGTGACTGAGCTTTTCATCTGCTGAGCACAGCTCCACAGCAGGTCAGTCATCCTGGATACTTCATTACTTCTGTCTGGTCTCAGCCAAGAGCCAGAGATGAGATGCATACGCTCATCATTTACCATCACTTGCCTCACAGAGACGTTCATTTTACAAACAGCTAATCCTGCTGGTACTTGCCAGTAAGGTCTAGCTCTTGCCAGTAAGGTTTAGCTACTGGGTACTCTTTGTGCTGATCTGAGCCTTTCTTGTGCTGTCTGGATCTGCCAACTCAACAGAGATGCCCCTTGATTTGTTTTGTTTGGGTGATTTTTTTCCACCCAAGCATATTTGATCATCTCTCAGAGAAGTCAGTACATGCAGGAGGCCAGCAGAATAGAGGGAGTAGAACGGGACCAATAATGAAGAGATAAAAGAATAAAGAATTTGACTATCTACTACAACAAGGAGTCAGTCAGTGGTGGACCAAAGAGAAGGCCTGCTGCAACAAACATAGAATCATAGAATGTGCTGAGTTGAAAGGGATCTTTAAAGACCATGTAATCATTCCTCCTTGCAGTGAGCAGGGGCATCTTGGGGGATCAGGTTGTTCAGAGCCTCAGCAAACCTCTTCTTGAATATTTTTGTGGATGGGACCTCCATCACCTCTCTGGAAGTGAAGCTGTGCTGCTTTTAGTGGAGGGACAGATTATGTCCTGGATGGTGAAAGAAAGGGAAAGTATTTTAGGGAAGAGAGACTGAATCTCTCCAGGCCCCTAAAGGGCTTGCGACTGGAGGTAAGTGCAAGTAAGCATAGTAGAAGGAGAAGCAGATCTCACTGCTGGAGGTAAAACGTCATTGTTTTTCATTCCTTCACCAGTATCTTTTATAAACTCTCCTAATTGTGTTTTCTCTTTGTGTAATTCCACTGGGGTTTCTCTGTTCTATCTTAATTTGTCCAAATTAAATGGAATTTGCAGGTAAATTAGTAAAACCAAATCATTCTCCACTCAAGTTGTGGTTTCTCTATAACAGTGTACTGGGGATGCAGTAGAAGTGTGCTCTCATGGAATCTGCACAGATGAGGTGGAGGGCTGCTGGTTCAGAGCCAGAGGGAAAAGAAGTATCTTTTGGTGAGTGTGGAACATCTCTGGTGGGCATCAAATACTCTATACTGCTAGGTATTGGTAGTGGCCAGCTGGAAGCCCAAAGGCTTTTGAGGAGTTAGTGCATCTGGTCCAGTCATAGTGTCCCGAGACCTCCACCTTTTGGTGACAGGGGGTTGTGGCAAGGAGTGAGCTCTGCAACTTCATCAGTCTTATTCTAGCGCTGCATCTGGACATGGGACACGGAATGATATGACACATGCCACAGGGATTGTTTTGTCTTACACTTCCTTGCTTTTGCTTTCCTGCCTGTTGTGCACGATCTCTGACTGCTGAAAAGGTGCCGTTTTCCCCCCTGGACCTAGGGCTGGGGAATTGCAGCCCTGGCAGACGGGTCTGAGGGGAGAAGCCGCACCCTACTGAGCCACTCCTTGTTCTCTCAGCGTGATGTGGGTCCCAGCCCCTCTTCCCCAGTAGTAACACAACGATTTATAGTTTGAATGTGCTGCATTGCTCCATGGATAATGCCCTTGCTGCAGTCCAGTGAGCTGTTTGTTGGCTTGATTGATTGCATGATAGCATCTGGGAGCTATTTTGGACCTGGGGGTACAGCAGGTGCTCCTCTGTTGCTGACCGCTGGGAGGGGAGAAGCTGTTCCCAGGCTGACAGTGTCAGTTTCACAGCACTGGCTGTGTTTGGAGAACTGACATGTCACCCTGCGCTGATAGGGAAAAAATCATGGCTGTAGCAATACTGGGGGGGAGGGAGAAATTTGGAGTAAGCCCATTAAGCAGTGAGGATAACTCCGTTAATCAGGGACTGCCCAGCCTTTGAGACTGCCCAGCCCTTGGTCACAGTGCTGTGTTGAGTAGCTATAGCTTGGGATCCTGGCTCTGCTGCCACCTCCCAGGCAAACTTGGACATGTTTCTAAGTATATGAAGGGGCCCTAGGGTATAAAGCTCTCCCCTGTCCTCTACAATTGGGATAAATTCATAAGTGAGTGTGAAAATTTCCAGACCTGCTGCAGAGGGCCTTGGAAATACCTGGAAAGGACAATAAATTTCCAAGCTGCAAACATTGCTTAACCTAACCTAAGCTGCTTTCCATGGTCTCTGCACTGCAATGCTTTGATTTCAGAGTCACTGTACCATTTGTCCTTCAAAGAGCACAGCAAGGGAAACAGTTTCATTCCCAATTCCAGCGTTTAATCTGCTGGTGCTAGTCTGTTGCCCTGGTTTTAGATAGTGTTTCTGGGCTGTGTCTGTCAGACCTTTGGGTGGCCTGGAATCAATCAGGAATTCCAGCCATGTGCCTGCTAATTGCATGTCTGCTTGGTGCTTGGGAGCTCTTCCAGCTGATGGATAGTGTGTGTGAAGTTTTTACTCCATCCAACTGATGGTGGCATAGTGTTGAGTGGACAACCAGCATGAGGGCAAGAGGGTAGGGTCTTCCACAGCTGTGCAAGATGTGGTGTGTGTGCACCCTCATTGCTACCAGGGTAGCATTTAGGCTGTCACCATGGGAGCTGCACAGAGTCCTGTGTGATGCTGGAATGCTGGGATGGACCCCCTGGGGTTTGATACACTCAGCAGGGTATGAGGCATCAGTGGTCCTCTGGCACTGAGGAACAGGGATGTTCTGACAAAACATACTTGGACTCATCTGCAGATGCTGACGACAATGGCAGAAGTGCAAGATGCAGCCTGGTCCATCTCTCAGTCTTGTAGAACCAGGAACATTGACTCATCTCAAAATAGCTCTGAATTCTGCATGCCCTCCACAGCTGCCCTGAGTAGTCTTCTGATAGCCCTGCATGGCTGGCTGGTGGCCAGTGCCCCCCACACACCTTAGAGAGCTTATTGCATCTGTAAACAAATTTGGATCTGAGACAGAGCATATCAAAGTGACAGATTTGCCCTTCTGAGGCACTTCCATTTTGCAGGTTTGACTTGACATGTCAGGCAGCTCCTTGGATTGTAACCTGGAAGGGTATTACAGGAGATGCTGCACTTGGGGTGACATTTTTAATCTTTCATCTCTTTCAGCTAATGCCTCTGGCTGATCGGTTTGCCAGGCGGAGCGGCCTCGCTGGCGATGCCAGGTCTGAGTCCCTCTCCTGTCTGCCTCTCATTCTGCACGCGCTGCCACACGGCTTAACAATTGTGTTTTTCATGAATAATTTGTTCTCTCCACATCAGGCAGTCTGTGTCACTCTGCAGCCACCGGCTTTGCAGAGGGGAAACAGCCAAGTCATGGGAACAGCCAGTGACGTGGATGCCAGGCAAGTCTGCCCTGTGCCTTCCAGCCATCCAGACAGGCTCCTTCCTTTCTCCTTCGCTTCAGCCTCCTTTGGTGCAACACACACACACTGTGCAGCTCCCTTTTGGCTGTGCTCTCTCGAGAAGGGATGTTTCAGTGTCTCCAGGAGAGTGCCTGGCACCACTGTTTGTTCCTCACCACACTGCATCTCTTGTGGTTGTGCATAAAAGGCAGCGAGGGACCAAACAGCCTTTACTACGGTTATCTCCTGGGTCTCAAGGGCAGAGCACGTCCCCATTTAAGACCAGCACTTACCCTGCCACCCCTGGGGTGACCATTTTGCAGTGGATGTTCAGCTGTGACTCTCCCAGGTGCAGCATTCCTTGGCGAGATGTGGTCTCACTCCAGATGAATCTCATTGCTGTGGTCCCACCAGCTGCTATCTGCATGTCTTTCCCAGGGATCAGCTACATCCCAAGGCAGCCGAAGTAGCTGGTTCAGCCCAGATACTTCAGCTGAGCAGATAACAGCTTCGATGAACTGTGTTATTTGCCCTGGAAAATTCTTGTTAGTACTCTGCTGTTGACGGAATCACACAGGATTTGAATGGTGGATTTGCTTCTCACAGCCCTCTAGGCAGCATCCTGGTCACAGCAGAAACAGGATCATATCCCCACATTTGCTCAGGAAATCTACTGTGGCAGAGCAAAGTGGAGGCCTTGGGGTCAGGCACGAGGCTGGCAGGGCTGTGGGGGGAAGTCCAAGCCTGTGGTCCTTAAGGGGCAGGCATTGGGATGTGGTGCTTGCCAAGCCCTTCCTCAGGTTGTTTCTCCCAGTGTGTTTTCCCAGTTTCCTCCAACTTAGTCCAGTGTTTCAGGACAGCTGGCCTTAATAGATATTTTTTCTTTCCAGAAATACTAGAATTAGCCTGTTGAAGCTACTGCCTTTAAGCATAAAGGGTAAGAAACAGATGAATATTCCTGTGCAGGCAGGCTCCATCTGTGGGAGCTCTGTCTCTATCCTGGCACTGCCTACCATGCTTTTGGTACCCAGCCCGGATTCCGTGGAAGTCGTGGTGAAGATTTCCCCTGGACCTTCTGGCTTTAGATTGGGTCCTAGCTCACTTGTGTAGCTGTGCTGACCAAATCTGACATAGTCATGTTTTTCCAGATGGGGAAACAGACAGAGTGGCTGCATCAGGATATGGATCCAGCCATGTGGAAACTTGGTTTCCAGGTTCCGCTCATCCCAGGAGAAGAACAGAGGAAAAGATGCAGCCAAGTGATTAGTTAGAAAGGGTTGTACTTTGGCAGTCAGGAGGGTTGAGAGGAACCTCAACTTTCTGCAGTATTGGAGCTTTTTAATGGTTTTGAACCAACAACTTTGACCTGTAAGCCTCGCTCCAGTTGTTCCGATGTCCCTTAGGTGCTGTGGTTGTGTGGCTGGTTCAGAAGCCCAAAGACAGACCAACCCTATGGGATGCTTCTTGCATAACAGCCCATGGGCTGTCACCTCTGTTGGCTTGTGATATTTGGTGCATGTTTTCAAATACCAACTGGAGTTGTTTGCAAATGCCTAGTAAATCCCAAAATAGCCCCAATTTGCTGAATTTAGTGAATAGCATTCAGCCCACTCCAGTGACAATAGCAGGCTGCCTCTGTGCCTCGCCGCAGCTCAGTGAAGGTACAATAGTGAGAGGGGCAAGGAGCGAGGCTGGGCAAGCAAATGTTATTATTCCAGCTTGCTGCACAAACAAAGGATGCTATTTGTTTTGCTGGCTTCTAGAGCATCTTATTTGTATCAGCAATGATGCTTTCACTGCATTCCTCATGTTTTTCCTCTTGTGGCTTTCCACTCTTTGGGGGGTTCATTTCCCTGGTGAAGTGTGGTCCCTTTCCATTTGGTGCTCCAGAGCTGGAGGGATTGATACCAGGATACGAGTCACCTCTCATCGCCCTGCACGTGGGTGAGAGGTGGAGGATGTCTGTCTGTGAGCATCCCTTTGGTTAACCCGCAGTGGCATGTCCTCAGTTCCCCAGGAAGCCTGGCAGATCAGGAGGCTGCCTTCCCCTCTTGCCCCGAGCTCTTCTTGCTCTGCTGTTTACATGCCGGAAAGTTTATCTGCTGCAGTTTCTTCCCAGAGCCCAGCAAGGTGACACTGATGAGGAGTGACAGGAAGGTCACAGCGCAGGGAAGGAGAGGGTGGGGAGTGTGCCCTGAGCTCAGCTCTGCCTCCCCAGCTCAGCTCTGTCTCACTGGGGCAGCAGGGACATCCTTAGCTGCCCTTGAGGCTGATGGAGGTGGCAGCCTTTCCTTTTCCTAGAGGATCCTCTTCATGTGAGACAGCTCTTTAAGGTCCTTTATTTATTCATGGTTTGTGTTTTATTTCTCATCCTGCTTCTGAGTCAATGGGTGAATGTGATGAGCCTGAGGGAGCTGCTGGGGACAACTGGATGCCAATAACGCTGGCTCTTCTCCCCTGACAAGGAGGTTTCCCTATCCCACTACTAGCCCTATAGGTCGTGTGCATTGCATAAAGGCTGCTGCCAAGGGTGGTGTGTGGCAGGGGAAATGAGCAGATCTTGCATTCCTCCTGGTACTTGCTATGGAAGGAACCACATTGTTTGAGGTGGGGAAGTGATGAGGGGAGGAAGGAGAGGATGCTCAGGTGCTGCCTGAGCCATCAAACTCATCAGAGCTCAGATGCTGCTGAGCTACAAACCCCAATGTGAGCATGGGAGGTGTAGAAGAATATAGTGGGACAGGTCATGCTGTAGAGGGGTCAGGTCTCTGGAGGTGGAACCCACTGAAAAGCCCTAGAGTGCTCAGGCTTTATTTATTTGTTATGAGAACCCTGTGCTCCCTCTCTCCAGTACTGTCTGAAGCCTCAAACCACAAGTGGGATTGGAAAGGGTAAATTTTTTTAGCGTCTTAAAAAACAAAAACATTGCTGTCTCTTCAGATTTTCTGTAGGCTGATGGACCGCTGGTCCGCACCAAGCAGCCGCTGCCCAGCGGAGACCTCTCTCCAAGGCTGCTGCGGTAATTGCAGGGCACGGCGCTCAGCATTCATATCCAAGTTTGGCATCTATATCTAATCTGAAAATAAGTCACTATATATTTCATTAAACCAGCTGCTGCCGCTTTTATTTGCTTATTTTGAATGATGCTGTGTTCTGTTGAAAACCAATTTGTTTTAGAAAAATGGTCTGTTTGCGCTAGCAGCTCATGGCCTGTGTGGCCCATCCTGCCCCATTCCTCCTGCTAAGGGAGACCCTTACCAGTGGGGCTGAGCCATCATCCACCCACACTGCAGGGCACGGGACAGGAAGAGGTGGCCCTATGGATGATATCCTGTCCTAGAACAACCATGGACATGCCCTAACTATGCAACAGCGCCATGACCTTGAAAAAATCTTCTGCCAATGGTTCGTCTCTCCATTCCCTGTCTGAAAGGGTGAGATGGAGCAGCGAGTTTGGAAGTCCCTGGGTTGCCATGAGTACCAATGGATTGGTGGGCTGTCAAGATTTGCCTGTATTTGGCCAAGATAAGGTGAGTGGGCTGGCTTCACTGCCTTCCCTGCTGGAAAGTTGCCTGAAGTAATTGCCTGGCCAACTGTGCTTGGCTTAGCCAGGGTTCTTTGACCATGAAGCAGTCTCAAAACAACAGCAAATGAAACCTCTTAACTTTCCAGATATAACCCTGCCCCACCTCACTGAGTTCTGAAGTTTCAGGAATTATGTCTTAGAGCTTCGTGCCACAGTTGTGAACAATAGCCTTATACTTTCCTTGTGAAGTGGAATTTGAGATTCTCTGCTCATGGCCTCAGGGTTATTGCTCTGCAGAGCAAAGCCCCCTGCCCTGGGGATGGAGAAGGGATGCCACCAGCTCAGATGGGCTGGGAGGAAACCTCCTTGCAGCAGAAACCTTACATGCTGGTTACATGGGTATCTGTTAACATATGGCAATTAGGAAACCTATTTCCAGCCCGCTGTTTGCCGTGACAGATTCCTGAACCCCAGCCAGCTCTTCGCAAGAGGAGCTGTTGCAAAAGAGGAACTAATGGGAATCTCGGGCTTTTTATAGCACTCTCCAGTCTCTCTTGGCTGCCTGCAGGGCGCCTGATGGGTCCCAAGCACCACATGTGGTGGGACTCCACTGTGGGTTGGGTGGCCACAGAGTAACCTGGCTCCTGGAACAAGGTGAGACCTGACTCTGGAAACGTGATGGAACCTGGGTCTGAGGTGAGGTGGGAGCCAGCATTTCTGCTGGATGGGGAGCCATGAGGTTGAAACAAGCTGGTCGCCCATTCATTCAAACCTTGGAAGCATACTTGGAGTATGCTTCCTCACCCTCTCAGCCGGCAGCTGCCAGGTCAGCTGTTGCCTGCAAGGGACACAGGTATTAGGGAATTTTTATGAGTTGACAGTGTTTTTGATGCCTTGGCTGTTCGGCAATTCAGCTGAAGTTTGCTTGCTTCTCAGACTGAAGGAGAGCTCATCTGGGCACATGAATCCAGCTCCTGCATTGGAAGAATCTCTCAGTTTTGTACCTGAGTGAAGAACTTAGAGACCAAAGTTGGTTTTTATGCTTGTTTGTTTGGTTTTTCACACTTTAAGGTTTCAGAACTCTCCCAGCTGACTGTGAACCATAGAGCAGAGAAGAAAAGTCCTCTTCTTTCCCAAACTGAATCTCTTTGCCTCTCCTTCTATTCTCACTCTGTTACTCACTACTTAGATACTCTGACAGTTTTAAAAATCTTTAACTTTCCAACCCTGGGCAGGGCTGGGCAGCCCAAGAGTAGCAGGAGCATGGTAGCAAAATACAGGCAGTGTTGATGAGAACAGGTCAGTGAGTTGGGGCTGGACCTGCTGCTGGAGGAGCTGAGCAGTGCAGATACAAAGGTACAGGAAACAGTGGTGTGGGAAATTAATTTTTTTAGGAGAATTTGGTTTTTTTAAAGTTAATTTAATTTGCTCCAAGAGCAAAGGCTGAGAAGTAAAAAGAGAAGGAAGCAGATCACAGACTGATGATGGGAGTGTGTCTTTGGTGGTGGTTTTTCCCTACACGGCCCAGCACTGGCTGTGGAGGTGCTGTGGCTCAGGCCAAAAGCAGAGTCAGTTTTCTAGCAAGGATGGGCAACTGTGGGTCATGGGTATCCATGGATGCAGGTGGGGAGTCAGAAAGAACTGTTGCCGGAGGCCAGCAGGTCTCCTGAGGGCAGATTGAGAGCTCAGGGCTGTGATCTCAGAATATACCTGCCTTTAGGTGCAATGTCCTGGTCTGGGCTTCCACCTGCTAATCTTCCCTGGAGAGATCATTACTCCCTGTAGTTCTGAGGGAGAAGAATCCAATTTGATGTACCCCTCCACTGTCCATGTACCCAAAAGATATGGTGCTGCAGCAAGGGAAAAGCGAAAAACTGATCAAAATACATGGTCAGAAAGGCCAGTCGGTGCCTTCTGCTTCTTCCCACACCTTCTCTGTGCACCTCAAGGTCATTGGGCTGTTGCTTTCCACAAATTGCATTTTCCATTCCCTCTCTTGCTCTCATGGTCAGCCAAGTCCAGCTGCTGCACAGCCACCCTGATTAAAAGTCTTGCTGCGGTGGCAGAATACTTCCAAGCATTGCCTTCCTTATTGCTCTCAGTCTCGTGACCTTCCACATGCAGGAAGGCACCTGTTCAACACCACTGTGTCCCAAACACGCCAGCTAATGAGCCCTTTCCCAAGGGCATCTCTCCCCTTCCCCACGACTGGTTGCACTCTTGTGCTCTCCCTTCCCCTCGGAGTGAAACCTCCAGGGTGGGAGCACACACCATGTGCTCTAGCCTCAAATTAGATTGCCTGTTGGTGTTTCAGGGATGTAAATGACTGCAGTCCAGAGCGTTTAAATTAGGAGTGACTTTATAGGGATGTGCTGTCATGCTGGTTATTGAGGGCTCTTTCAGCACGATGCTGAGATTCCAGGATGCCAGTTAAAGACCATACCTCTCTCATGAGAACCGTGTGTGGCGAGAGCCACACAGAGAGCCACACAGAGCGGGCTTTACTTGGCAGAGAGGCAAAGGGGAGGAAATTGTGGGGGATGTATTTATTGCTGTTAACTGTCAGGGTGGGATAAAAGACCAGCTGGATTCATAAACTGTGAGTAACCCACCTTGGGGACAGAGACATCTTGGCTGCCATTAGGTAGGGAGGTTTCATCAGGAGTTCACAGGCATGGGCAGAAGCCTGTGAGAGCATAGCTCTGGTGCTCTGAGAAGAGGTGATGAGATGTGGCCTGTGGAGCAGTGCAGCTCTCTGGGCACCCCCAGAAAACAGGGAGAAGAGCTGCACCCCACCGCAGCAGCCATGAAACAGCACACTGGGGCTGGGGTGATACTAGCCCATGCCAAGCCCTGAATCCCACTGGCCTCTTCCCTCTGCCTCCTCCTGGAGGGACAAACCTGTGGTGTGTAAGAGTGAAATATAAACTGTCATTAATTGTTCTGGTCTCTCACTCAGGCATAAGTGACACAGTGACACCTGTATGAGCCAGCAGCCAGATTTCACAGGCAGAAGGGAGCAACAGTGGGGAGGGAACTGCTGCTAGATTCAGCAAATCCCTGTTGCTGGGGAAGCCCAGCAGCCCCTTGAATGTCCTCTAGTGCAACACAGGAGGAGGAGACTCACTGCCCTGGGCTGTCCTACTGCAACCCAGTGAGAGATGACTATCCCCGAAGATCCTCCACACTTTCCTCTGCAGTTATGGGTAAAACAAATTAATAGTAACAATTACAATTAATCCCAGTTGAGCCACGCCACAACATACAGCATAAATCCCCATACCCTTGCTGGGCTGAAACTGCTGGTGTGAAGGTTGGGAGCAGTCCCTTAAAATGCAAATCATTAGAGATGTGGAAATGGTGTGTTTGTAGCCTCTTATCCTCATTGTCTCCTGTTGTGTTGTGACCGGAGGGCTGAACATCCCATCTGCACTGCTGAGTGATGGAGCTGATTCGGACAGTTTTGGGAAGCAGGAGACAACTTCCCAGAGAGCAGTAGCGTGTGTCTTCCTCAGCATCCTGGTAGCACAGATTGACTGCACCCATTGACAGATTTCTTCCAGTGGGCTGTGCTTCCTTTGCTCCTCAGCACTCCTCTTGGATTTTCTGAGATTTCTTGGTCCCCACTTAGTTTTTTCATATTAAGTACATGTTTTTTGTGACTGCAGCAGGCTTACCACCACTTGCTTAGGAGTTATCAGTGCTTTTGGAGGGGGAGAATCATGGTGGGGGGTGAGAGTATTACTTTGTTCTTTTATTAGCCTTCTGCATTAGCAAGACCCAGCTGAAGATCCTGCTGGGAAGGCGACCATGGAGCTGTCACCTCCTGTGCTCAGCCACACGTGGCTGTGTGTTGCCACTTGCTGCACACCCACACGGCTCTTTCTGCTCGTGTCTGAAAGGCTCAGCTGCTTAATGGCAGCTGCTCCTGAGGTCGGAGTTGTTCTTCATGTGAGAATGAGCCCTGCTCTCCTGACATAGAGGGTATTTAGTGGCAACCAGGTTTTACCCAAAGTCTTATTGATGCTGCCTATGCCTGGAGACACTGTGAGAGAGGGTGGCTGTTTTGTCCATCTCTTTGAACATCATCACAGAGGGTTTTGCGGAGGTGGTTCCCCAAGGATTTTGCTAAGTGCCACTCTTCCCAGTAATTTCCCAAATGCCATTTGTGCTCCAAGCAGGGTTTTATTGCAAGCATTAGCAGCACAAAGAATGTACTGACTCTTCCTTGAGTTAACTATAAGCAGCTGCTTTGGTTTGAAACTTAATTTCCCTCTTTTATGCTCATGCTGACCATATTTCTTAAGGAGATCTGGGAAGATGTTAAGGAGATGAAGAAAGCTGTGTTGGGTGAGTCTGGGCTGTTCTGTGCTGAATCTCCCCACAGCCTGCTTCTATGCCACCCCAAGGTGAAGACAGATGGAATTGGGGTGATGAATGGATTTGTTTGTGGTG
>VZTY01034243.1:24695-112382 GCA_013400935.1 Turnix velox | reverse complement strand
ATGAATGGATTTGTTTGTGGTGGCTTTTTTTTTTTTTTGACTAAGAGCTGTAGAGAGTCTCACCAGCTTCTCAGCCAGGCACAGAGCACAGTGAGTGTTGCTGATGTTGTCCTCACTGACCTGAACTTCCCCTATCCCATCCATGTGCTGGTGTAAGGCTTTGCAGCTGGCAGCTCTTCCTCCAGACTCTGGCTGCAGCCTGTTACAAGCCTCATCTCTGATTAGTATTGTGCTATCTTATTTTTGTTAAAAGTAACAAAAATTGAAGCCCAGTCCCTGTTCCGTGATGTGAGTAGCATTTAAAGTTGATGATGATTGCAGTTCTTTTAGCCTCTTTTGTTGCACAGGGTGGTTTAGTATGTTTACCCACAGTATTTTTGGCATGTGGGTTTCACAATTTGTTTAGCAATGTCAATACCATCTGGAGCATCATCTATTTAAAGTACATTAGAGAGATGAGGAACAACCTATCATATTTTTCCATAGGGTGCATCAAGATTGGAAATGAGAGTCATTCAGAAAGGTTTAATGGGAAGGAGATGTTGGCTGCACTGCATGCTCATCTCTTATCGTGAGCAGTAATGGCTCTGGTGCCATTTCTCTGCTGCTTTTCCTGATTGAATTCTGCTGCTATCTAACATCTGCCTTGAAAAGCAAACAAAGCTGCCTTAAAGGGTGGATGAAGAGAGAGTTCCTTTGGTTATTGCCCTGAATTGGGCAGAGGGTGTTAGACATGGTCTGTGATAAAATCAGTGAGGTGAAGTCTGTTCCTTCAGTGATTGTGGAGGTTAGTGGATGCAGCGTGTGGATTTGATGCCAGTTACTGCACTTTTGGGATGTTCTGAGCAGAACCAGCTACTGAACTGCCTGTTGGTAGCCATGGACATGCAAGGTGAAGGGGTGGGCTACATCCTTCATCACCTCCAGCTGCTGAAGGGGAAAGCTCTGGTCCTAGTTTGTTGTAGAGCCACTTTGCTTTGAACTAGATATCACATCTCAAGGGAGAGATGACCTTGTGGTTTTGGGGTGGTGCAGCACATTGTTGCCAGCAGTACTGGTGGTGTAGGGAGAGTCTCAGTGATTCTGGCTTCAGAAGTCCCAGAAGCCATTTGAATTGCCTTCCCTGTCCCATTCCAGAGCTCTGCCTGATAGTGTCCTTGGGTACATGCATGTGGGTCTCTGCAAACTTATGAGCCTGATTTTTCTTGTGCTTTTTGCAGGGATTAGCATCCCTGTGCTTTCAATTAGATCCCAGTTTTTTATCTTTGGAATAGCGCTTGCAGGATGGGCAGCCCCGTCTCCAGCCCATCAGGGAAAGGAGGGAGGCAGTTTGGCACCACTGACAGTTCGGTGATGGCTGTAATTCCACCTTGTGAACCCTCAGATGGGTGCTGGGGGAGGACTAATGCACGGCCACTATTACTGAGGGTGAATCATTCATGAGCATGAACCCTCCTTGTGCATGTTTACAACTCCTATTAACCCAGGGGGATTTGCAGGGAATAGAGGGGCTCCAAAGGCATCTCACAACCTGGAGAGAGGAGCAAAGCCTACACATTATTTGGAGGCAGTGATGCAGAATCACTCATAGGGTCTCTGTCTTCAAAAGCTGGAGATGATTATTTGACACCTATATAGTACTAAACATGAGCAATGCTAGCTGGAGGGTCCCTGCAGCATGCTGGTCCCTTGGGTGCCTGGTCCCAGCTCAGTGAGGTGCCTCTGTTGTCCCCATCAACCCTTCGCTACTCACAGTTCGTAAACCACTGCACTGCTAAAGGGCACTCTCCTGCTCTGCATCAAATGAGAGTAATTGAATTTCCCTTTCCCTTCGGTATTTAACATGATTTTCAGGTTATGTTGGCATTAACAAGAGCCTGCCCGCCGTTTGCATAAGGATATTTATAGGCCTCCATGCAGATGAGAAGCATCGCCTTCCCGCATCGTGTGCCCAGCTCGGATGAATAAATTTCACATTGTTACTTTGAACTGGGTCACCAGAAACTTCAAAAAAAATATTTCTCTGATCGTTTTGATACAGGTTACTTAACAAGGGAGATAAACTAGTACTTCAACACAATTGTAGAGAGAAATGGATTTGCAGAGCCTGAGGCAGTGTCGGGCAGTGGAAGCTGTTCTGATACACGCTCTTCAAAGCTTCCTAGGTTTTGCCAGCCTTAGCATTTTTAATCATTTTGCTGGCTGGCATTCGTCTGGTGAGAGTATCAAAGCACTCCTGCAAGCGTGTGAGTTCTTCACCACAACCATTAGTACAATCCTGTGACTGTCAAACTCTTCCCCTTCAGGAGCTGCAAGGAGAAATCCTTGGCTCTTTAAACTGTGACAATTTTTGCTGTCTTGTAGAGAGCAGGCTGTAATTATGATTTGGGGAAGTCTTTTTGTTTGTTAGGGAAACTTAGATTAAACTTTTACCTTGGACCTTGTGGCTTCAGCCTATAGTGCTTGGCAAGGTGAGAGAAGGTGCCAGTGGTCCGTAGGCAACCTCCCAGCTACTTCTCCAGCCAAAGGAAAGTTTATATCCCTGGTACAGGGAAAAGCATAAGGTAGCTCTTGCACATGCCAGTAGAAATGCTCTCCTGCATCACTGCATGCAGATAAATACTTGTCCCTAGGTAGCCAATTGAAGTTGAGATGCAGGTAATGATTTAAATAATTGTGTTGAACTTCAACAGAACAGTGACCCACCAAAATCTTGGTATGCTGGCTGCACGTTTATCACCTCCATCCTGAGGTCCCCCTCATTTATTTTAACACTGGCAGAGCATGACAAATCTGTGCAACTGGAGCTTTGAATGCTCTCTGGAACAGGGCAACCATGAGCCAGAGCTGCTTCACCTGCACTGGGGTAGATCCATCTGTCTGACTCTGCAGCCAGTGGAGGACATCTATCTTTCAGCCTAATCCACTCCTCTCCTAGGGCTACAAAAGTGATCCAAGTCATACTGTGATATAACCTCTTCAAAACCACTCCTTAAAGCCTTGTTGTGCCTTGGTTTTTATTTTGGAGTGTTTTCTTAACGGCTTACTGAGATGTTCAGATAAAGGTGTCCAAATCCCAAATTTCAGCCTCTTTACACAGCTTGTAAAAAACAATAATGACAAAATTTCAAAATATAGCTATGGTATATCAAATACAAAGCCCCATCTGGAATGAATTGCAGATGCAGATCCTGCAACAGAGAATACAGAGGAGCCCTGAGGGGAGAATGTTGTTTTCCCCTTGTAGTAGAAAGACAACCATGTCCCAGGGAGCCAGATGAGTTACCTGGGTCACCCAAAGGGCAAGGAACACAGCATTGAATTAACTTATAGACTCCCTAATCCCATCATTTTAATGAGGAGACTGTCCTGCCAGGATTCGGCACTCAGTGAGTGGCAGGGTGAGTGAAGGTGCGGTGGTTTTTTGGAGCTCCATGGATTAGCTCTGGACACAGCAGCATTATCTAGTTTTGAGGTCTTTTGCCTGGGATGGGTCAATAAATCTTAGTAGTTAACTTTAGATTAATCATTTCTATGTATCGCTACGTGAAGATGGCACAGATTTCCCCACTGGGTTTCTCGTGAGTTGTACCAGCTGTGTGAGGAGAATATTTTCCTATCAACGAAGCTAAATAGTTCATCTGTGCTCCTGGCTGCCCTAATATCTTTGAAAAGACTTTAAAAAGCCCGAGAGAAATAATTCCAGATTATTGAAAGCAATTTGTCTTGTAGAAGATGAACGTGCCTGCATTTAACTGTGTCTCTATTTTGGGTCTCTGATTTCTTGGGATGTAAATGTAAGGTCCTGCATTCATCCTGCCTTCCATGAGGGCTTTCTTGCTCACAGCCATACTAAGTGGTGAGCCAATGCAGAGGAGGTGATGCCTGCACATGAAATGGACCTGACCCTGCCCTGAAACAGAGATGAGTTCAATCTCTTGCACCTAGAGCCTTGCTTTCACCTGCTGGCAGGATGGGTTGAACCCTGGACCTCTTGACCCCTGGATAGGAAGGTGGGAAGGTACAGGCTCATCACGCTGTGCTGGGACAGAGGTGTGTGCACCACCATTCTTCTTCTGGGTGCACAACAGTTGCCCATTTTCTAGGATCAATCCTAACCTAGCCATCACTTCCGAGGCAGCGGGACCACCATCACTTGTATCTGGCCCTCCAGAGGAGGATTCATCCTCGTTCCCCATGACCACAAGGAAGGCATGCCCAGATCTGGGATCTGCCCTCTTGCCCAGCTCCAGCCCTCCTGGGACATGGCATGGAGCTGTTTGTTTAGTCCTGTGAGGAGCTATTGAATTTATCAGGACAAGCTTGTTCCTCCAGTAGGGGGATCTGGTGGGCAGGCCGTGGGCTGTGCCTACAGGACCTGGGTACTTACTGGTGGCCAACCCTGCTCTCTGTGCTTGCCAAAGGGAGGGGGACTCTCTCTGACTTGTGCTTTACAAGTGAGTGCAGATGTTTTTGTTCCAAACACATTGCAATGGGTGTTTCTGTGGTGTCAATCAAACAGTGACATTTTCCCAGGGTGAAGCTTGCTGAGACAGCACTGGTGAGCAGCAGCATTGTGCATGAGGATTATTTCTGCCTGGTTTTGAGCAGCTACCAAGAATTAGTCTTTTTATATTCAGGACAGTAGAGTGTGAGCAGCAAAAGTTAAAACTTCTATCTGCAAGCAAATAATTAGGTTTCATGCCTAGGGACTCACAGCAAAGAGGGTGGTAGCAGCTGTTCCAAGACCTGCATCTAGGTTTGAGCTTCAACATCTTGGTCTGAACTTCAGTGTCCTAGGCTGAAGTTCAGCATCACAGTCCAGACTCCTCTTTCCTCATGGAGCTCATGGCTTTGAGGGGAGGCTTTGTGGAACTGTACCAGATTTCTCAGCAGGTACATACCTTTGCAGGCTTTCTCAGGTCACAGATTGGCATCTTTGGCAGGCTGGAAACTTACAATTTGAGGACAGCCAGAGACTGGTAATTGGGAAGGTCCCTCTTTAAAACAAATTTGGGAACACGCTCAGAGAGTCAATATCAGCCGTCTTCAGAAAAAAAATAAAATAAATAAAGAGAGCTTGCTGCTTCTCCTCAGCAGACTTTAATGAAGGCTCCTACACAGTGTGGCTTAATCGCTGTGAAATTATTGCTTCATCTGTGTGATATATCTCTGTGTCTGTATCAGATCCCTCTGAGCAGCTCGGCTGTCATGTCAGCTCTGCCACGCTGCTGGGAGTGACTCCGTCCAGCCCCCTCCATGCTCCCCCCTTACACTTAAGATAACATGGAAGGGATTTTTCAACAGACATAAGATGGTAATCCATAAAGATGGATTTGCATTAGTCTAACAAAGGCTTAGACGTTGACAAATGAAGGCCTTCCCTTCATGAGGACTCATTGCCCTGGCAGTAGAGAAGTGTCCTCATGGGGACTCTCAGGTCCAGTGCAGGGGACTGTACCGACAGTGCTGGGTTGCCCATACATGACAGCCTTCTTGTCCCACTGCAGCAAGGGGATGCAGTTCTTCACTGCCAGCAAATAAGGCTCTGATTCTATCCTCTTGGCTATTCTTGGGCTAGTTGGCATCGGAACACAACATACAAATCTTACAAGGTAACAGGGCAGGCTGGAAATAAGATGGAGTTCCTGGTTTATGTTTGAATTACTTTGCTGTAGTTACCGTAGTGTTATTTTTTAATTCTTCTTGGCTGTGTGCAGCTATACATCTCCTGTTCAGAATAATCCTATTTGTGTTGCAATAACAATAGAATTACTGCAGTGAGCATCAAAGCTGGTGTAGGTCAGGAGTGTTTTGTTTCATAATCTCAACGTGGTGATGATGATGATGACCTTTTGCTGGCTGCATTTCCTTGTACCTGTGTCTCATTCTTATTAAGTACCCTTGCTTTGAAATCTCTTGCTAATTTAATCTCCCCATGTGGCTGCTGTATAATTATCTCATTTTGTAAAATATTGCATCTGTCACTCTCTCCCCTCTGCTTTTTGAGCAGAGAGAGGGTGAGGGAGAGAAGGGAGCAGAGAAGCTACTGGAGGAGCAGCAGTAATCGCACTTAAGTGACGATTTGTACAGTATAGGTTTGTAACTGCTTCTGAACATGTTACCTGCAGAGGACCATGTTCCCATCACCACAGGAAGCCAGGAAGGGTGCCCTAAAGAAGGAAGTGTGTCCCCTGGGGGTTTTTTTGCTTGTTTGGGGTTTCTAATGATTTTTAGCTTGCTGGTTTTGTTCCCACTATGGTTGCTGCCCATTTAAGCTCCATTGCTTTTTTCTCATACTGCTTCACAGCAAGGATGGAGACCAGTGCTATTCCATGCCGACCTGAAAGGAGGGTGTAGAGA
Source organism: Turnix velox (assembly GCA_013400935.1). Lineage (NCBI taxonomy): Eukaryota > Metazoa > Chordata > Aves > Charadriiformes > Turnicidae > Turnix > Turnix velox. The sequence continues at coordinate 106,019 of VZTY01034243.1, read as the reverse complement.
GGCGAGGGTCAGTCTCTTCTCCCTGGGAACAGAGGATAGGACAAGAGGAAATGGCCTTCAGTTGTGCCAGGGGAGGTTTAGACTGGATGTTAGGAAAAAAATAGACACTTAAAATGTTATTAAGCATTGGAAGAGGCTGTCCAGGGAAGTGGTTGAGGGCTCCACCTGTGGAATTATTTAAGAGACAGATACTTGCAGATATGATTTAGTGATGGCTCTTGCCAGAGATAGGCTGCCAGTTGGACTTGATGATCTGAGAGGTCCCTTCCAACAAAGGTGATTCTATGATTTTGTGACCTTCCAACCCAGGCAGGATTTGGTGCCAGCCAGCACCACCTTTGCATCCCTCAACCCCAGAGGACTGTTTCTCCCTGAAGCAGCTTTCAAACAGCTTCTCTGCAAGAGGCTCTCACACTTGAGTGGAGAAGCTGGTGCACTGCTCTCAGATGGACCCAGCACTGGAGGCAGACGCCAGTAGCCTGGGACCCAGAGCCCCTTTGGGCAATTGTTTCTGCAAGGTGACACAGGGCTCTTCCACATAGAGCCACCCGCTAATCAACAGACTAAAATAAAGTGATGGAAGTACAACCATTGTTTTCACTGGTAAAAACACAAATCTTTGGGGAACAAAGAACCACAAAGGGTTCCATTTTTGTAAACCATCCCCAGGGAAGGACTGAAGCTCATCTGCTCTGGCAGGTCCTTTCCAGAAATAGCAAGTTTAATTAATCATCCTGTTTTCTTTTCTTAAACTATTTAAATTCTTTTTTTCCCTTGAGGGATAATGCATTGCTGCTTTTTAAATAAGTACTGCAGTTGTAAACTCCTGCCATACTTCTGTCTGGGAGCACATCTGTCTTCTGGCTTGGAGCACATCTGTCTGTGCCTCCCAACCCATCACTCCTGCGCTCTTGCACAGTGGGAAAATCTGTGCTTCAGAAAGGGATCAGATGGATACTCCCAGGCTGCGGAGGGTGGTGGATGCAGAGCCCTTTATCTTCTAAACCCCCTTATCTTTTAATTCTGAGACATTTTTGTCTGACAGTTCATAAATTAAAAATGTTTCTTAGGTGACTTTTTGCTCCTGTTTCATATGTATTTTGTGTAAAGACTTCCCAGGCATTTTGAATTGTGGGAAGAATTATGCAAAACCACCAGCTCTGGTTTTATGTTCTTATGGGACACACTTGACATGCTGCAAAGCATGATACTACCAATGACTGTGCACTTTAAAAATACCCAGCACTTTGTGGAGAATTGTGAAATTTTCCCAAAGCCCAAATGTTGCCCTAAAAACACATCAGATGTGTCAATTTATCGCACTCAGCTCTGAACTTCAGCAAAGTTCATGTGCTGACCCTGACCTTGTGTTGGACTCTGGTGGCTGGAGGCAATTTTGATGTAGCAGCGATCTCTAATAATGTGACCATACCTTGGGTGCTGGCTAAGGCTTCCCAGTTGTTTGTGCCTGATGAGTGTTTATGGAGTGGTGGGTTTATAGCATACCCTGATCATCTCTGCAGTGATACACCTCTGGGACTTTGCCAGTCCAGCAGCTGAGACACAGCAGGCTGTTGGTGCACACTGCCATGCTCAGTGTCTCCTCTGGCACTGCAGCCCTTAGGAATGTGCCACTGGCACTGGGCAGGCCACTGGCCCTTCTTTGAGGGGCGTGAGTGATGATTACTGCTCTGGATGCACTAGGATGAGGCTCTCTATCCATGACTTGTAGCCACCCTGCTGCTCTAGCAGCCCTGCCTTTCCCATTACTTGTACAATCAGGTTTGTTGCTGTTTTTCTTGTTCCTCTCACTGTTTCTGTTGTTTGTGTCTCCTCCTTCCCTCTCTTCATCGTGGTCACAACCTCTGGTTGTAGGTGGTTTTCACCACTGTCTTCTCTTGCTGCAGTTTACCTTCAGGCACTGTGTGCTGGTGCATGGCCCATTTCACCTCCTGACCTGCCAGTGTTGGGCATGTTATCCTCCCCAGTGCCCTCCCCATGCTTCTCCCAGGCCTCCAGCCCATCACCCTCAGAGTCCCTCTCCTGTTGGGCTGCTGCAAAGGCCTTTTGTTCTCTTCTTCCTTTACAAATTGCCTCCTCTGCTTCAAAATATTCCCTCATCAAGGCCCTCTTCTGCTTACCTTCATCTTTCTGCCTGCTCTCCCTGAAGTGCAGTTCTCCATCTTGTCTCCAGTCTCTGCAGCAGCCCCCCAAAATACAAATGAGAACTTCACGATGTCTCCCCCCATCAGTGGTTTTTCAGCTGTGTTATTTGCCTGCATGGCACGCCAGGAACGGAATCCATCTCCAGTAGGCAGCTCTCTGCACCTCTATGAGATCTCAGGGAAAATATAGCTGCTTATACATTGATAAGCCGTACAGAGCAGCAAGGACAATTGAATTGCCATGAGTGGAGCATGCATCAGTGTCCCTGACAATCCAGTAATTAGCTGGCAGAGGAGAGCAAGCAGCAGAACGAGCCCGGCAGCTCGTTCGCAGGCATTAGGGGCTGCCTCCTGCCGAGTACCTGCTTTCTGCCCTGACATCTGGGCCTGCCATGAGATCTGATGGCTGCTTCCGCTAAAGTCACTGTCACCTTGGAGATCAATGACAAAGAGTAAATGTGTGGACAGCAGATCCTTTCACAGGTGATGGCTGACCCTTCCTGCTGCAGAGTGGGGACAGGATAGTGGGTGTCCCCATTTCATTGCTGTCTTGCCCTCCCTTGCTCTCAGCGGGAGTGGTTTGCAGGATTAGGGAGGGCTTGCTGTTGCAGCATGGTGGTAGCACCCCAAAACTTTGTTATTGAGGGCTTTGGGTCCTTCTCCCTTCCTTTTCATTGCGAATTTTCAGTACTGCTGGTAATACGTATCTGAGATGGAGATGTCTTTGCTTTTGACCAGGGTTGGAGACATCAGGGAGGCGATGGCCCTGCCTAAAGTGTGGGACAATTACAGACACATGTGTCAGCAGATATGAGTGCAAGCATTAGTAAGCCAAATATTTGGGGAAAAGGATACTCTGAGGGAAATCCCTCAGCACAGGCTTTTAATAATTAACCTGCTTTGGAGTAAGAAAGAGGATGGATAACTGAGTAAATGAGAAATTAAAAGGTATGGAGTAAGTTTTTTGCAGTGCAGGGAAGTTGCTGTTAAATTCCCTGTGGAATCAGAGCTGCTCAGTGTGAGAAAGGAGGCTGAGAACACAACACTAAAGGTGTCTGGTGCTTCTGTCTTGTCCTGGGTGGTAAAATGAGTCAAGTCCAAAGGTTTGCAGAGAATGTTGGGTAGCAAGTGGCATCTCAGTAGAACAGTAGACAAAATCTACCGTTGTTGATGGCTGTGACTCACAAGAGGAGAGACAACCCTCACATCCTAAGCAGTGACAGGCTCTGACCTGGCTGTTGCTGGTGTGGTGCTGTCTTGGAGTCAGGATAAACACTTCCATGAAAATCTCAACTCAGTACTTTGAAGCAGTTAAAAAAACAAAGAGAAGATAAAACCCATAAATCTACCATGTGTCTTCATGGCAAATAAATGCTCCATGCAGCTCCTGTTCTCTGTTGTGAGGAGACAGAGCAGGGTGGTAAGGACATCCATGTGAGGTGTGGCAATGTGAGCAGTGGTCAAAAGCTGTTGAGAGGTGGCCAGGAAAACTTGTCCCAGGTCTGTGAAGGCAGAGTGGATGCTGCAAGGTCAGTAGGAAATAATTTTACTTTATTTGTGCTAATCAGATACTGGGGAATCAAATCAAATTAATAGATGGCAAGAGCAGAGCAAACTGATAATGGCTCCTCTATGGCAGGAGAGTGGTGAAACTGGCTGCCAGATGAGTTCAGAAAGCTTCCAGAAGTAATTAGACAATTTTCTAAAAGGAAAATACTATTGAGAGTGTTTCTGGCACTGCTGATGATGTGCTAAATCTTGGCATCATCTGCTGAAGGAGGTCACTGGGTGCTTCTATATGAGCATCTCTGGGCATCCCCAGTAGCCATGGATGGGAAGGTGGTGCCAGACTGGGCAAGCCTTTGATTGAAACAGTTTCATCTCTTTTCTGAGTGGCTTCACCCTGCTCAGAAAGGGATCTTGGTTTGTGTTGCACAATTGGAACAGTGGGTTGGTAGACTGCAGTGCAGAAAAGCCAAGTGCTGGAGAACCGGAAATGACCTTTGGAGGGCTGTGATAATTGTCACAGCAGTACTACAAGAGCAAGGATGACTGGTGACTCTAAAATCCCAGTGTGGGATGACTGTGAGGGTTACAGTCCCAGGAAGGTGGGAGCTGTGGAGGGAGTTGAGCTCTCAGGGGATGTCTCTAGGCAGGAGACATCACTCAGGGAACTGTAGGTGCACATTAAAGACACTCCATGTCACCCAGTATCGCTCTGAGGCTGGCTGTTTTGGTGCTGTTTTCCAGCCTTCATAGAGGTGTGTCAGTCTCTTGTCCTTTTGTGAAGGAGATGGATAAAAGAGACCCTCACTAAGAGAGGTGGGGAATGAGAAGTTTTCTGTTAGCATCTCCCTTTGGTGAGCATTGGTGTCCCTGACATTGAGACCATGGTCAATGTTTGGCCAGGTTATCACTGCTGGTGCCATTCCAGGGTGCACAGAGATACCAAAGCTGCACAGGGAGGAGGAAAGCAAAGCAAACAAGCAAGGAGCCTGACTTAAAAATCTCTCCAAGTGTGCAGTGTTTTGTGACTAATGCTAACATAATTACTGTCATGCTTTTAACATAATGCTTTTATTGCCCAGATAGACTCCTTCTGGTCATTAATCTCCAGGGTCTCTAAGAAAGCAAGCACTGGGGAGATGGAACTGTTGTAGCAAATCATGGTCAGGGATGTGCAGAGCATTCCAGAGCAAACCCAAGATGGGGTCTGTGGGTTATATGCAGAGCTGTGCTCACAGCTGCACTCTGAACTCTCTGAAATCCTGGGGCTGGACAAGGCTATGAGTATTCTTTATGGTTTCTTTTCCTCTCTGTTTTGCTGTGCTCTGCAGGCCCATAAACCCATTGTAAAAGCCATCTGACAGCTCCCTTGGAGTGCTCAAGCTGCCTCCAATCCTCAGCTCAGCATCTCTATGCCCCTCTTTAACCTTGAGTAGCAGCTTCTTCATTTTTCACAGTTTTCCAAGGTTTCTAGATATGAAGCCCTGCAGGGACAATTGCACCCATCAGCTCTGACCTCCTGCCTAACATGGGCCAGGGAATTTCACCCAGTACTTCCTGCCTTGAGCCCCTACCTTCTCTTTGAGCTGGGGAACATGTTGACAGGCCTGCAGGCAACATGCATGCATTTGAGATCATGCTGGTCTTCTGCAGAGTGATCTACGGGGATTTTTTTACTTTTGATTGTTTTTCATTTGGCCATTCTGGTCTGCTGTGAGCAGACTCAAATTAGCAGAAGGTGCAGCTATGCTGAACCTGCTCATGCTGCTGGTGGAAGAACTGCTCGTGAAAACCTCCCCCTGAAAGGTGTCTCCAGCCTGTTGTTGCTGGAGGCTCTCAGCAGTGGCAGAGCTGGAGGAGGAGAGGCAAGGAAATCCAGGATGATTTCCAGAAAATCATCTCACTGCTTCATTTATTTGCTACTAAGGTCTCAATATGTCACTCGGCTCCCCGGGACACTCTGCCATGCTGAGGGTGAGCATCTCTGCAGTTGGTGGCTGCTCAGGATGAGCTGCCTTCACAAAACAGCCTTGCCCAGCGCTTATTTAGTAGGGCAGTGAGTAATGCCAGGTGGCAGCCCCACCAGATCCTGCAGTTCAGGGGTGCTCTCGAGACCACCAAGTCTGAATGAGCCTTTGACTGCGAGGTCTTTCCTGCTGAGCCTAAAACATTCTTGAGAGCAAGGGTATTGTATCCCTGCAACTGCAGGGCTTGGGGAGGGGGCTGTGACTTGAGAGCTGCCAGGGACATGGAGAGGGCAGCTCAGTTGCTTGTCCCCATCCTGTTTGCTTTTTGCACTGCACACTGGCTTGAAGTTATGTGGGTTTAAGGAGACAACTGAGCCAGCTCCAGACATTACCTTGCTCCTGTTACCTGTGTGAGTGTCTGAGGTTTTCACCATCCAGCAAAACCTCATCTCGCATGCTGCTCCCAGTGTGTCCCCAGCTGGCTGTGACTTGTCATGGGGGAGTGCCAGAGCCAGCTGAGGCTCAGCTGGAGGGCAGCAATACCTGCAGAGTATTTCTGACTTTCCTGGCCTTGCTGGCCTGTGAAATTTCCCTTCCCTTCCTCCAGCAACTTGAAAAGGGATCCCCTTCTTGCATCCTTCCTTGCTTTGGAAACCAGTCATCCCTGTGGATCATGGTGAGTGTAGAGGGATGCAGTGAGCGCCTCCCACCCACTCTGTACATCTCCACCCCTGGTGCTCTATAGCTTCAGGGTCAGGCCAGGCTGTACTCCCTGCTGCCATCCCAGGGCTGGCAGGCACCGCAGGCAGCTCTCCTCCCTTGATGAAATGCTTCTGACCAGGCAGTCAGAACGATTTTGACATTTTGGGGAAGGAGAGAAATCTCACCCAGCATTGTGCATGGTTGGTAAAACTGTTGCTGACAAGATGAATAAAGGTGGATGGCTCTCAATCAGCTCTTCTTTGCTGTTTATTTCTAATTTGAACATACTGTCAGCAGAGCATCTTTCAGATCAGTTTGGAGGATTCTATATGCGAGTGTTGTGTTGTATTTGAGATATAATGATACTTGTGGCTTTCAGGATGTTGTGCAGCAAGACAGTGAGATTGACCTGCAGGGTCCTACAGGGGTCATTACCACTATCACCGCTTGCTTTTTGGGTTCTGGCAGTACTTTGTTCCCTACACTGCAAATACATCCCATGCTCAGGAGAGCAGAAAGGCTCAGGGGATGTGACAGCAGCATGAATTTTGGTCACTGTACATCCCAAACTGCTACAAGAGTTCATGTAGGGTAGGTGGGAAATGGATTGTGGGCAACTGTTTTTAAGAGAATCAGCTTTTCCAGATCTGACCAGAAGCAGCAGAGGGAGCAAGGCTTTGTCTCTGGTCATTGCATGGAGCATTCAAATGTAACAACCTTTGTAAGGCAAACATCATTGATGAAGCACGGGGGTTTGGTTTTGCTTTTGTCAAAAGGCCAGTCTGACCATCACTGGGCATGTTGGCAGCACTGGGACTGTCTGTCCTGTCCCATGCAGAGACATACCAGCACACGCTGCTCCATCTCCATGGGGCCAATAACAGCCACCCTTCAGCTCCTCAGGATGGGACTTTCCTAGGGCTGCTTCTCCAGTTCAAAGTACCTCACTTCACCATTTTGGTTTTCAATATGTAGGTGGTGTTTCCCAGTGGAGTAGGAACTGAGCTAGGAAATGTGATGCTGGGAATGCAGACTTTTTTCATTAAGCATCCCTAAGACCATGTTATTCTAATCCCCCCTTATCTGGCCTTTTGTATTGATCCTCTGAATTAATTCAGTTGAGGTGGGAGCATTGACTGATTCTGTCCATGTTGTTGGGGTGATCCTCTCCATCGCCTCTTCAAGCAGATGTCACCCAGGTCACTGTCAGCAGGAGGGTTTGGTTTTAGAGCAGGCTGGAGTTCCTTGCCACCACCACCACAGTTTCTATGTTGTGTGTTAAAAGTGCCCTTGAGGAAGCAGTTTGGATTTAAGGGACATGTTGCCCTTCCCATCCAGCTTATCCCTGTATGGACCCTGTGAGACCACCAGTGCTCAGGTGAGCTGCCTACTTCATCCTTAAATGACATGAGGGACAGGGCAGGGACACTCCTCTGTCTTCTGTGCATCCTGTTTCCTGCAGAGATGCTGTAGACCCACTTGATTCCCATGCACCAGTTTTGATTTCCCCAGCTATAAAATGGGTGTGCCTTTCTTTTTCCCCCCCTGGTGCTGTGCTATATTTGGACTCCCCCTCACATTGCTGCAGCTTGTCCCAGATGGTCCTTGCTGCCAGGTCTGGAAGGACAGGAAATTGTCACCTTCCTCTGGGTTTTGGCAGTGGTTTTGATGAAGGGGAAATGGGCATCTGTGGCCCACCATAGTGACAGCTCAGCCCCCCACATCACCAGCCTGGCCCCCCATGGCCTCTCCCCCAGCTCCTTCCTCTCCCAGAGCTGCAACAAGTGTATGCTCCAAGGGGATGATTGCATTGAGTATTTTACTGCTTCTCCAGTGTGCGTTGCCATATGGGAGTGTACCATCAGTCAATTACAGCTCCTTTTCATATCTAAATAAAATGATTTGTTAATTTGAGTGAGTGATCACTGCGTGGCCAGGATGCTTTTCCCAGCAATGGCGAACAGCTTGCACGCTCGCAGAGATGGATGGTGAGCTGCTGCAACTGGATACTTTCTGGGGTTGTTTTCATTTTAGCTGAGAATTGAATGAGAAGAAAAACGTTTCTCTTGGCAATTTGATAGGCGCTAGCACTTCTGACAGATGTTGGAGTTTATTATCCCACCGGGACAACGTTTTGTAGTTTGGAATTGCTAATTGCTTGGAAGGCTCGGTGCTGCGGGAGGAGCAGGATGTAGCTGTCAGCAGGTAGCAGGTGATGCCAACTCCCAGGGACCTGGGGTGATGGACACATTTCCTTCATGCTAATGGCTTCTGACCTCAGCCACCAGCCCAGCCTCAGCACTGTGTCCTTGCAGTCCCATCCCTGCCCTGCTCCTGGTTCTGGTTCCCGTGTTCCTGGGTAGGCGTCATGAGCTACAGGCAAGGATGGCACATACACTGCACTATGTACAGCATGGACTGGGTGCTCCTGGCATGTAGATTATTTAGCTCAGGGGTTAAAGCCTGTTGCCTGGCATCATCCCCTTGAGACCCTCTCCTGACATGCCAGAGAGCAGAGCAGAGCACTCTGTCCCCTATGGCACAGGATCGTTACCCAGGCTAAAGACCCCCCACTGTCAGGATCCTTTCGTAGCCAGAAGCACCAATTCTTCTTGCGTGCGTTTCAGCTTCTTGGCACTTGAAATGGGCCTGTGGTCCTCAACCACCTCATCTGTACCATGATGCTTTAACACATTAAGGATATCTCGGGGCTCTCAGGGCACAGCTGTGCACAAATGCCCTCCCTGCTGTGACCTTGGTGCCAACAGCCAGCTTGTGGTGCCACCAGAAGACTGCAGCAGCCCTCACTTCCTGCATCCTGGCTGCTCACCCCTGGGGCTGGCTTGGCCCTGCTCCCCACTGCACTGATCTCCTTGCTGTCGACCTTCCCCCTGCTCGCCTCATGTCAAACAACCCATGCTGTTGATGGAGATCATGGTGTTTGTGCTCTAGGTCATGGCAGTTAGTTTAGGAGGATGCTGCTCCCCTTCTGTCCTTCCCATGTGCTCTAGCTGGCACCAGGAAGAAGATTTAAGATGCACAAAAGTAGTTAAAAGGAGCCACAAGGCAGTTAACATAAATTATTTGCAAGCTCATCCTCCTGAAGGGGACCAGAGCTGTAGACAGAGGTAGGTGCTTGCCTCTGCAAACAGCACTGGGCAAACATCAGCGTGGTGGGCCCTGGGCAAGAGCACTCCAGCCTCCCTCCACCTGTGTCTGGTTGTTTGTTCTACCAGCCACTGACAGAGCTGCTGGGGGCTGGTTTAGATGAGGATTTTTAGAAGGAAAGCTGTGCGAGTGTCTGAGAGCAGCAGACGTCTTCCCCAGCAGACGTCACTGGGTTGTTCTCCTCACTGCATCAGAGCTATCTCCTTGGCCTTCATTTACTGATGGTACTGAGTGCCATCAGGACTCTCAGTTAGGCTGTCTGCCATGCCCAGTGTACCCCAGTGTGGGGAAACCAAGGCCAACAGGACAGCATGACATCTCCCAAGCTGGAAGCCGGACCTGTGTGTCCTGTGGGCTGGCGTGGGCAGCTGGAGGGCTTGCACTCCAAGAAGCATGTGATTTTTGGAGCCTTGCCTGCCCACTCACTCCAGAAGCCTCTCCCAGGGGCATCCCCATTCTCTAAAACTGCTCTGACACCCCTCAATCCCTCCCTGCTGCAGTGAGAGCACAGGAGCCCTCTGTCCTTCCTGTGCCCTTGAAGATGGAGAAGTCTTTTGCAGAGCAAGGCAGCAGCAGACACCCCGAGGTGCCCTGCAGTGGTGCTTGCTGTGAACTGGTGGAATTGGGGCTCCTCACAGAGAGCTAGTGCAGGGCCTGCATGGAGGACAGTGGCAGGAGCAGAGAGCTGGGGGTGGCAGATGCTGCCAGGGCAGCAGGAGGGGAGTGGGCTGCACTGTGCCCAAGCTGGGGGGAGCAGGCAGAGTTGAGTGTCCACCCCAGCTCCAGCTGTTTCTGTTTGTCCATAAGCACAGTTACATGGGCTGTGCTCCTATGCTCATGCTTCACAGCTGGAGCTTGACTGCTTCCTCATTCCCCATACTGGAGCTGGGGTGGAAATGCCAGTAAGAGGCTGGGCTGCGTTTGTCCTTCATACTATGCTTTGCTTTCACACAGGGACTTTTCCTCTTGTCCCCTTGTTTTCCTTTATGGTATTTTTAATTTTTATCCCTTAATGTAAGGCAGTGACTATTCCAGGTGTGGGATTTGTGTATCAAGTGGAGTCTGGCTACAGCCTCTTATTTCTCCTTTACTCACTGTCTGGGCTCAGGGAGGTAATTCACCCATCTGTGCTTGCTGTCCCGCTGGGTCAAGTGAAGCTAATGGTGGCTGATCGAAAAAGTGCAGAACTCCTGTGCTGTGCCCAGCAGTGTCATTGCCAGGGGCTTGACATCCTGATGAAAGTCACCACCATGGTAATGTGCAGAAAAAGGGAAGACAGGTATCCCCAGGAGGACCTGGCTCCTCCACAGCCACTGTCCCAATGTCCCTGCATCCAGATCCAGCATCAAGAGCAGAACAGGGGACATGGAAATGTTTGACATTTGAAGGGCAGTTGTGTAGAAAGCCAGTGGTTGACGTGTCCTCCTTGTTCACTGCTAATTACAGCAGGGATTAGTCTGAGTCAGGGTAAAGTCCCTCCCTATGTTGTTAATGATGAGAATTAAACCAGCTCTGGCTCCAAAATCGAACCCCAGGCCCCAGTTCTCCCAATCTTCTGGGAAGCCAGGAACTGAAACTTGGCTCCAAGCCTCCAGTATGTGTCTAAATAAGGCTGAAACAATCAAACTGAGGCACATTCCCACTCCTCCCTAGCATTGTTTGTGCCTGCCCATCACTATATTGGATCCTTGCTTCCTGCAGGAACCTGGGCCCCTGCTCAGGAAGAGACTGAAAGGCATTGAGGTTTTAAGTGCAATTGAGAAAAAATGCAATCTCCCTTATATTTTAGCCTATTTAAGGTTTTGTGTAAGTTTGTTTGGAAATAAAAACAAACCTAAAAATGGGACCTAAACAAGATGACAGCTTGAAATATATTTTCCCCTCTGCTATTCTCCTCCCACCCCAGTCCTGGAGCCTCAGCTATTGCTGCTCCATGGGGCAGAGGATGGCCTCACTATGGGCAGGCAGTGGTTGAGGTCAGGCTTTATGTCCCATCATGTGCAGTGAGTCCATGGCTCTGTCCATCCACAGGAGAGAGGTGCAGCTGCAGCCTGCCAATCCTTGCTGGCTGTCCATAGGAGATGGAGCCATGGGAGCCTTGCTGCCTTTGCCTTGCATCTCACCATGTACGAGGATGTCTATAGGCCAGGATCCGGCAGGGTTTTCTGCAAGGGACTGGACATGTTTGCTGCCTGCCCCAACTACCTCTGCCACTGTGAGGGACAGAGGACAAGCAAAGTGGCAGATGTGCTGCTGTGTCCAGCCATGCTTCCCCCAGCTCTGCTGCCTCTAGCATCTCCACTGCTGTGTGTTTTGGTCAAGGCAGGTGTCCGTGACTAACAGCTCACCCCAAATTCTCTGGGACATTTTCTTGTCTCAGCAGCATGCAATTATGCAGGACACTCCCTCCCCAGACCATCCCTGGGGCCTGCTGAGCCTGGTTTGTGACTGTGGGAGGGTGAGATGTGATGGCTGCGTCCTCCTGACCACACCAAGAGTACTCACATCTTGTATCTGTCCCTGCTTGACCTGGGTGGGATGGGGCCTCCCTCTGACCTGGCCCTCAGGGGATGACAGCTGGGTCCCTGTGCCGTGGGAGAACATGTCAGGGACATTGGGATCCATGAAAAAGGCTGCGGGATGGAGCAGAGCTCCCTGTTACTCCTCGTGCCCTGGTTGGGTGCTGCTGGCAGCACCTTCGGGGATGTGGTTTGGAACATGTGTGCCCCTGCCCAGGGCTTGTATCCGACTTTGTTCCAACAGAGCCATGTCGGGGCGGGCAGTAGCTATTGGCGGGGCTGCTTGCAGGAAGGAAAAGGCAAGAAGAGGGAGGAAAAGCACAGACCTAAAATGATGGGCATGGGAAACAAGGTTGTAGGGGTAACAACTTCCCCGGGAGGGAGACAGCAAGCCCTCTGCTCTGTCCCCGTGGGAAGGAGGGACAGCGGGATGCGCCCCGTAGTCAGTAGGGCGGTGGGATTCAGCGTAGGTTTGTTAACGTGGTGAAGAAGTGGATTTCCTTGCTGGCGTGGTTTGGAGAGGAGTGAAACACCGCAGGAGCAGCAGCGTCTCCCCGGCTCCCTGCCTGCAGCTGCACCTCTCCAACCAGCCATATCGCGCTGTGAATCCCGAGGAGCAGCTGTGCCCGGTATCCCAACATTTCCTCGTGGAGGAGCCGTTGGATCTGAGCACTTAGTGCTGCATTTTAACTTCTGTCAGGGCCGCAGAGCGGGGGGAGAGGGGAAAAAAGACTAAGAGGAGAAGTGATGGAAATCTCAGCTGGCTGCAGGAGAGATGGAGCAGCAGATTGTAGTGTAGAAGTCTTTGATTGACCACAGTACCATTTTGTGGCTTTTTCTCCCTCTCTGGATAAAGCTGCACTGTGACATCCATGCCATTAAATAGGCCATGCTCAAAAGAGAAAATTGCTGCTATTTTCCCCTTTTACTTTACTGCCATAAAAAATTGATCCCACATAGCATCCTTATTTCAAAGACTGCTAAAAAAATACAAAATTCTCATTTTGGTTTCTGACAGCTGCATAAAGCATTTTTTTTTAATAGAAGGGATGTGAAATGTGAAAAAAATAAAAAAAATCCCAGCCCTCCCCATACCCTGAAGTTTTTTTCTCCAGAAAGCTGCCCTTTTTTTGAGAAGTGGATGGGGAGAGAAGAGTGTGATTGTGCTAGTGTGAGAAGGGATTTGGTTTCTCTTTCTTTCATAACTGGTGATCAAAATTAAAGACTTTGCTGGTAGGTGAACAGCAGCTAGACCTGCAATCTCCTTTGCTTGGAGTCTGATGGACTTTCTTCAGCAGCAGAGTGCTTTTCAGGAAGATGATGGCAAAAAGCTTCCACTTAGGTAGAAAGGCAGCAGGTTGGGGAACAGTGTCTGTTGGAGCACATAGGGTTGGCAAGCTAAAGAGCGATGGGGAGAAACAGGACATCTGAGCTGAATCTTTCTGACCAGAGCAGCAATGCCCATGTTTTGCATCTGTCCCTGCTCATCCTCCATGGGCAGGGACTTTCTTCTTGCCTATCAGGGCAGCAACTCAGAAGGGTGATGAGCAGAAGGGAAGTCAGAGGAAGAAGTGTGGAAGCCAAAAAGGGATTTAAATGAGCAGCAGGGCCCTTTGGATGGAAGGGATGGAGCCAGGTAATGCCAGGTTTTTAGCAGCTTTGAGTCAGTGGCGATGGAGTAATGGAGCTTGTGAGGGCAGGGAGATGTGAGATGAAGGAGAATGTGGACCCAGCAGAAGGAGGATGCAGAGAGCTGGGTAATGGGAGGTTGGATCAACTCTCATTGCAGGAAAAGTTAACAAACTTAAGAATCATCCCATTTAAACAAGATGTTCTTCTGAAAAGAAGATTAAGTAGAGAGAGTGTTGATGAAAGGCTAAGTGAGGCTACCAGGACTCCAACAAGCAACAGGCTCTCTCTACCCTCTCTCCAGCTTCTCTCTCTCTGCTCTCTCCTTGATTAATAACCAGTCTTCCAGACACTGGCCCAACTGGGCCACCAGTACCCAACACAGTGGCAGAGATGGGTGCCAGACTGTAGAGGCAATGAGGATTTTCAGCTGAAGGTTGGCCCTGTGCTCTTTGCCTGACCTGTTCTCAAGGTGCCCCTGAAGGTCTGCAGAAGCAATTCCTGGGGAGAAGTATTGTGAGGTTGTGAGTGCAATACAAGGTGTCAATGATGATGCTAGGATGGATGAGGTTTGGCAGAGGACTGGAGAGGGAAAGTGAGAGCAGGACAACCTGTTTAAGCTGCTCAATCTGTGAATGTCACCACCACAGTAAGAGCTGTGTGACTCCACGCTGCGTGCCCAGCCTGCTCACTCTGAGACAGCAGGGCCATCAGCCGGGCTGTGGGATGTACCACCAGATCCAACCCGTGTATTCTCCCCACTCACATTGACATCTGTTTGCCATTTGTGTCCCGCAGGCCTCTGAATTATGAGGCTCTTTCCTCCACCAGGATCTTAGATGATGAAGAGCTAGATGAGCTCTCCATAAATAGCTCTGCCATTAGAAAAAATACTCAGCTCCTGTTCTAATGTGAGCAGGCTTAGCCGTCTGCAGAAGTATAGGCTTAAGACCCGGCAGAAAGCTTTGCCCTGGTAATATGTCTCTATTTTCTTCAGCTTGATTCCTCCAGCTAGCCTGGCTCTGAATGCATTAAATTTTGCTCTTCTTTACACCTCAGCTGATGACTTATTCTTTGGAGCCTGTGTCCTTGGCTAGCCAGAGACCCTTTAAAGCTCAATTTTGTGCTTGCCTATTCTGAGACCGGATCCTTACAGAAAGGATTGGGATGTGTGTGTGTGACTGTTAGGGTTGAAGGATGCTGCTGGTGCAATTCTTCACTCTCCAGATTACTATTGCTTTTTATTAATGGCCTGTACACAAAAGGGGATATGCTAGTCAAGTCTACCGGGGTGCCATGTGCGTTATGCAGGTAGGAAAGGGTCAGGCTGTCAGCGAGAAGCCCCATGCCCTTGAGGAATGGGCAAAGGCAAAGAAGCTGGGATGTAAGGATGACACAGCACAGCAGGATCACGGGTGAACAATGGAATTGCTTCTGTAAATGGTGAACTGAACAACTAGAAAGTCTGAGCTGTGATTGTGGGTTGTAGTACGAACATGAACTGCTGGCATGATATGCTCAAGGAAAAGGCACCCAGGATCTACAGGAGCTCATGGCACAGCCCATGGTGAGAAGGGAAGTGCAAATGTCATCTCACAGGACTCAGGAGAACTGTGGTTTACAGTGTAAGACTCAGTGTGCGTGGTGTGCTGCCCTGGGTATCACGGCAGCCAGGGAGCAGCTTCTATCCTCTTCAATCCCCACTGCAATGGGGTGGGAGCTACCAGGGAGAGACAGGGGCTAATTGGTACCTGTCCTCACTTCATCTGGGGTATCTGAAGGTTGGTGGAAATGTGACCTGATCTAAGTGTTCCTGTTCCAGCAGGGGAATTGGATTAGATGATCTCTTGAGTTTCCTTCCAATCCCTGACATTCTGTGATTCTGTGAAATACAGTTCATAGAATTGTAGAGTTGGAAGGGACCTTCAAAGGTCATTTAGCCCAACCCTCCTGCAGTGAGCAGGAACATCCTGCAATAGATCAGGTTGCTCAGAGCCTCATCAAGCCTGGCCTTGAATGTCTTCAGGGATGGGACCTCCACCACCTCTCTGAAAAACCTGTTCCAGTGCCTCACCAGTTGTTCATGTAAATACAGCAAGGGGTTGGATGTGCAGAGAGACAAAGGCCATTTGAGCTCTTGTGCAACATCAACCCTGGAATTAATGAAAAAATTCCAGTGGATTGCTTTGCGCTGTAAATGTAAAGGTTTCTAACCACCAAAGGACGCTGATTCTGGAAGATCACCCTACCATGGCTGCAGAGGCAATCAGCCAATTTGTCTTCAGGCTGGTTTGTTAACAGTATCTGAAGGGTTTTCCACCAAGCAGGGACCTGAGTCACCTCACTGACTGCCGTGCCTCCATCCACTGGATCCCACTGTCTGCCGCTGTGACTGGGACAATGCAGTATGCCATGTACTTGGTTTGGGTTGGCTTTATTAATTTTTTTCCATTGCAATATAAACCCAGCATGTCTTTAAGGCCACACGTGTAGGGGGATTTGCTGATGGCTCATCTTTCTAGCAGGCTTTTTCAGCTGAATGTCAGTTTATTGCTTTTGCAAATTGTCTTGTGCCTACACAGAACCGGCTGCCTCAGCAGAGGGCTTTGCCAACAACGTGCTCTATAAAAGGGTTATTAGGATAACAAGAAAGAAAACAGAAACCTTTGCAGAATCATATCAGTCTAGTGTAGCCCACCTCCTCCCCTCTCCCCATTTATTACCCTCAGGTAGTTCTGGGTTGGACATCAGACCCTTCTGCTGTTGAATATGGACATCAAGGTTAAAGTACCCTAGGCAGGAGCTAACTCTTGGCCAATTATCTGTGGTCAAGCACCAATCTGCAGCTTGGCGTAAACATCATCAGGAAAATATGCACAGTTTGCAAATTAAAAAGCAATCGCGCTGTCTCAGCCTGAGCCAGGAACCTTCTACTATGATTAGGGTCTCACTGTGGAGCCAGCCAGAGCATCCTTTGGGTCTGTGACATCAGCCTCCGTCACAGCATCCTGTTGCTGGCTGTTTCTGGTTTATCTGCAGTGTTTTTGTACCTGTCTGGAGGACATATTTTATAACAGATGGTTTTGTTTTCCACAGAAACACAGATTTCACTGTTAAAAGGAAGGAAGGAAGAACAGGGCAAGAAAAAAGCCTTTCAAAAATGATACTTTTGAAATTATACTGTGTTTTTCTGAGTTTTATGGAGAAGGAAGCATTAAGTGAAATGTTCGGGTGACACACCACAGATGTGGCATGTTTTCCTGTTAGGGTCAACTCCTGTGATAAAACCCCTCACTGGTACTGCTCATCTAATCTCAGTTTGTTTTCTGTCTGTCATGCCGTGGAACACCCTGCAAGAGGGGAGTTGTTCTCTCTTCTTTTAAACCAGCCAGGACAGGCAGAGATTAAATGGCTTGGCAGAGGTCACAGAAAGCCTGAGCAGAGCTTGAGTCTTGGAGCTCCCAAAAGGCTGGTCTCAGCTGCCTCTTTCTGTTGCCCATTTTCCCTGGGACTCGAGAAAATTTGTTGCTAGTGCTGGGCTAACTGCTGAGACTTTGGGAGGTGAGCCTTGGAGCATATCATGAGCTAGAAGGGATTTGCACAAACACAGGTTAAGTGATCGGATGCAGAGATTCATGGGGCAGTTTGGTATGTGAGCACACCACCACACCAGCTGCCCTTGAGTTCCCAATGTAGGGACTGGAAACTCTTTGTAAGTGACTCTTCAAATCCACTTTTACTTCATAGCAGAGTCACCTCCTCAGTCTTTCCCACTGTAGGGCAACCCAAAGGGCAAAAGGGCTCCCATCCTGGTGAAGTCCCTCTTATGTTACCTTCTGCTTGTTCCTGCCTGTCTTTCCCAGCCCCATCGTCTGAGCTCTGAGCAGCTCCATCTTTCACTGGTCTTCATTCACTCAACATTTTCTCCCTTCATGTTTAACCCTTATGCCAAGGCCAGGAGAAGCCATGCTGAGCCCTGAGTTGGGGCCAGAGCCCGCAACAGCACTCATGCCAGTGGACAGAGGTGATGATGGGTCTGAGTAGGCAGGGTAGGTGCCTTGTCCCAAGCAAGTCAGTGACTGGAATTTGTCCCCAGCCCTGGCAGAGCCTGTTAGACCTGCTGCCACCTGGGAATAGAAGTCAGTCCTTTTTTCAGCGCAGCTCTAACAGTGGCCTCCTAAAACAGGAGGGACACCACATCCCTGTCTTCCTCAGAACCTGAGAAGGCCGCCTTCTGTCAGCTTTGATATCCCGTTCCCATAGCAATGCATTCTCTCAGCTGCTTGTGACCAGTGAAATGCATGACAAGACTCCAATATTGTCGTTGATTCTGGCAGGCTGTGACAGGCAGAGCAGGGATAGCAGCTCCAGCCACTCTCCAGCATCCTTTTCAGGATCACACTCCAGGTTGGCTGCAGCAGTGGGAATACCCACAGGAGTGTTTCCTTCTGAGATGACAAATAGCCTAGCCTCCAGTACATGGGTAGGTGTCAGTGGGAAGAAGATGTGATGCCAGGAGCTCCCAGGGATCACTCCAACCTCTGCAACTGCGGTCGACATCATGCACATGGTGACAGTCCTTTGGGTGTGCAACTGATATGTGATGTAGGACTGATGCCAGCACCCTCCCAGTGAGCTCAGCCACAGGAGGGGCTCCAGGGAGGTGTCTTGTTGGGGCTTAAAGCTTCCAGAGAAGGCATCTGCCCTGGGCATGTTTATCTGTGCTGCTGAGCATCTCTCCTTTTTAAAATTAAGATTTTCAAGTGCAAAAAAGGAGCTGGTGCCTTTCACACAGGTCCATTTGGAGAACTGAGGTAAGCAGCCTGGGAGATGTGTTGCTTGGGCTGCCTCTGCTGAGAGCCAGTCGCCCTCTCCCCAGCAGCAGGTCTCCACAGAAGATTTGTTTCAAGCTCTGCACCAGCTCTTGTCACCATCACTATGTTCCACATGCAGGCAATGGGGTTATGTTGGCATCAGTGGTTGCACCAGCAAGGTTAAGCAGTTCAGCGCTACTTAAGCTGAGAATCAACAGGGCATTAATTTGTATTAAGAGAAATGCATGCTGCCTTCTCCCAAAGGTACGGGAAGCCAGAGATGGGACATGAGGGGCCGCTAGCAGGCACTTCTTATACCTTTCAGAGCTCAGCCACAAGTGGCCGCCAGATGGTAACAAGAGGGATGGTGGTGTCTCAGGAGGGTAGTTGGGAACCAGTTGTGCCAATGCTGAGCTCCTGCCACTGACTGGATCACAGGGAGGCGACAAGCAGAGCTGGTTTCCACGGGTGCTCTGCCTCTGGCAGTGCTGTGTGTTTATAGGGCATTTTTTTTCTGCAAGGGCTTTTCCTACCATCTGATTGGACTTTAGAAACTACAAGCCAAACTGACACCAGTACACTTGCATGGGCTTTGTTGCAGTGGCTCATGCTTCTCTTCTACCATGGAGCTTGATGTAGGTGTGCTTGAAATGCAGGATTACCACACAGGTAGCTGGTGGGACTCAGGGCTGAATCCTGCTTCTCTGGAGATGAGTGTGGAGAAGGGTCTTTCTTGCTTTACCTCTCCTAAAATTTCATTTTAGAACCTATTAAAATGAAAAACAGAGCTGGGAAGGGCCAGCACCATTTAGGCTTAGTATGAAGGTACACATGATGGAGATGATGGGAGGTTGCCCGGTCACCCCTGCAGCCTCCCTGGAGGAGTCAAGCTGTGCCTGAAGAACTGCTTGGGGTTTGCTGTACCAACCATGATCATCCACAGCACAGCACAGCACATGTCTTTCAGGTGACATTGGTGGGAACACAGCCTACCTGGCTGGCTGATTGGGATGGCTTGATCCTCAGGGAGCATTCTTGCAGAAGAGATGGATAACAGGGGAGAGGGACAGGTGATGAGGTGCTGGGATGTTGTCTCCAGATCAGTTGCTGTTGGAGGCAAGCCAGTAAGAAATTCAGGAAGGACTATTTTTTATGGCTACTATATCCAAAACTGTAGTGAATTTGAAGCAAAGATGTCTCTTTCCTTCCTGATATGACCTGATATTACCTGGGCTGAGCAGAGGCTGAAACCAGCCATGTGCCAGTCCATCATGTTTTGTCTTCTTTCACTTTCTAGGAAGATGATGGGGAGTAAAAATGTTATTCACTTTTCTCTATGATCATCCACAGATTTTTCTTGCAGCTCTTTTTCTTGAGCTAAACTTTCAGGCAGAATCTTTTTGAGAAAATCAGTTTTAGCAAATGCCTTAGTGTTATAACTCTCCTCTTTCTCTGCTTCCTCCCTTCATACTTGTTTCTTCTTGCTGTTGTTTCTGTACCTTCTGTCTCTGGCTAGCCCTTCCCAATGGTCTTTGGAGCTTTTGGGATACAGGACTCCATCCCATGTCCCACCTCAAATGCATCCCAGCCCACTGGAGTAACATTGTGTGTTTGAGTAAGAGGGATAGTGAGCAGCGTCTTCCCATATCCACATGTTCAGTTTCATAAGGTAAAATGGATCACCTTCTATCAAGCATGCCACAAATCTCAAAAAAAGCAGGGGCACAAAGGGCAGAAGCCAACAAGAGCAATGGTGAGGATCAGGCTGTTCAAGGCCAAAGCTAATTCCACGTGCCTGGTTTTGACACCATATCAAGTGCCAACTCAAACCATAGACCTACCACAGAGAAACTGCACACATTGGAGTTCTCATCCTCCCAAAGCTTTGTACATATATTGTCTGCTGAGGAAACCCTCAGTTTCAGGAATCCACTAGAGATGTATACAACAAATTATATAAAAATCAATAGATTTGCTGCTGAAGGGTCTGCCTTCCCACAGGTGGTGAGCTCCAGGAGAAGGCATCTCAGTGTTAATTTTGCCTGGTTGACAACAGGTTACCCCAGGAGAAGTGATAACACCCTCTTGTTCCAGTTTGTAAGGTAGCAATCAGACCAGGTCAGGTTTATGATCCACCTAGCTTATTACTATCTCCATTAGTAGCTGCTAGCAGATGGTGGGAGAGGAGGATTATTACTCTCGCAACGTGTACTTAGCTGGCAGATTATTGAAATTTCTTTATAATCCTAAGAAGTTACTTGGGAGGTATAAATCCTTGAGTGATAGCACTTATATTCCCCTGTACTTTGATCTCAGCTAGCATAACCGATGATACTCTGATTAATCTGATTTTTGTTCCTGAAAAAAAAAGTACCACATCCCTGGCATCTCAAGGTACTGAGTTCCACAGGGAGCTGCATTTCTCATTGTCAGATCTGAATGTTTAAATAGTTGAGCTCAGAGGTACTTTCTTTCTTACATGGGGGTTTATACCTCTGTGTCCTTTGAAATTCATTTCTTCCTGTAAGTGAAGCCAATCCCCTGAATGTTCTCAGTCCAGCACTGCCTGGGTTCCCCCCAGCAGCAGCACAGCTCTTCCCTACCCTGCATCTGCCTCTTCCCTGTCTCAGTGCAGCAGAACCACGGTGTCACAGATGATGGATCCACTGATTTATAGACCTGCTGGATAATATGACAGTTTATTTACTGGTTGTTTCTGAGCACAAACTAACATCTTTGGAGCATTGCATGTGTGTTGCATGTTTGTGCTCTGGAGTGCTACCTTGATTGGTTGGGGTTAATTTGGAGCTGTATCCCAAAAGTGGTACCTGGTACGTTCTTGTCCTGAATTTCATCTGTCAACATGCAGTTGAATTCCCTGGATGACTAACTCCTTGCAAAGCTACTCTTCTATATATCTAGTCCCATCTGATGTTTTTCCCCTCCTCACTGCATACATAATCCCACTTGGGATGCTCCGCTGTTCCATCCTGTAACCAGCATTTTGGTGCCCAGTGCACTGAAAGACATTCTTCTCCTTCACCTCCTGCTCTTTCCTCATCTTCTTTCATTTCTCCTTCTCCAGATTGACCAGGTTCAGCTGAGATGTGTTGCACAGAAGAGTGTGCTTTGATATCTCTGTTTTTCAGGAGGCAGAGGCCCCAGCAGCTCAGCAGTTTTAGAGGTCTGTGGAAGAAAAACTTTCCCACAGGTTGTTTCATGTCAAATCTCCACCATCCCCTGAGCTCTATTTGTACCTCCTTCCCCCCCAGTTAAACAACAATAAAGGAGGGCATGATGGGAAATGCTGAAATGGATGGCAGTGATAGTGCCCAGCATGGTTCAACCTCACAAAGGTGTTTGAAGGGAAGACAAGAACCAATTTCATAGAACCTGGTACAAGGTGATGTAACCTGGGCTCCCTCCTTGTCAGCTGTGCCCCCAGCTGTGACAGACAGAAGGAACAGAAGAGAGGATTAGAAAGCAAGGGCCCATTTGCAGGTATTTCAAGAAGCAGCTAGCTTTTTTCTGGAGAAGGTGAAGTGTGAAAATGGCCTTCAAATACATAAAAGTTTACTGTTGCTGGGGAGAAGGCAGTAAGGAACCCTTCCTGCTTTAAGTACCTGCATAATTTTTAAACTCTTTTGTGCCTTCCCCTGTGTTCATCCCCTTTACTGCAGTTCCACCCCTGCAGGAGCTGAGCAGTGCTCTGGAGGGCTCACTTCACCAATCCTAAAGTGTTAGCAACCCAGACACAAACACAAGATCAAGTTGTATTTATTCTATATCTTATGATTTTGAAGGTCATCTTCTAGCTGGGTGAGGGGAGCATGAAGGAGGCTGCTAGGGTTTGCTTGTGCTTGCTGTGATCATCCCGATAGCAGCCTAGTCATGGTGTGGTTTGGTGGCTCTTGCATTGTGCTGGATTCCATTGTCAGTGCTGTGCTGGTCTGTGCTGATCTGGCCTGGTTTGAAGTAAAACAGAGACAACTTTCCGCTCAGTAATTCTACTTTTCAGCTAAGCCTCTTCTAACTAACCAAACTCTCCAAAATTAATGGTATATTGTCCAGACACTGCTCCCAGAGAGATAAGACCTAATTGTTTCTAATTTATGCCAGGGATTGTTATGCAGAGAGGCTCTTACTTATATGTACTGCTGTACCACCCAAGGTCAGATAAATGTTATATCTTCTCCACTGGCAGGTCAAAAGTAGAAAAGGACAGAAGGCTCATACCTGTGGGGAGAGCAGAAAGGAAAGGGGACCTTAAATTGATCCAAGAGGTGTTCCATCTCCTCTGCCCCATGCTGAATATACAGCTCAGGGATCAAAGGATTAGCGTCATTCTTCAGTGGCCATTGTCCAAGGACAACTCTGTCTGCTTATCTGCCTTTGATCCCTATCCTTGCATTCCCAACTCCAGATCTGGAATCCAGTTCCCATCCATCGCTGAATCCAATCTGGAACTTTCCCAGTGCCTACTGGGAATAGCCCTCCTGGGAGCTTGATACAAGTTTGTACATATTGTATATATTTTGTTATTTTGTTGTTAATATGTTTATTAATCTCTTTTTTTTTGATGCCTAAGTCTTTTTCTCTCTCTCCCTTCTCCCCCTAAAGGGAGGTTACCTGTTTCTCTGAGGAGAAAAGGCATCAGAGAGCACCCACCATTTATTTCAGTGGCCAATCTGGCTTAAACCATGCTGTGATCATACCAAGCACCCAGGTGCTGCTATCTAAGCCAAGGATGTCTCTCTCCAAGGCTCCTTTTTAGGGCTCACCAGGGTTGCAGCAGCAAGTGCTCACTTGCTTCAGCCCAGAAGTGGGGTATAGAAACATGCTTATGGACAATGTTGAGTCAGCAACTCTACACTTCTCATCCTGCTGTAAAATCTTTGAAAGCTGATTGATGTCTTGAGCTTAGAATTTCTTCTGACTTGAGCATTTTGGATGCTTGTGCAGAGAATGAACAGAGGACTATTCCCTGCAGCTAGTTCAGTTGGGACAGCAATAGGACATGATACCTACAATGGTCAGGTGTGATCCATATGCTTTTCTTCCACTTCACCCCATACACATCTCAGCCTTCAGCAGGGACAAAACTCACAGCACTTATTTATATATTTTTCCTCCCCTGGCTCCTCAGAGAAATCAATTCCATTCCCCAAACAATGGCAAAAGCCTTGAGTAGATATTGATCTGTAGCAGAGCCAGAGAGGGGAGCGTTTGTGACACAGAGATGCTCTTTTGTAAGTAAAAGATAATTACCAGATCATGGGGACACTTGCTGAATAGGATGACATTAAATAGGCATCAGGGTGAAGGGCACTAAGGCCTCTGAATGAAGCATGGAAATAGCTCTGTCCTCCCCGGCAGCTCCAGCTCCTCCTCCCTGCTTCTCTCTGACATTGCTTCTTCCCCTCCTTTTGTCCCTCTGCTTCTTCCAATTTCATCTCTCTGCCCCCTTCTCATGGTCCCCAGGCTTCCTAACTTCCCAAATAAATACCAAGTAACACAGCCCCTCCACACTGACTAGGGATCCCTGATGCATCTGAAGGGCAGCAGAAGGGTCTACTTTCCTTGCCTTGGTTTTGCTGGTGCTTCCAAACCCTGCTTTATTTATTTGGTAGTGCTGATCAGGCAAATAGACATGTACAACAGCCTTGAGCACTGTAGCTGTTAACCCCATGGTGATTTTAGTGCCTTCCAGGTCTTGTGTGGGACAGTGGAGTGTCCCTCTGCTGTGAGGCTTCAGCTGATGAGTCAGAGGTTGGAGTGGCTGTTGAAGGACTCAGAACTGGTGGTTGACTCTCAGATGACTTGTCTCCTTGTGCTGTCCCCAGGAGATCCCAAGGCACTGGAGGATGCAGGGACAAGCAGTAGTCACAACTGTGCTGTAGCTTCATAGGTAAGAAGGGCACAGGTAGGGCCAAGTGTGCTAGAAGGGTCAGTAACTTCTAGATAAAGAACAAAGCTAGAAAAGGGGCACCTGGGAGCCTTGTCTCGATCCCATGCTTCTCCCAGGATCTCATGGGATATTCCCCTCTGGAGCAGTGCCAGGAGTGATGGTCTGGTTCAGCTCGTGAAGGTTCTTGAAGCCACAATGGATTTGTTGCCAGGTCTTTCCAAGGCATCCCTATCAGCCACCAGCTCCAGGGTGCAAGTCCCAGAGCAAAAAGGGCCTCAGCAAAAGCCATGTTCCCAGATGTCACATTAGTGGGCAGCTCTTCTGCCTGGGCACTGGAAGCCGCGTGGGGACATTTGGTGGCAGGGCTGGATGCCAGTGCAGTTCAGTGATGACTGGGAGAGCTGCTGCCAACTGCATCTCATGAATTGGCACAGTGTAATGTGAAAAAACCCCAACCTACAATTCAAACTATTATGTCGTAAAATGTCCCTTTTTATTTACACTGACTCACCAGTATTTCATAGCTCCTCATTGATACCCTGTAAATGGATAACTGTGCATTTAGCAAGATTAATGGATCCCTTGGAGAATGCGCCACCCTCAGGCCGGGCACCATGAAGGACTGGGAGGGAGGAGAGAGGGTCCCATCCCTTTGTGTAGGTATTGGGAAATATGTGTCTCATCAACCACTGCTGGCTCACCAGGTCTCATCCAGATGGTTCATAAAATCCACTGCCTAAGTGCCAGTGAGGTCTGTGCTCACCCACCCTTCAATGACCCAGAGAGAGGCCATCACTGTCTACACATGTGTGTGTGAGTGGGTGATGCTGGAGCTCTTCAGCCTTACTCCCTGGCTTGGGAGTCTCTCCTGATTCCAGCACATTCCCAGTACTGTGGTTACTCTGAACTGGAGATGCTTCATGGCTGCTGCCATGCAGTTTTGGAGATAACTGAGCATTTTCCTTTGCTCCATGATTGAAAGGCCTTTGGTATCTGAGGCTATGTAGATAATCACTGCAGCTTCCTCCAGTCTTCCCCTTGGCTTTGGCAGGCATGCAGCTGGCATCTCTGGCCTGGGCTGCTGCCTTTATTTCAGCCTGGAAACTGCTGCTCCCATGCAGCAACTTTGGGTTTTGTACCTTTGGAGTTTGTAGCTTTGGCCCCTGGGCAGAAAGATGTAGGGCTGAGTAGGGCTGTCCAAGAAGTGAGCTGCGATTTCTGCAGCAATGTCTCTCAGAGCTTTTGAGTGTCTCAGTGTTGTTCCCTGCCATCACAAGGCAAGAGCCAGCTTCACAGCCTGACCGGCACTGTGCAAAATAGAACAACGTAGGGATCCTTGTGCCTTTAAAATAAGGGAAAAAAATTTAAAAGCCCATTACCATTATTGAATAAAGTACCAACAATTTAAAAAACTCTTTTAAATATTGTTGCCACGTTTCCAGCTGTTAAAATCTTCTGTATTTAGTTATCATAATAACAAAGTGCTGCAGCTGATTTGAGCAGCAGGGAGGCAGCACCATTATTCAGGAGGGTTTTAAATGGTTGGGTTTTCTTCCTCTCAGTGGTGCTCTCTCGCCTATTAGAAGTCCCTTTGTTGCCTTGGCACCTCTGGCCTGGGTGGTGGAGGTGGCACCGGTGCATTGGCAGAGGGCCCTGCCAGCACTTAGCAACACAGATGCAGCGGTGGGATGCAGGGGAGCCAGGCATCACGGGGGTCTCCACAAAGCCAAATAGAAAAGCTCTGCTGCTTCACTCCATCAGCACTTCGACTTTTCCATCCTTGGCGTGACCACCGAGGCACCAGAGCCAAGGCAAAGGTGGTGGAGAGCAGGTGAGCATCCTGGAAGTAGCATCCCCATGGAAGAATGATGTTATGAATGGTGCATGAAGTCATGTAGTTTGTTCCTGCCCTGTAGAACAGAAGGTACTTTTACATGACACTGTGATGCATCTGAGAAGTGTATGATGGGGCTCCTCAGTCAGGAGTCAGTGGTTTGCATAGGTGAGACAATGGATGAGCACTTCAGTTCCTGACTCCAAGTTGGTGGGGATGGAGAAGAGAGTTGTTGTGGGGGATTGTTCGGCGTCTGGTGTGGCTCAAGAAGCTGGGACAGACTGATGAGAAAGATGTGGCAAATTTTCTTGGCATAGAAAAATGCTATTTTAGTACCATCTCCTCGAGGTGGCGAGGGCTGGCAGAGCTGTGAAAAAGCACACAAAGACTCTCAGAACCATCTTGAATTGTGTCCTGGTTTGACTGTGTCCAGGGGACCATATAAGCCCAGTGGGTAGGACTGCTGTGTGATGTGTGTGAGTGCTGTGGACAACCAGCACAGGTGCCATAAGGCGCAAGATCCAAGTGACAGGAGTCTGTGGTGCTGGCAGGCAGGGGTGGCTGTGACCTGGCCTCCCAACCAGGCCACACCAAAGCCTTGTGAACAGGAGGAATTGCATTGTCTGCAGGCTCAGGCTCTGCGCCTTCCCCAAAAGGTTACCTCCAACTGGCAGCGCATTGTGGGTAATGAGATGCAAATTGATAGTGAGACAATAAGGCTGTCTTGTGAGCCCTTGTAACGGGGGCCAGTGTTTAAAAGTCAGCCTGATTGCCTCGCTGGCAATTTGCATAGCATTAACCAGAGAGATTTTCTTTTTAAACTTGAACTTTTTTTTTTTTTGCTTCCTCGAGGTCACCTCAAACTAATTACAGCTCTGGCACTGCTTGACAAAAGAGGGTTCTGCGGCTGCAATGGCAGGGCTGGAGTGTGAGGAGGAGACTTTCCCAGCACAGGGAGATCTCATCCATGCAAACTCAGGCATATTTTTGTGAGAGGGTATAATAGGAGAGCCTCGTTAAGTGTGGGTAGGTGCCAAGCACTATGGCTGCTATGGGAGATGGCAGCAGCAGCAGGGTTTAAGCCCCAGCATGTGAAAGGAATCATTCTCTGTTGGCATCTCCAACACAACCTGCTCCTGGGTCTGACCTGTAAGTGCAGCCTTGCTGGGCTGGAAGGAGATGGGGCAGTCCCACTGCCTGCTTGGGATGCTAAAGGGAAGAAGCTCTGGGGCGTTTGTGCCTTTACCTTCGCTGTGGTTTAGTTCAAGTGAGGATTTCAAGGTATTTTGTCTGAAGCAGTTTTAAAAGTGACTGGGGACCTCAGCCAAGGAGCATCACAGGGAAGTGACATCACAGTGTCATGTCTCCCCAGCTCTGACCTGTACCATTTGCTTATACAGTTGAATTCTTCCGGGGCTGTTAGTTTAGGTTCAAAGTAAGCTGATGTCTGTGTCTGCTTGGTCTTGTAGTTGAACTGGATAATCATTGAAGGTCACTTCATCCTGAACCATTCCATTCTTGAGCCTGTTGTAGAGGGAGGTGTCCCTGCACAGGACAGGGAGGCTAGAACCTGATGATTTTTAAGAACCCTTCCAACTCAAACCATCTTACCCTGTTCTGTTCTGGCCCATCCTGCCATATCCTGCTTTGTGACAGGTTCATGGCCTAGTGTAGATCTTTGTAGTAGTTTTGTCTGACCAAGGAGAGGAATTTTGCCTGTCTGCCTGAGACACAGCCAGGAGCGAAGGCAAGCATCAAGCAGAATGGAAGGAGCCAGGGCTGCCCTTTCTTCCTCATCCTGTGAGTGGGCACCAGGCTCCTCAGAGCTTCAGCTAAGCCAGTGCAGATGGATGGCCAGCCAGGGCTGTGACAGAGCACCTCTTGTTATTCAGCCTGTCTTCAAGACATGAAGTGCACACTCTGTGCTCAGCGACCCTGGGTGGAGGTGGGACAGCCTTTCCAGATGGCATCTGCCGGCTGTGACATTTGGTGGATGGAGTTTTCCACCGGTTGTACCCCAGCAAAGGCAACGAGTCAGGGCAGCATCATGTAGGAGCCAGCTGGACAATTTTATGACCATTAATATCACTTGTAGTTATGAAGTCCATGGTTATGATACAAATAATTAAATCTTATGCTTCACAGCATCAGCTGATCACTTGCTGCAGTCAGGAGTGAATCTCCTATGCAGAACCTGTGTGAATCATTAACTCGTAAAGGTGTTTCTTTATATCTTCTTCTGGCTTATTCCTCAGTTTCCCTCCTCCCTGCTGTAGCTGTGAGGCTTAGCACCAGGGCATCACTTTGTCCTTTGCAAAAGCCCAGCAAGATGGTTGTCCTCCCAGGTCCCTTGGCATGACCCTTTCTCAAGCCCCCACCAGCATCTGTTATCAGCCCAGCTGTGTCCCAGACACCCTGGCCAGGGAGTGTTGGGGACCTGAAACCTCTCAAATTCCCTCCATTCTCCTCCCTGCTGCTGGAGATGGTCAGAGAAGCAACCCAGCTCTTGCTGCATCATGTACAGGTAAATCTGACTGCTGAGGGCTATCCTCTGCTCCTACCCTAGGGCCTTTAGCCTGGTTGCTTTTTTGTCTCACGGCTTCTGGCAGTCCTCAGATCCTGAGTCCTCAGGATTTTTTCCTCTGGACTGCCATAAAGTGCTTCTTATC
The DNA here is from genome assembly GCA_013400935.1 of Turnix velox. NCBI lineage: Eukaryota > Metazoa > Chordata > Aves > Charadriiformes > Turnicidae > Turnix > Turnix velox. The sequence continues at coordinate 77,138 of VZTY01034243.1, read as the reverse complement.
TCTTACCAGGCCAGTGTGTGTCCGTGGCTTAATCTCACAGTATTCTCCAGCTTCCTTCACCTTCTTGTTGCATGCAGAGGTTTCTCCTTCCAGGCTGAAGCCAGCTGGATACTCACATATTTTCTCCTTTTTCTGTGGCATCCTTCTACCCTGATCTTTCAGCATATTTTCTGAGATATTAGGCCCAGGAGCAGAGCTCCCAGCACTCCTCCAGTCTTGTCAGTAGCTCTGGCACTCTTCATGCCCTTTCCATTCCCTGAGCAGACCCTTTCTGGGACAACATCCTAGCCAAGCACAGAAGGATGAAGATCAGCAGCATGACTGCACCAGGTTATTGAGCAGCACTGTCTCAGCAGGTCACCATGGCACTTTCCTGCTTATACAGGGGCAGCAGAGCTGCAGCTGCCATGGCTCTGTGCCTCGTCAAGGGAATCATGGTGGGAGAACTGAGCAGAGAGAATTTTTATATTTTTCCTTCTTTTTTTTTTACTTTCTCTTTCCTCTTTTTTTTTCCCATTCCTAAAGATTGAGTATAATCAGAGCTAATCAGAAAATTATGAGCTGTCTGATTGCTGATTAGATTCCTAATGTTAATATAGTCAAGAAGCCTCTCTTAGCGTTGTATTTTAAGAGAAGTGTAAAAATAACATCTTGGAAAGAGCTGGAACTGCTGGAACAGCAGGGAACCCAGCACTGGCTCTGACAAAGGAGAGCAGGGCTTCACCACCAGCAAGAAATCCAAGACAGTGAGGTGGAAAGGACAGGATCTACCTGAACTACAAATAGGTGCTTTGACTTCAAGAGGGCTGCAGAGCCTGGGAGGAACAGCATAAAACCAGCCTTTCCTGCAAATTAGTCCTTGCATAGAGAAAGACCTAGGAATTTCACTGCTGCACTGAGGGAGTAGCCACACAGCTTCCTTCCTTCCTTGCTTCCCTTCCCAGTAAATAGCAGTTCCACAGGTGGATTACATCACATCATCATGGCCCCCCTTACCTGCTCCTGCAGTTAAGAGGCAGCTGGTGTGATGGCAAAAGGGACCCCAGGATATGTCTAATGACTCTGGGTAGTTCTGAGGCATCTGAATCCAAAACCAAGCAGCCAGATGAGAGTGAGCATCACCAGGGCAGAATAGCCAGAGTGGTGAACCACTACCCATGTGCCATGCTCTGGTGGACTCAGCAGGCCAGGTTTTATGCTCCTCCCACCCAAAGCCTTACAAAAAATCTGCATTTGTGACGTAGAGTGTACCCACAGCTCTTTCAGCTGTGCACCTGTGTTTTCCCAGTGCTGTGCCAGCCAGGTGCCCTGTGCTGGGGTGGTGGCATTGTGCTGCCCAGCATTAGGTCTCACCCATTCCGAGCCAGGCAGAAAACTGGGATGAGACTTAACCACTGCCCATCAGCTGCTTCTGCTGGCCTTCCTCCCCAGCACCATTGTTACTGCTCCTTTTTTGCTTGGTTTCAGACAGGTACCATCCTGTTGCATCCATCTGCCTTTTTCTGAATTTTCTGCTGAGCTTTCAAAATTAAAAGTAAAATAAAAATATACTTGATAGTCCAAGAGCAATCATGGCAGCTGGACACAGGACTAACATGTCACAACATCTTGCATGTGAGCTGCTGCCATGCAGAATGGGGGCAAAAGGGCTTTGCTGCCTCGGTGCTGTGTGTGGTGGGACAGGTGCTGCTCGGGCAGGAGGAAACTTCAGAAAAAAACCCAACCTGGAAAGACTTGCTGACGGTGGTGAAGCAATGCATATGAGTCCAAGAGGTGGGGGTGGGATGCTCTCTGGGGTGCTGGTGTGCACAAAGATGTTCCCATGGGTCCTAGTGGGAGCTGGGTGAAAACCTTGTCCACCAGTGCTTGGCTGAGTGCCCTTCCAGAAGCAGAGTTGACAGGAGATGCTGTGTGATGGTGACCTAGGTTTGAGTTTTTACCTTCTTTCCCCATTTAAATGCACAGAGTTGATCTGCAGTGTCCCCAGTGTGGAACTGTATGGTGAAGCTGCCAGCCCTTTCCACAGCTTTCCTCCCCAGTCCCCACTGGCACCAGTGCAGCAATAACTCCCCAGCTGAATGGCAGGTATTATGTTCTGGTGCACTAATGTTCCCGTTAATGAGCTCCTCACCATTCACCATGTGTTTTACTTTGATTCATCCCGACGGCAGTGCTATATAATGGACTATATACTGTAATTGTCCCCCATTGTCACCGCTTAATAACTTGGTATGATGTTATCGCAGTCGTTCGTATATTTTTTTGCAAACTTTGATGAATTATATTTTGTTCTTAGTGAATGAAAAAAAAGAAAAAATAGAAAACCAGGGAATGGTGAAAAGAGGCGGAAGTTAGAGAGAAGTCAGCTCTAATTGCAGAGCAGGTTTAATAATACAAATGTCCATAGCTGGCATCCAGGCTGCTTTTGTGTCTGAGCCGCTGGGAACAGGCCACTGGGCCAGCTGAGAAGGAGCTGCTATTAAATAACATCTCTCTCTTAAAACATCTTGATCAGCAGGAATTGGCTCTGTACTTGGAGGATTTATTTTGCTTTACATGCTCTTTTATGTTGGTGTCCAAGGGTAGTGTTGAGAAGTGGGTGCAGGAGCCTTAAGGATGGCCATCATGGTGAGCAAGAGAGTGTAGATGGTGGTGATTGTTCTGGACATGGCTTGAACATCACAGCTGCCCCATAATCTACCTATGCATCTCGGGACAAATTTGGGCCTCTGGTTGAGCAGCAGTAGGTGGAAGAGCTCTGCTGGAGCCTGGAGAAGTGTCTTCTCCATGTCTGAGCATTCTGGCTGCCTCTCCAGGTTAGATGTGCAACATCCTGCCAGGTGTTTGTGGCTTCTGATGTCTGTCAGGAGAAGGAAAAGTCCAACAGTGATGAACGCCAGGGCACTAAGATGGATTCCTGGGCTGGAATGCTCTGGATGGGAGGCAGGAGAGGGCTCCTCAGCATCCACAAGGCAACGCATAGGAACTCAAATGAGTTTTTCCCTGTAAAACACGTTCTGACCTTTTTAAAAAAATGAAATCTATTTAATTATTTTTTTCTTTTTATCAAATCTGTCTGTGGAACATTAAAGATATGACTGTGGAAAAGGTCAAGAAACGTGTAGTTGTTGAAATCTTGTTCCAGTTGATGGCTTTTGCTTTAGGGGAGCTCTCCCATGCCTTCTCCTCCCCAACCTTGGTCTTTAAAGCAAAGTGTCAAATCACCTTGAGTTTTGGGTTTAGTGGTGACACCAAAACGTGCTCCAAGGGAAGAGCATTGCAGGTTTACCAGCAGTGATGTTCCCCTTGGTGAGCTGCTGAATCAGGCCAGCATTTCCATAAAATGAGAAAAACCTGAGCTGGAAATGATTTCTTCCAATAAACACAGACTCCAGGGAGGGGTGTGGGGTCTCCAGCCATGCAGGAGCAAGCCAGAGAGTGGCACAGCCAGAAAGCCCATATCCCAGGGAGGGGAGAAGCTCCTTGAGAGGCTTGTTGGCATGAGGGCTCATCTCAGGTGTAATGAATGAAGATGAAATCCAAGCCGCAGGCAGAGGGGCGTGACTGCACTTTGAGTCCCTCTCCCTGTTCCCTCTCCCTGTGCTTGGGCAGCTCTTTATTTGCTATGAGAATGGAAATCACTTAAGTTCACCACAGCAGAGGGAGAGGGAACTGAGGTCTCATTAGTGAGGACTTTATTACCACACCATGCTACCTGAGGGCAACATCTGCTGGGCAGCAGCTATGCGCCCATATTTGTGGTGGGACACAAGAGTGCTCTCCTTACAAAAGAGCCAAGAGAAGGAAGGAGAGAAATAAAGACAACTATGGAGTTAGGAGTGGATCAGCTTCAAGATGCCTCTTGTCCTGCTGCTCCATCCAATCCTGTTTGCAGCATCCAAAGTCATGAGTCCTCCTTGGTAGGCTTCCCTCATTGTCCTCTTATGTCTTCAAAGCATTATTTACCCCTCTGATAGTGCATTTCCCTTGCTCAGTCTTGTCTTCTCCTCCTTGTTTGTCATTCCCCCTCTGCTGTGGCACCTCTTCTGCTCCATGGGCAGGGATGCGTGTGATGCTGTCCATGGGCACTGGGGAAGCCCTGGATCCTGCTGAGAGCTCCACCTGGGTGCTTTGAGCTTTTTACCCACAGCAGAAGTGGATTACAAGAATGCAGAAAAATGCAGAAAGTGTGTGTGGGGGGAAAGTGTCCCCAAGAGATGGAAATGGGTCCCTGAAAACCCATATGCTCCTGGTAGCTGGGAGGCTGCAGGCTGCCACTTGCCCCATGGAAAAGCCAGGGTTAGATGAATGAATACTTGTGCCATTGTGAGCTGTCACTTCTTTGGGAAAAGCCATTTGGAGACCTGCCAAGATTGCTCACCTCCACCTCCCTGAAACTTCCACCGGCCCCTGGAGCTGCTGGGCCTTGATTGCCATTTTTCTGAAAGTTTGAGCAAAGCAGGTTCCAACTATGGTGCTCTTTTTTAAAGCAAACCACCACTTTGAGGCTTTTTTGGCATTGCATTTACTTTTCTTCAATGTTTAAGAGTGACAATTTAAACTACTCTAGTGTGGTAGTGGGGCCAGAGTTACAGATGAGCTGTGACCAATCCCTCTGAGGCTACAGGAGCATTGTTGGTAGCATGGAGAGACATGAGGAAGACACTACACATGTCTCTGGAGGGTTTCAAGCTGGGAAATTCTGTGGGCTGCTCTTGGTGCTTGCTGGGCACATGGAGTGGCAAGATTTTGATGCAATCTTGGGAGGTTTATGTGTGCTGAAAATATACCTTACCATAAAAACTTAATAACAGGGGAGCTCTGGCTGCGCCGTGCTGTGCCGTATGGAGATCCCCATGCAGCAGCAGATAATAAACGAGGTGCTTTTTAAAGCTCGCACATCACAGCGCAGCAAGAGGTGATGCCTTAAAATAAATCAATTGTAAGTGGTTTCCAGTGCAAACTTTCTAACAGCCTGTGCTTGAATAAAAGGCGAAGAGCTAAAGGGGAGGATTTCAAAGACACAAAAAGGCTTGTCCCTGTGAAGCACAGGGAGCTGAGGGACCACCAGGATGCAGGTGTGATGGTTGGCTACACTTTGGGTACCCAGGGATGCCCTCTTGCATCTCACGGGAGCTTCTCGGTGCATTGTGTTCGGACAGTAATGGAGACCCCATCCCTGGAGACATTCAAGGCCAGGCTTGATGAGGCTCTGAGCTACCTCATCTAGTGCAAGATGTCTCTGCTCATTGCAGGGGATTGGACTAGATGGCATTTGAAGGTCCCTTCCAACTCACCACGTTCTGTGATTCTATGATTCTCTGATGTTGGTACCATGCAGAGCACCAGCTGGGGAGAAGAGACACTCCTTCAACTTTCTCTCATCTTAACATGGGACTTATTTCTCAAAATAAGGAAGGATAAGGATTAGGAAGGATTATTTTTTTCTTTGGAGAGTCTGGTTGCTGAGACTCAATGGGGCAAATTCCTCTTTCTCCTGCCCGAGTGGCAAGCTGTGTCACTTCCTTTTTTTTCCTTTTCTTTAAAAAAAACCCCTTTTCTACAAATCTCTAAGTAAAATTGATTTTTAAGAGAAAATATCTCTTATAATTGTGGCTGCATGGGGCCTGCAGTAGCTCTGGCTCTGAGTCTGCTCCAGGATTGTACTTGTGCCCCTGCTGGAGCTGGCTCTGCAGAGGTGTCTCCAGCAGCAAGGACCAGCTGGTTCAACAATGGGGTCTGGAAGCCCTTGAAGGATTTGCCACCTACCCTTTACTCTTTACCAGGGCTTTATTTGCCCTCCCACGGGCAAGAGAGCTTTAGCAGCCCATGCCAGCTCCAGCACCATCCTCTTCCAGGGATGTGCAGGATCTGGATGAGAGAGTTGGAGAGGTGGGCTCCAGCCACTCCTTTCTCTCCATGTAGTGGAGAGAGATATTGACAAACAGGTTAGTGCTCTGAAAGAAAAACACCACAGTATGTTTGAAGTTGCTTCCTTGATCAATACTCAGCCGTGGCAGAGCCTGCTGCCAACTGGATTTCAGATGATGGCTGCAGGGGTAATAAGAGCCCTGGGATCAACTGTCTCAGAGATTATTACAGGATGAGATGCTTCACTGCTTTACAGTATTTACTCAAGATTTATATTCCCTATGTGTATATAAGGGGGTTGCCATCTTTTGTTGCCAGTTGATCATTTTTCGATGCTGGAGTGCATGCTGTGCTGTTAGGATTTGCTTAGGGGGGGTGTGTGCAGCCAGTTCAGGGGCAAAGATGGCCTGCAGAGGACAGGGAGAGCTGGAGTGGTGGCACAGTGGAGCTGGTGGAACTTTGAGAGGTGTCCTCTGCTCTGCTGAACAGACAGATTTCTTTCTGGATATAATAGACCTGGTTTCAGGGTGCCTCTTGTATGGAAGGGTGGGTTGGTGCCAAACAAGAGGGCATTTGCCACCCTTATTCATTCATGATGGAGGTGGAAAAGCTTCAAAGCCTCCCTTGAGTTTGGTTGGCTTGGCTTTGTTGTGTGCATTTGTTCTTCTCAGCCATTCCACCCATGTTTTGTCACTGTGGGAAGAGGGTTAGAATGATGAGATGCTGCATGGACTTCTCAGGCCTAGTAGAGCTGGGCTGTTTAAATCTCCAGCAGATATCTCTCCTTCCAGCTGTTTTATTAGGTACAATAGATTAATACACTCAACATAGCTGGGGAAGGTGCCAAGATGAGGGTGATAACAGCCATGGAGGTAAGTAAAAAGAAGGCTTAGCAGCCACTGTGTGCTGGGCCATTGCTGGATCCTTCTGTACCTGTTGCCGTCAGTACCTTGGGACACCATCCCAGACTCCCCGAGGAGCATCCCCCAGCATCAACTCAGGCATGGGCTACTTTATTTCCATGGGGAGGTTTGGGACGCAGGAGCTGTTGCAGCTGTTCTTGCAGGGCTGCTTAGTCTTCTCTTGAGGGGTCTTTGCCATAATCCTGTTTTATAAATCCAGCCTTGGCCTTTGATCTCCCTCTGCTGCTCTGGTCTCTGCTCTGCTGCGTCTCATGTTAAACCCACCACTCTGACTGAGGTGGAGACAGGCAGGGCATACTTATTGTTAGGTGGGGGCTGGGAAGAGAGATTTAACAAAGCATTGGAGTATTTTCCTTATGGAAAGCCACTGGGCAAAAATAATGGAGCAATGCAGGAGAGCTTCAGGTGTGAATGGGGAGGAGGGACAAAGAGGAAGAGGTGAACAGAGCCTTTGTGTGCTTGCTGCCTTGAGGACAGTCCTCCTGCATGCTGTACCCTCTCGCAGGGAGGATGCTGACAGCAGGGAAAGTCCCCCACCACCTTACTTCCAGCAGCTTTGGCCATCAGACTGGCTGCCCCCAGAAGGTGCTGCCCTGGGTGAGTGTCCGTGGATGAGCCATACTCAGGGTGAGGTGGGCAGAAAGATGATGACCTGGATGGGACAAAACTGACAGCTTTGCCTTTGGATGTGCCACTCTCTAGGGCAGACCAAATGTTGCCCACCTTGTCTCCCCTCTCAGTTCCTGCATGGCTTTCAAGTTCTAGTTTCAAGTGATTCTGTGATTCTAGAGGTTGCAGACTTCACTGCTATCTGTCCACCCCTGATCCATGCCCTCCAAGGGTGGGCTTAATCCCAGGCAAGCCAGCGCACTGAGCGAGGAGCTCCTGATGGATCTGCCCGGGTGAGCAGCGAGGCAGAGAGGAGTGCCATGCAGAATACCAAAGAGGCTGGGGAGCCATAAAGCCCTCTCAGCACCTTCCCCCTTACAGACCCTGCCATCGGGATCTCCAATCCCTTGCAAATCTCCTGCTGGCCTTTTATGACCTGCAGAGTCATTTCAATTCAGTGTTTTCAGCCTCTAAATCTCCTGTCCTTAGCCCTCGGTGACTTCTGGGGAAAGAACCATGCTCCCTAAAGTGCCAGGGCTAAGACACTCCCCAACAGCAGAACCTGCTGGAAATTAGCAGATATTTCACAAATGTGCTTAATTCCTCGAATTTTTCTTGCTGTTCGAACCACACACAGTTGACAACCCCAGATCTGAAGCCTCTGGAGTTTCAGTAGCTGCTGTGTGCAGGCATGGGACCCCAGTCCAGCTCCCTGGTGCATTGCCTGCATCCCAGGCATCTTACAGTCCCTGCACGCAACACACCTTGAGATGGACTGATTGATCTGTAACACTTGAAAAATAATGGTTTAATCATTATTAAGGATTAGAAATAATCCTTGAGCGGTATTGATCACAATAACATTATTCATGACAAACTCATTCAGCATTAATAGGAACATCCTGCTGCAGTGTGTTGCTTCAGGCAGACCCAACACCTTCCCTAGGCAGATGTGGTTGGGGACGTTTGCTTCCCAGCTATAACACACAGGTCCAGGTCCTGCCTGTGAGCAAAGCTGTCCCACCCCTTTTGCTGTGGTTTTGGAGGGTGCCAACAGCCCATCCTTAGGCTCCACTCTAGCACCAGCCAGGGATGGGATGGCATGTGGCTTGTCCTATAGGAGTCCCTTGACATGACCCAGGTGTATCCTCCTAGGAGACGGAGATGGGCAAAGCATATCCTATTGTAGAGGAGGGGTGGCTGCCTGCCCACTTGGTCCCTTTCTCCTCCCAGTCCCCATCTTAATCATGGCACTGAAATGTCTTTTGTGTGGAAAATGCTGCAGAAGCAACAGCTGGAAAAGCCTGGGAACACTTCTCCTGGGGTGTGTGTCCAGTGGCAGCCAGGAGCTGGCACAACACCCTGCTATGGCAGTGCCATCCTGCTGCCTGCTCCTCTGTCCCTGCAACGTGCCATTTATCAAACAAGAGCAGCTGGATTTTTTAATTTTTTTTTTTTTTTCCCAAAAAAACCACCAAAGTTGTGTCTGGATTGACTTTGACAAATTGACATTTTCCAGAGGAAGAATATCTTCTGTCGAGGTGTCATTCCTGGCTATAGCCCTCCCTTGATGCAGCATTTGCGACCCTCCAGGCGCTTGGCACAAGGCGATGAATAGTTAAAGAAGTCCATAAATCTTACCCGGCCCATAACAAAGAAAGACACTCTTATCAAGTACAGAAAAATGCATATTTCATCACTGCTGCCTTAAACACGACTCGGAATAAATGCTCGCCTCTAATCAGCCATCTCTATACACAAACAAAGCACAAAAGCCGAGGGGGGTGGAGATGCAGAACGGGGCCACAGCTTTTCGAGGTGACTTGAGGAGGGAGGAGGGCCAGAGCTGTGTCTGTGCAGGTGAGCCCCCCACGAAACTGCCTCAGAATTGGCATTTCTTGGGTTTTCTGTCTAACTCTGCTTTGTCTCCTGTTGTCTTTGCCCCCGGAGCTGCAGGTATTTTCTTTCAGTGCTCTGCTGAGAGCTGATCTTTGCCCTTAGATTGCCATTGAAAGCAAGTGCTTTGATTTGGAAATCAAGTTATTTTCTTATAAAAGAGAAAATATTAAACTGGAATGTTTAGACTGGCATGTGCTCAGATGATGTGCTCCTGCATGTGCTCCTGCATCTGATAAGAACAAGCTGTGTTCTCTGCTGGGGAGAGATGGATTTATGATATCTTTCAACACTCATTGCCTTACTTTTGACTACCTGTGCTTTGCTGTGCTCCTGGTAATACAGCACCTATGGATGCTGCTGCTCTCGTGCATCCTGTGGGGCCACCAGCAGGGGACACCATGAAGCCTCAGGGCTTCTTTTCCCCTCAAGAATCCATTTAAGAAGGTTTGAGCCATTTTGAATCCCTGTGTGCCATTTTGAATCCCTGTGTGGTATTAGGACAGCCAGAGGAATTGGTGACAGCAGGGATTGTGGCTATGGCACATGTGGCAGTCCTAGAGCTCCTGCCTACCCCTTCAGAGTTCACTGTCTAGTGTGTGTGTGTGCATGTGTGTGTTCTTTCCTCCAGACACTCTCCAGGCCCTGGAAAATAAATGCCCAAGGATGCGGCTGAACTCCACAGCCACCCCAGTGGGCTCACACCAGCATACCGAGTCCCTGCTGAGTGAAGAAGTGCTGTTCTGTTCTGAGACTTTCAGTTCTCAGTGTGAAAGTCAGGCATGCAAAAGCCCTGGGAGTTTTGTGTCTGTGTGGAGCTCCTCAGGCTGTGATTTGGGGCTGCTCTTTGTCACAGAATGTCACCCTGTTTTCCTTCCTCCTCCCCCCAGCTGATTTGTGGGGCTAGCAGTGGCTGGAGCTCCTGTCCTTGCCCACATTCCAGCTTCTGTCATCCTTTACATGGAGCAGAGTGTATCCCATCCTGCTGGGGGATGCAGGGAACTGAGGGGCAGGTAATGCAGCAGCTCCTGCTATTAGACACATTTTTGATCATATTCCTCTAACTCACTAGGGAGCCTCACCAGAATCATGGTTAATTAACCCTATATAAATTAGCCACTCAACCCTGGACCTGAGACCTCCACATTCCTGGAAGCTTTGTAAAGCCTGCTGCTGGTGGGAAGCAGGCAGGCTGTGTCAGGTGCTATGGGGCTGTTGTCCATCCCCTTTGCTCCCTTTAAAGGCCAGATTGTGGCTTCTTCCCACCACTGCCAGTATCCCAGGGGCTTACTGATCTCCAGTTCTGCCCTGCTGCGCCATCTGTGCTGGTGAGGCCTCTTATGGCCCAGTTGAAGCAGTCCTGGTGCTGACCACTATTTTGTCCTGATACTGGTGAGCCCTGATTCTTCTGGCTACCCCAGCCAGGCAGAAGCCCATCCTGCCTGCTGCCTCCAGAGCTGTCAGGATTACTTTGGTCTCCTTTGAAGGGACCATGTTTGTGGGAGAAGGTTGTTCTTGCCCCAGCCTTGGGTGAGACCTGGCCAGACAGCTGAGCCCTGAAGCCTCCCTCCTGCAGGCAGCGATTGCAGGCAGAGCTGCTGCCTCTCACAAATGGTTCCTCCCCTGTCCCCCAGCTCACTGGGACCACTGGTGTGCTGCAGACAAGCTCAATGCCACCAAAACAATAGCTCTGGGCATGTGATGGGTGAAGGAGGACATGGCATGTAAAGAGTTAATCCATGTGAACTCAGCTTCACGCCTCTGGGACCCAGTGCTGGAGTATTTTGAAGGGTTTTTCACTTCCAGGAGTCTGCTATGCCCTACAGATAGGTGGGGGCCATGGACTCAGGGATCCAATTTCAGCCTTTGCCCCATGCACAAACAAGAGCCTGTCCAGCTCCAGTGGTAACACCAGCAGCCACCAAACTGCCCTGGCACAGCCCTGACTGAGTTTGAGTGGCAGCAGTCCCTTTGGAGGCACCACCTGGAAAGGCAGAGAGTTCTGGTGTCCTCGCCTGGGACATCATTCTCCCAACATCATTGCATACATGCTTGACTTCTTGTGTGGCAGAGAGGTGTTGGGGTCCCAGAGGATCCCCAAAATCAAGGGAAGACAGATCCTGGGGTGACATCCACACTTATGGGGTGATGCGGACTGTGCCTTGCTTTTCCCAGGCTCACTTCTCCTCTCCTTGCTTTTCAGAGACTGGCCAATGCAGCAGAGAAGTTCCAGAAGGCTCACCACTGGCAGGACAACATTCGGGTAAGGCTCCATGGGCACCCCAGCTGCACCCACCCCATTTCCTCCTGGACACTGAGCTCTGTCCTCGGGGATGGCTCCTGGCTCCTTGTCCCATCCCAGCTCCTGTTCCTTGGCTATTCCTTCCTCCCTTGCCTGAGTTCTTGGCTCCCTCTTGAGCCACCACTGGCCATGCTGGGCTGCTTGGCTCACAGGCAGCCTTAGCACTGCTCCCTGCCCACACTAACAAGAGCAAATGAAGCCATTTTGGGCTTGTTTCTAACACAATAAGGTGAAGGTCAGGCTGATGGTTAAATGCTGAGTGTGGGGAGACCTTTACCCCCAGCCATCTGCAGCCAGCAGGTTTGGTGCTGAGCAGGATCTTGTGGGAGATGATGGCAGTGTCCACAGTCACACAACAGCACATCCATGGCAGCTTCCAGCGGTTGTGGTGGGGGTGCTTTTTGGGGAAGGAGCAATGTGGGCTGGGAGAAGGAAGATACAGCTTTAATGATTGCATTTGACTTTGTAATTCTGGCAGTGATGGCGCTCAGCGGGAGCCTGAAGGATTCTGCCTGGAAATGCTTTCAATTTATAACAGTGATCCAAACGGAAGGAAAGATTGTTTTCCTTCCAGTGCAAATGGAGTCTACAATAAAAAATATTCCTGAGCCACTCTTCTTCCAGGTCAGGCTTGATTCTGGCCAGCCCCAGGGAACCCCCTGCCAGAGCTAAGGGGAAAGGTCAGGGAGACCCCCTCTGCCAGGCCTTGCTGGTGTGCTTTGGGGGGCAGTTCTCTCTCTGCAACCACAATCTGCTCAGAGAGAGAGGAGATGAGGACTGGGAGCTACAGCCTCCTTATACAAACCTTCCTGCTGGTGGTAATGGGCACCAGAGCATGATGTGAAAAGGCAAAGGCTGGGGGAGCAGAAGAGAAGGGAAGGTGTTGAGGTGCTTGGCTTTTGTTAGCTACATGGCTGGCATGGGGTGGACACTCATGGCCAGTTCTTCCTGCAGGCACCTAAAAAGGCTGAACTCACAGGGACCTTTCCATCCTGACCAGATGTAGTCTCACTAAGGAGAGTTGAGATGTCCTCACTGGCCCTTCTGTTTAGCAGACAATTGTCATCATCACTGATGGTCTCAGAGACATGATGCAAACACAAAGCAGGCCAGAAAAGACTGTAGTACTTTGGGACCTCTTGTCTCACTTTGCCATTCCAAGCACAAACCTTTCAGAAATCCACTTTCCTAGAAAAAAAATTTTTAATAGCACTGTTTGCAACCACTTAATCAAGGTAATTAGGAGTGAGTCACCCAGAAACAATGTGCAGTGATGTGTCACCGTAGAGCTTGACAAAGCTTTTATCAGGGCAGCCCAGACCCGGCTGGGACACTTGATGGACTGGCCTAGCTCTGAGCACAGCAGCTGGGGTTGCTGTGCTTCTGCTCCCTAACTACAGACAGCCCTGCCTCCTTCTGCCCTGCTTCCTTCTACCCTGCCACCTTCAGCCCTTCCTCCTTCAGTCCTGCCTCCTTCTATCCTGACTGCATCAGCCCTGGTTTCTGGGCAGAGCAGAAGAATGAAGGGGCCGCATAAATGGTCTCACTGGTAGCATTGAGCCTCTCATCAACATCCTTTGGCTGTAAGATGGCAGGACATTGATCTGACCTGTGTGCCAGCACTGTGACTCTGTCTCTGCTGCTGCCTGCAGGTTGTTGCCAGTTCAGGCATGGGCAGCAGGCACAGAAGATGACAGCGCAGCATCTCCAGCTTCTTCTCTGCTCCCTTCCTACCAAGTAGTTTGTTCCTTCTGGCTGTCCTCTCCTCTTCCCTTCTCTCCTGGTCTGTTGTGTCCCAGCCTCGCACCAGCGTGGGTGACAGATTGCAGCGAGCACGGTTATTTCTGTGTTTCCATCCAAAGGCTCTGGCAGATGCTGAGTGTTTGCGCTGCATTAGTGCTAATGGCAGCCCCATTAAACCCGGCTGCAGATGGGTTGCTATGGAAGTCTGGGGGAAAATGAAATAGGAGCTGGAGCCTGAGCGGCTGTGAGGCTGCTGCCAGCGGTCGCCCACCACCCGCCTCTACAGGAGGAGCTTCTTTTTTCTGTGCTTTATTTCACTTTTTCCAGCCGCACACCATCCATGCTGACCTTCAGGGATTCAGCTCAGCTCCCACCTCCAGGGACTTTGCAAAGTGCTTCCCCCTTCCCAAAATGCTCCCGCTGCCCTGCACTCTCATGGCCTGTTCCCTCTCCTTATCCTTGTCCATCCTCAAGCCCCCTGTGTCAAGCCAGAGCCATTATCCTGGAGGTCTCATGCACCCCAGAGCACTTTCCTTGGCCAAAAGCAGTTTTAGCCCCAAATGTCACCTGTGCAGTGGCATCAGGGCATTCCTAATGTTGTCCCTCTGGCTTGTTTTGCCCTGGATCTGGGCAGCAGCTCAGGGTAACACACTGGGCAGGGACCAGAGCAGACTGTGGTGTGAGTCTTGGTGATGAGGAGAGGAGAAAGGCCATGCCCTTCCCCCCTGCACTGTGAGGGCCTCTCAGGGAGGCCTGTTCACCCACTGGTGGGGGCTGGCAAAGCCCCAGAAGGGTGAGAGCTGAGTCCTGTTATCATGCAGTGAGCTACCGCCACAGGGCACTGGGACCACCAGCACTGGCATCATAAAAGAGCACCAAAAGCTCCAACTAGTTTTGCCTGTGAGAAGCTTCTGGCCAACAGACTTGTATCCAAGGCTCTGCAGGGGGTCTGCCAGGACAGGCTGGATCTACTCTGTGCAGAGCTACAATTATTGGTTCACTTGAAGCATGTCAGAGCTGTTCCCCAGCTCTAGACATCCCCAGACATGCCCCCCAGCCGTATCAGTGGAGTTGACCATCCCGAGCAACAGATGGACATGCCAGAGCTGTAGTATGCATCCCAAGATATTGTCACAACTGCCTGTTGGTGTGCTGAGGGTGGCCAGTGCTATTTGTCCCTTTAAGGGACACCCTGACACTAGAGAGAGACATCCCCGCATTTATGTGTGCTTGGCAGGATTATACAAATTGCCTTTAAAAGTTGACTTCTTTATAAGCCATTTTCTGCTTCATAAAATGTTTATTACTGTTGTTTCTATCCTGGTTCTTCTTCCTTGCTACATTTTCCCTGGCTACACTAGGAAGCTCCCCTCTTCCTCCACCTGTCACCCCCCCAGCTGGCCCACCTCTCCCTGCCTTTCAGGTGGTGGAAAAGGGACATTTGAAGGGTCAGAGCTCTTTTTCTTGGAAAAGAGAAATAGCTGTAAATTGAGCTGTGGGTATAGGAGCTGCCGGGGCAGCTTTGGGGTGCAGTGGCATGTGCGGAGACAGCGGATGGAACAGGGCAGCCCCATGCCACTGCCTCCATCCATAACCCCCGCCTGCCAGCACGCAGGCAAATTACAAAGCCCAGATAATTTCAAGCTCCATTAGAAACGAAACTCCAGGGAAAACAGGATTGCTGTTTGCCAAATAGGGAAGGACAGGAGGAATAACACACATTGTGCTGCGGGCCACCCAAGAAAGGTAAGGGATAAAGCAGGGGGACGTGGCGGCACAGCCGGGTGCCCCTCCACGGTTGTACAGCCTGGGATGCAGCATCCCTCTGGGCACTTGTGTGCCCAGTGTGTGTCTGCTGTGTGATCTATGGCTCTGCCACACCATGCATGGCCACTGGCAGCTGTTACTGTGGCTTTGCCATTGCAATGCAGGCAGGGCTTTGTGTTCAAAGCAGCGTTAGAAGGGCGAGCGCTGGCTCCTTATCCCACTTTCATTTTTCTCCTCCTTTAATTACAGATCCTACTTATCGGCCAAGAACAGAAAGATTGTCACCATAACCTTGCATTTGCCCTTGCACAAGGTTTACCTAAAAAGTCAGAAAATAAAATCAAACACTTTAATTTGCAGTCGTCTTGCCATTTCAAACCCAGTTTTCATTACAGCACAGAAAGTGCATTGAAGCTGTGTTTATAACCCCCTTTTAGATAACAAATCACATTTTCTTTTGGCTGGCAAGTGTGTAGAATTGATATTTTTTTTTTTTCATTTTAATGGGTTTGTGTGTTCAGGAATGATCTCCATCAACTGAGAGTCTTTATTGTGTTTGATATAATGTCAGCTTTCATTACGCTCAGAGAATTACTGTGTTAAAGCACCAACCTTGCTGTAGAGCCGTTCTGGCCAAAAAGCGGAACAAGAAAATCATTCACAAAACCTCTGTGTTGGTAATGTTCCCTCTGAAAAGCAAAGCATTGGGCTTAAGGGGGCTTGGACCCGCTCTACAAGGTGTATGATCCACCCATGGTAATCCCTTGGGTGTGTTGGCTTCGTATGGGAGGTACTGTCTTCCCTTTGGGGCTTGCATCCATCCCATCCCATCCCATCCCATTCTGTCATTGTCAGGACAGGGGTTCCCCAGCACCCACCAGTTCTTTGCAGGTTCTGGCATCCCTGTGGTACCCATTTGCTATGGAGGGAAGAGGCAGATGCATCTTGTTCAAGACAGGCTCAGAGGAGCAGGAACGGACGGGAGTCGCCGTGTAAAGATGAATAGCCAGCGAGGCATGATCAGATAAAACATCTTCTCAGGGAGATGAAAAAACTGTTGACGGGCCACTTAAATATTTCCCCAGCTCTGTCAGAGAGGCAGAGTGAGGAAATTGCTTCTTAAAAAAAAAAGAAAGATGCCAAGGCAGATTATGATGACTGTTTCCACCTGTCCTGGGCAACACATATGGTTTCTGCTGCTGGATAGGAAATGAGGGGACCTGCATGGCAAGTGCTGCAGAAGAGACACAGTCCCCACCAGCACAGTCCTGGGTCCATCGACAGCCTGTGGTGGCTGGGTTAGCTATGAGTGCTTTCCTCTTCCTGGGGAATAGGGAAGGATTCATCATGATGTGAACAGACAAAGATAGCTCTGTCCCAGTGGAAATAAAAGGTCCAGCTCCTACAAGACACTGTCAGAGTTTATCCTGGTGCCCAGAGCCAGTCATGGCTGTGGTTGCATGTATGAATTTCACCCAGGAATTCATCTGGTCCTTTTGTGAGCCTGTTCCTGGCTGTGGCCACACACTGCCCTGTGGTGGCTGTTGCAAAAACATTTGATTTGTCTTGATGTGCAGCTGAGAAGGTTGTTGTGCCTCTTGCAGTGCTAGAGACCTTGGGATGAGCCTTCACATGACTAGGACCTCCAGGCCCAGATGGAGCAAACTGTGTGGCACTGATCCATCCCTCAGCTCAGCCACTGGCTAGTCCCATCCCACTCCTCCCTACTTGGAGGCTTGTCAGGGCCCATGCTACTATGGGAACACCTGGTGTCCCCTTGCTTGTCTCCTGCTGCCACCCAGCCCTTAACACAAAGGTAGGGCTGTGGGTGGTGGGAGGTGCAGGAGCTGTGTGATGCTGCCGGCTCTCTTCCATAGGAAAGGTGTGACTATAAGCAAAATCTGTTGCTATTTCTGTGTGCTTAATGGTTAAGAGACATGAAGACTCCCTAAATATTCCCTGCTCATTACAAGTGCTGGTGGCAGAGCAAAGATGGGCTCATGAACAAAGCTGCCAGTGCTGTGTGGGCGTGTTTGCTCTCACATGTTCTCCCCACCTGCTGAATTTCCCTGGCATGGATCCCAGTTACCTGCCCACTTCCTAACATGGACACACCATGGGCTAGGAAGTGGGCAGGTGCCAGCTTGGGACCCAGCCTGTCTTCCCCACCACTCTCTGAATTCCTTCTCAGTGCCTGGAAGGCAAACAACTGCAGGCTTTGGCTCTTCCAGAACCAATTACATCTTGAAAGGGATTTTTTAACCTTAAGGGTCACTTGTGCCACTCAGAGAAATGAGTCCTTCAGCTGGACGGCTGAGATGGACCAAAATCAATGCAGTGCAGCGGGAGCTACCAGCAAAATCACAACATTCCCAGGGCATGCAATCAGTAGGGTGACCCTCACAAGACAACCATAAGTAGTCTTGTGGAGCACAAGAGATCTGTGGGAGAAGGATTAGTCAGCTCAAAGGATCTTAGAAAAACTATAAGGAGAGACCAAGCTGTGGCCTCTATGCTGCATCCCTGCTGGCTGCATGCTCCAGATGGATGGGCTGGAGCAAGGATCTGATGGGCTACCAAGTAGCTCCATCTGAGGCTTTTTTGTGCTTCTCCTTGACAGGGGCTGTGGCTCAAACCTGGCCATGGAGAGCCCATGTTGAAGTAAGGTCCCTCCCTGAGCTGCTGGCAGGGCTCCAGCTCTCCAGACGATCACAGCCTGGTTTTGTAAATTAGCTCTTTATGTGGTATTTTGGTGTAAAATCGGTGCAGGAGTAGAGCAGGAGACTGGTGGGGAAAGCTCAAGGGGGACAAGCAAGAGATCAGACATGCAGCAATCCCAAAGCCTCATACAGTAAACCCCACCTGGCCCAAGCCCTGGCCGGTGGCTGCCAAACTACCAGAGTTTGGTGGTAGATCAGTGGCTTTGCTGGAGAAGCTTGAATGATGGCTTCAGTGGTGTTTGCAGAGCAGTCTGCCATTTCACTGAGCTCCTGAATTAATTTCCTCCTAACCTGCAGTGAGGGTTTAGGAGACCAAAACCACCTCGTGATTATCTGCTAGCAAGGCAGAGCTCACAGGGCTATTATGTAGATGCTGCTGGGCACTTACAGGGTGAGAAAATGGGCAGCAGTTGACACATCACCAAGGAGCATCTGCCTCCTCTTCACCGAGTGCTTTTTTGCAAGCTTGTTGGGCAACATTTTGCCCTGAGATCCCTCAACATCTTCACTCCCTTGTTTTCTTTATTGGTATTTATTTAGATAGTCTCTAGAAATATCAGTGCTATTTACACAGCCCTGATGTTTGCCTTAGCCTGGACCAGAGAAGAAGGAAGAGGGGATTATGTGAAGGCAGCAAGCATGCTTTAAAAAGCAAATATTATTGAGAGGAAATTGTAGAGCTCCATGTTGCCTCTCAGGAGATCCCTGACATCTCTCTAGAGGGACTTTGAGGGCTTTGTCCCTCCTCCCTGGGATAAATTGTCACCAGTTCCACAGGCCTCCAGATGCAGAGGCCCTGACAG
This sequence comes from Turnix velox, assembly GCA_013400935.1. NCBI lineage: Eukaryota > Metazoa > Chordata > Aves > Charadriiformes > Turnicidae > Turnix > Turnix velox. The sequence continues at coordinate 58,504 of VZTY01034243.1, read as the reverse complement.
ATTCTATGGGCTCCCTCGCATTCCACAAACCCCACAGCATCAAGTGGGATCATGACAAAGAGAGCAGAACCTGACATCAGGTCATGTGACCAGGGCCCCAGTGACAATGACCATTCCAAATGTGCCATCTTTTGTGTGCAAACCTCAGACGTGGCATAGAGCAGGGCCAGGATCTCACTCGGCTGCTCCTGAAGTCTTCAGGGCTTGAGAAAGTCCATGCCAAGGGCTCTGTGATCCCTAGAGAGACATGTAGGAGAGCTGTCATTCAAGGAGGTCTGTTCCCTCTGCTGCACCATGGTCCATGGCAGCACAGGGGTTCTTGAAAGGAGGATCAGGCTCAGGCTCTACTCCCCAACCATCCCCTCACCACCCTCTTGCCCAGTGCAGGAGTGGGGCCACCAAGTGTCAGAGGGGAGCCCAGAGAAGCCAGTGGAAGATAAAATTAATAACAAAGCACCTTTTGGATGGCTGTTGTCAGTCACACTCACTTCTGATTAAAGATCATTAAACATGAAATTAGCTCATTTGTGTTACGGGTCTCCCGGGGGTTCCTTTAATTAAGAAGTGCAGATGGCCACAGACCCAGGGAGACGGCAGCGCCAGCGAGGGGCTGGGACGTGCATGGGGCCGGGAATGGCTCGGGGAGGGCATCTGAAGAGAAATTCATTTTTTCTTCCCCCCTTCCCTTGTTGTTGTAAACCCCTCAGTATTTCACAACAAATCACAGATAATTAATAAGTACATTCCCTTAATGACTAGGCTTTTCAATAGCAGAAATTGGAAGATGTTGCCATGATTTTTTTCTTTACTTTCCCCTCTGGGTTCTGTCTTACTGCTGTGACTGGAGCTGCAAAGCCTGCAGGAGGGACCATCCCTCTGCCAAGCAGAGTGGTGAAAGTTTCCTTTGTGATTCCCATCCTGGGGGAACATCAGCCATGCAGGCAGTGTCCCCTGTCACCCAAGAGAGCCACATCTCCTCTTCAGGGGCTTTCCCACCTCTTGGTGGCCTTGTGTTTTAACAGTCTGTGAAGCAGCAGCAACAAATGGCTCTGGAGAGCAGATTGTGGCTGTAGGATCACACCTGTGAGGGGTTAGGAGCTGCCAGTAACTGGTGGGACTGAGGCAGTGGATTGAGTGATGCCAGCTATCCTGTGAATGCCAGGGATCTGCCCATCTCTTTCCCTGGCAGGAGCTGGTGGCCAGGCTGGACTGTGTGTCACAGTGTCACCATTCTATTCCCAAGCCCATGGCCAGAGTGAGCTGGGTGTCATGGTGCCACCAGCCCTGACATGAAGCAGTGGCCAGGCAGGGCTGGGTGTCACAGTGCCACCTGCCCTGGGATATGCTGGTGGCCAGGCTGGATGCTGCAGAGGCAGCAGCAGAGCAGGAATGGGGAAGAGGGGAATGCAATCAGCACCATTAAGGTTTCAGCTGCATTCCTGTTCTGGGGCCAGGTCACTTTCTGTGATAAATAAGAAGAGCAGTAATCATCCCAAGGTGCTGGCTGTGTGTGTGGGGAGGAAAGCGGGTTTTCGAGGCAGCTGCTGGCAACTGATTGAGTGGCAGCCATGTTAGTGCTTCCGCTGCATCGCACTCGCGTCCCCACACGCAGGCACAAGTCTCCAAGTGCCCTTTAATTACCCCTTCTGATGGCATACGAAACGCTGTTATGACAGCGTTGCTGCTCTCTGAATTGCCTCTTTAGGAATTTTATCAGCTGCCTCACATCCTGACACGTGAGGAAGAGGAATCCAAGCAGACCTTTCTGCCTAAACAGGCTCTAAATACCCCAAATTAATGATGTGCATTTCTCCGTGAAGGCAAGGATGCTTTTATTCCCTGTCCTGCTGCACAGGGTGGGCAGCTCTGTCGGCTGCAGGGCTGCTGCTTTCCTGGCTCTCCTGTGGCTCCCAATACTTGCAGCAGGACCAGAGCATCACACATATGGGAATATGGTGCAGCCTCTCACCATGGCAGGGCTGTTGGCTATGGCAGAGGCTGTGCATGGTGCCACACTGTTGCAGCTCAGCAGCAGCCATGAGCAGAAGGAAGCAAGACAGGTGATGGCAAATCCTTGGGGAACAGAAGATGAGAATGTGGGGTCCAGACCATGTCCCAAAGATAGCATGGAGTAGGAAAGGTTCAATCCCCAGCATGATGAAGATGCCAAGGGGACAGTTAAAGGAGAGGGACCCCTCTGTTGTTCTTATCCCTGCCTGGTACTAACACAGTTCTCCCTTCTCTCTGCAGGAGGAAGACATCGAGTACTATGACTCCAAGGCCGATACTGAATATGTGAGTACCATGCCTGCTGCACCATCAGCAGCCACCACCCTAGCCCAGCACTGGGCCCCTTGCCAAGGCTGTCCCATACTGGGGGAGATGGCACAACATTCCTTACAGCTGGCATAACAAGGCTCTGCAGTACATAGTGAGTGGCCAGTGTGCAGCCATATCCTCCTCAGCCAAACCAAGGTGGCCTCTGTCCACCAGTGCCAGGCCCAGCAGCGGGCAGGTGGGCAGATCACTCCATTGCCTGGAAAAGTTTCTAAAATTAAAGCTAGCATCTGAAATTCAAATGAAGAGCAAACCTTTAATTAGAGACTGAATCTAATTCTTGCCCCCCTCCTGGCACAGCTGTCCTGTGATTTCTGGCAATCAGTGCTTTAAATACAGACCCAACAGCTCCACTCTCACAGTGCTCCCAAGGGGGCTGGCACTGCACACTGGCAGTAACAGCACTCAAGTGCCACACTGTGGGCACAGGCACTCCACTGGCAGTGTTTACTGCCCTCTAATACCCTCCTTTGGTCACCCAACTCCTAAGTTGTGCCATGTCATGGGATCTTTCTAAAAGAGAGACTCAAAGGGTCAATGATGTTCTCCATTCAGGATCACATGGGAGTGGGTGCATCATAGTGTCTTCAGAGCTGTCCAGAGAGCCTCAGGTAGAGCTGAGTGGGGTTTCGGGATAGCCATAGCAAACACCAGGACTGGTCCTTGCCTCAAGATTGAGCCAGCAGCAGATGTGCCATTGGAGCATAGTCCCACAGCAGAAGGGAAGAATCAGCAGCTTGTGGTGTTGGCAGCAAACTGCTTGCAAATTACATGGCCTTCAGAAGGTCCTATGCAGAGGGGAGGGAAGGATGCAGGCTTGCTGGAGTTCCACCACCTTGGACACTGCACTCTGCCAAGCTCCAGCTCTCAGCCTGCCTTGGAGGTGATGCCCCAGAGCAGAGTCCTGGACAGGCTGGAGCAGCAGGTGAATGCCCTCAAAGCAGAGTTACTGACAAACCACTCACTGGTCCCATTGTCCCCAGGTGGTGACAGCAGGAGGGATCCTTGACAAGGGAAGCTGGAACCAAAGAGCATCTAGGAGATGGAAGGGAGAGGTTGGGTTAGTGCTGTGACTGAAAGGGAGGACACCAGCTTTTTCAAACAGGATTTGCCTTCTCAGGGTCCTGTCCCTCCCCAGCTTGGAGGAAGCTCCCAAAGGAGGGAGAAGAGGATCATGGTCTCCATGGCAGCTCTGGAAAGGGTGGAGCTAATGGGCTTAAAGTGCATTAAAGCAGATTTTAGATAGAGGAAAAACTGGATGGCAGTTGAAGCAGGAAAAGGCAGCCCAGGGAACAGGGCAGGTCCTTGTCTGGGGGAACCTGAGGAGCAGAAGTGATTTATCCGAGATTTGGCAGGGCTTTTGCCATCACTGCTGCAGGACAGAGAAGAGGGGAGATGGATGTCCCCATGTCCAGTGTTGTCCATACCCAGCTAGTGTTAACAGCAGCTATCTGATCTGGAAGCTCCTGGCCATTAGCTTTGGGATTAACCATTTCTGAAAGTAAGAAGACCTTCCTAGTTACATTAGGTAGGATTAGAAAAGAGGAGGCATTTCTACCTCAGAACGTGCCCATCAAGCCCAAGGACATGGGAGAGAAACCATGCATCAGTGTCCCAAGAGACCATGCCCTTCCCCAAGGAAAGTGGGGTCCTCAGGAGGGAGCAGCCTGGCAAATCCATCATCAGCCACACTGGCTTCAGTCCTCTGGAGAAAAATCAAACAAAACTGGGAGTGCCCTCCTGTCAAGGCCCATGGGTTCAACAGGGAGAGAAGTTCCCTATCTGTGCTGTTGCTGCTTCCTTGTGATTCCCAGAAAAATTAATTCCAGTAAAAATAATGGAGATAAAAGGTGATGCTGAAATAAAAAAGGAGGGAGATGATACTCAAAGGTCTGAATGGAACTAAGTAGCGCTCTTTCCGTCTTTTCTTTATTTAGCTTCAATTTTTATATTTAAATTGAGCAGGATCTATCTGAAATGGAGTTAGTTCTGATGGACAATGCCTATTCAATGGAATTGGAGCTTATTCACAAGCCTTGTGCCTGCTTTAACTATGGCAAGAAAGAAAAGAGCATCCTATTAATTTTGCTTGCACTTCAGCTCCACTATCTTCCTAAACAGATTTTTGGATTTCCAAGTTTTTACAAAATGAGAACATTATCAAAATTTCTGGGGGGTCTTCAAGGCTCTCAAAATGTTTGCAGAAGCAAAGTTTTCACCTTTCCTCATTAGAAAGGGCTGTGGAGTTTATCCGGGGACAAGTGTTCAAATTGGCAGACGATCTCAGTTGGGTATCACAGGCAGAACAGCACAGAAATAAAGTGATTTTCCATCTTTAGTGCTGTGTTTATTGCAGAGGATGGTGCTTAAGTCACAGCTGAGGCCAAAATCTCCTGGGCTGTGCCATTCTCTGGTGGTAGCTGTTGGAGCCATGCCCAGGTTCCAGCTGAAGGACCATGTTACAGACTTCATTGTCTGCTTCACATCAGCCAGGAACTGCTGGTTCCCAAGCTATAAAGTGAGCGTTGAGAGGTTTTGCTGTCACTGCTCTTCCCATGGTTGAAGAGATGCACTCTTGGGACAGCCGTGCAAGCGCTGGCCCTTGTGCCATCCTCCCTGCAGGACACAGGGCTAATATGATGAGAAGTGAAACCATGTCCTTTTGTCCCTCTCCAAACCCACATTGCTTCTCCTCCTCCATAGGGACACAGTTTGCAGATGAAGGTACCCCAAGATCAGGCCCCTGGTACCCACCTGCCTGCTGGAGGTTCCTGGGGAGGGCTGGAAGCAAGGGGAGAGTGGTGAGAGGGTGCATACCAGCCTCAGCATCCTCTAGTGCAGGGAAAGGCATGCCACTGGTGATTGTCACAGGCTGGGGCTGCTGCTGGCTGCTTACTGTGGTCAGGAGATGAAGTCAGGAGAGGAAGGAGGGGGAAAAAATCCCCTAAATGTCAGCAGCAGATGAAGGGTGTTGGAAAATTTAATCTTCCAACTTTCTCAACTAATGTGACATTTGGATTTCCTCCCGATAAGCTATCAGCCCCAGAAGTTTCTTTCTTTTGCCTTTTTTCTTTTTTACTTTTTTTTTTCCTTCTTCTCTCCTCTGGCTGGTAATTTAAAAATAAATGGTCTAGAAAGATCTCTAAACAGTACCTTTGGCAAAGATTAAAAAAAGCGAAGGGGGATAGGGGAGCAGGCTGGCGGGAGAGGCTGATTGTTATTTATAACCTGGGCTGCTATAAAAGCAGGAATGTGGCTGGAGAACACACTGTCTCCCTCCCCGGCATTAAATTGCTGCATTTCAGGAAAAGCTTAGATATTTCAGAAGGAGAAGGGCCTCTATTGCACAGACCTGGAGCTTCTCAACCGTGTGCTGGGGGCTGGCATTTATATTCATTATTAGTAGCAATCACAGTGTGCTGATGTGGGTATTTTGCTTTCTTTTCAAGGCTTAATATTTTTCTGGGAAGTATAAAAGGATGTGTTGGGGTCTCAGTGAGGTATATTCTTGATTTGGCATGTGAGGGGCAGAATGTGGGATGCTGGAGAGGTACTTCAGCTCAGAGGAGCTCCGCTGGTGCTGGGGGTACCTGGAGGAGGATCATGGAGAAAGGCTGTGGCTACCTGACTTGTCCAGAACGGTGAAACCACATCCAGCATCCCAGACAGGATACCAGCACTATTCACCAGATCAGCCCAACATTTGCCATGGGTGCTACCATGTAAGCAATCATCATTAGTTGTGATGGCTCATTCCCATGGAGATGAGCAAGGAACGAGGATGTCTGCATCTGTGGGAGCCACCTAGCCGAGGCATCACTGCTGCTCCATGTGACACCTCCACCTTGATCCATGGCTCCAAACCCCATCACTGATGGGGTCTGTGTCCATAGGCAGGCTGACTGTCCTCATCCAGCACCAGCCTGGATGTGATGGAAGGCAGGGATCTGCTGAGAATGCAACAGCCTCCAGTAAAGCTGCTGAGTGGTGTCACAAGTGCTCACTGGGTGCTGGTGCATCTCTGAGTTTTGCCCCCTGGCTGTCTTCTTGGGAGGCTCAAGAGAAAATGGCATGACCGGCAACCCAGTTGCTAAAGCATTGGAGATGGCAAAGGCTCTCAGGGCATGATGACTTTCTGCTGGAGCAATACATATGTATAATATTGATATATCACCATGGAGTCAATTTCTAATGGGGTGTAGCAAATAATATATCCAAACTGTAGCATCTATTTGTGTTATGTTGTACAGACTGTAACAGATAAATAGATGTTTGCAAGCTCTTTTGAAATTCAGTGATGAGAAATGCTGCAAAATCTGGCTGAGGACCCATTGAGATGCTCACTGCTAAACTGATGGAAATCCAGAAAAACTTGAACCATTTTCTCCTTTGATCTAATATAAATTTAATAAAGAAATTCTTCCTCTGGCCTTCCCGAGGTGGCCTCATGTTCCCCCAACCCAAGACCCTCCCATCCTTGCCTGGGCTTGCAATGGCTTGGCCTGCTTTCATCTGGCTGGAAATTACCCCGTTTCAGGGGCCAAATTCAGCCTGACTTATACAGGAATAACTCAGTTGAGGTCGGGAGATTTACAGATAAAGGATGAAGGTAGCTTGGATAACATCAGCTCTTTCTGTGGGTCTGTTTGCCATATAGGTGTCAGTGATGCATGAAGTGTCCTATGTATAGATAGCTGTGTATTTGTCTCCTAGATCTATATATATGCCTTGTTACAGCTACAGGAATGAGAGCAGCCAGACAGTGCCCGACCTGGCAGAATACAAATTAACCCCTCAGAAGTGAGAGATAAAACAGAATAATGATAAACAGGGGAGCCATAATTATATACAGTAGTTCCATCTTGGGTGAAATGGGGAATAACCATGTCAGTGTGGGGGACATTGAGAGGGATGAATTTTCCTGGTTGCCTCTGGTGGTGGGGGCAGTGGATGCTGCTCTCGAGCTGGACGCAGGCAGGGTGCTCCAATGATCTGAGATGGGGAGGTGTCCTCAGGACTTTCCTGGGCACAGGAAAAAAACGTATTTTAAGGTCAAAGCAGAGTTTTTGGTGCTGCAGGTGCCCTCAGGACCATGGCTGTATCTTGTCCAAACCCTGTTTAAGCACATGACTCTAAATCACTGCCTGGTGCTCAAGGAGATTGCCAAGGATGAGGTATTGTGTGTGCAACCCCTTCTCCCCAGAGACCTGACTCCACACTGGTCAGCTTGGGGCTGATCCCCAATCTGGGTAGGCCAGGGACAGGCATGCACAGGGTGCCAGCTCTGCTGTGGCATCACAGCTTTGCAGGGTTCCTGCAGTCAGTTTTGTGCCTTTTTCTCAGGTTTTACGTGAAATTGAGAGCATAATCTGGATTTCGATCTCAGCAACATGGCTCAGGGGAGGTGGGGACAGTCTCTGCCTGCCTCCCACTTGGCCTCTGCAGCAGTAATTGAGTTCAGTTTCCTTCTGGGTGGCCGGAGCCCCCACACCAGGGTAGGTTTGGCAGAGTGTTTACACTTGCAATCCATCAGCTGGAATTAAATCCAAACCTTGCATATAAATCCTGTTATTCTCCCGAGCTGTGGCGAATGGTTTGGCCACCCCTCACAATGTCAGGGGAATGTCACCGCATTGGTGGCTGGCTGGAGCTGGCGGCAGGGGAGATGACATCTCTCTCAGTGTGATCTGTGGAGGGGAAAGAGGGAGGAAGACAGGAAGGGTTTTAAACGAGCTTCAGAGTTTATTTCCCAAACACATCATATTCCTTTAAATATATGGCTTTCCCCATGAGAAATTCTTTTGTCTAGAGGAGCCTGGCTGATGGGAAAGCTGCTTATGCTGGGACATGGAGGACAGCAGGATGGGACCATCCCTTATCCCTTGTGCTCAGTGTGGCCAGAGCGCTTTGCTGTGGGGAGCATCTCTTTGGGCAGATATCCCCAGCAGGGCACTGCACAAGCCCTGCCCAGAGCTTCTTGTCCTCTCAGTCTGGTCCACTGTCACTTCTGCAGGGCTGATGTTTGCCACTGCAATCAGATAGCCTCACACAGGCCAAGATGGGCTCTTCACTGAGGAGAAGGCACAAAGGGAGAGGCACTGAGCTGCTTCTCAAGGGGAATTCACTCCTCCATTGAGCTGCCCAGCAGCTGGATCCACTCCTGCTCTGCTGCATGCTCCCGGCCCCATTTCCTCCTGCAACCAGCAGCAGGGGAAGGTGACAAGAGCCATCTTGGCCCTGGCATGTCCATGTCCCTGCTTGTGGATGGGGCAGGCAGTTCTGCCCCTCTTCAGCCAGGATGTAGCTCCAAGGTCACAAAGGGCAGGTGCTGCATCCTTTTCCTGACCCTGAGCATCTCACAGCTGGATGCAAACAGCCTTCCCCAGTCACTGGGCCCATGGCAGGGATGCAATAGCTTAAAGCCAGTGCCTTCTCCCAGGTTTCTGTGCTCCTGGTGGGATAGTGGAGGCAATTTCCCCAACTTGGTATTATTCCCATTACCATACTGGCAGCAGGGCTGTGGGAAGGGAGAGGAGGTCTGGGAAGGTGAGGGAACATATTCCAGCAGCAGGGAATTCACCATCTCTCCACCATAATTAAATATTGTTTGCGTTGCTTATTGACAGAGCACTAAGCTGCACTCTGTTTTAATTTGCTCTTTGATAGTTGCCTTTTGCTGCTAATTGATTTTCAAGGCTTTTTTTAATTTTGAGGTGTTTTTGTATAATTTAATACCTGCATGCTACCAAAGCTGGAGAAGTAAGTGTAACCAGTGCTCACTTTTGTGCCCATCTGCTCCCATGTGCCCCCAAGGCTGGCAGTGGCCAAATCCAGCATGAGAGCTGGCACTGCTGGTTTCTGCGGGGGGATATTTGGTGATGGGTTTTGTCTGGCCTCATTCCATGTGTGCAGCCAAGTCCAGCACCTATAGTGGATTCCATATGCTCTGCTCTTTCCTCAGGATGATCCTGACGGAGAAGAGATTGAGAGGGAGAAGTCCAACTCCTTGAAGCTGGAGTTCACTGACGATGCCAACTTCAAGACCAAGGTTAACTATTCATACGCTGCTGTGCAGATCCCCACGGACATCTACAAAGGCTGTGAGTGCCCCTCTCCACCCACTGCTCGACTATGTGCTGTCAGGGTGGTCTCAGCCTCTTCCTCTCCTCCACAGGGTGCTGCAGCCCCAGGGATTGTCCCCTCAAGTGCCCTAGCTGAGTCTCAGTGCTGGGATGGCACAGAGAAGAAGCGGAGTCACCATGGGTCCATCCCCCAGGACCCTTGAGAGCTCAGCACGAGCCAAAGGGGCAAATCGGTGGTTAGGGATTGTTAGGAAAGAGGCTGAGACTGAATGAGAGCAGACGATTATTGCACAGGGTGAAGTTCTACTGCACCCAAACATCTGTGATCCTCCCATAGAAGAACTCAGCAAAGCCCAAGGAGATTCAAAGTGGGCATCAGAGCAGCAAGGGTGATTGCAGGACAGTGTGATCAGAAGTCACAGGCTGTCCCAGAAAGAGGAAACAGATCAATGGGCCAGCTGGGAGAGGGCGGGGAGGGATGGACAGATAGAGGAATGGACAAAAGTTCGTGCCACATCAGCTTTCAGTCCCCGCTGAGAGGTGACACTGTCTCTGAGCTTCCAGAGCTCTCTCCTACTTCACCCCGCTGCGGCGGCACGTGGTGACAGTCGGTCTCCATTTCCCTCTAGTGGCTGCATTTCCCTCTAGTCCCTCTCTGTACTGAACTGGGGACTGCCCCCAGCTGGAGATCATCCTCCAGCACCAGCGGGGTGCATCCCGTGCCCAACCCCAGACCCTACTTTTGGGGGCACGCCTAGCTTCCTTGCATCACCATGCCCCCCCCCATCCTTGCACCCCCTTGTCTTGGTGGCACTAGCTGAGGGCTCCTGGGTGGTCATGGTGGTGGCAGAGGCTCATTACCTGTACAGCCATGCTCAGAGCCACGATGGTGTGATGATTTCACTGCAGCGGTATCAGCAGTGGATTAGAAATTTGCAATTAGTTTTATTACCCAGGTAGCACAGGCCACGCAGCTAATGAAGCACATCATGCGAGCAGGGAGTGAGCGAGCAGGGTGGGCTGTGTGGGATGAAATATTCATTACTCCTCACCCGTGCTCTCCAGCCACTACTACTGCTCATGCTCTGCCCTGGCCACGTGAATCACCCCACTCACTGTGGGACAAGAGAAAATTGGAGATGAACATGCTTCATGGACTGATGGCCACTCAAAGAGGGATACTGGAGAGGGGACAGGACAGCTGGGGACCCCAGGAGGGGAAAAGGGCCACAGTCACAGGCACAATGGTGAATGGGCACAGGGATCAGATTGGAATGATTTGAAAAGCCAGGTAGCAAGGCATGATGCTCAGCCACTGCACCTCAGAGACTGGGTTTGGGGTGTGAGCATGGGGCTGCCTGCTTGCCCCATCCTGCAGGGCCATCAACAAGCACAACTGGTTGCCACAGAACTGCAGGCAAGGAGGATCTCCCTGGTGGGACCCAGCAGAGAGGCACTATCTCTGCCTGGCACACTAATTAAACCACCACGGAGACGCCCTTCACCGTCACCCCTCGCTACACACACAAATTACATCCTATATGTGTTTTATTTACTGCACTGTTTTTAATTGAATCTGCTGGTGGGGCGGGGCCAGGCTAACCCTGGTGGGGGCAGGGAAGAGATGGGGAAAGGGATAAGGATGTCACATGGGAATGGGTGGTAGCTCTGACCTTGACCAAGGGGAACAGGAGCCATCTCAAGCACAGATGCAGCCTCCTATCCCACGAGTGAAGAGTGTGCATGAGGAGAGTGTAGTGACTGTATTTGTCACAGGGAAGACATGGGGGCTACATTCATGCACAGGAAGGACATAGAGACTAAATTCATGCTCAGGGGTGGTACAGGGGCTCTGTTTGTACTGGGCACAAGCCTGGTGTGGCACTGGAGATGCAGGCACTTCGAGGTCTGTCAGGGACATGTCAATGCCCATCATGGTATCTGGTCAGGGCCAGTGGCAGTGCCCAGGGATGCTCTGGGCAGGCAGGAGTCTGTCAGCCCCTTGTGGCCCTTTCTCTCAGGAAAACTCATGACCTGTGACTGAGCCAAACAAGAAGTCATCCTGAGTGCCTGTACAACAGCACTGTGTGCAGGCATGGTGCTGAGAAATGTAAGGGAGATACGATCAGAGTAAATTCTGGTTTGAAGGCAGCACTGCGCAAGGGAAAAAGTCTTCCTCAGAAGTAGTGATGGAATAGAAGAATCTGGGATTCATCTCAGGTGACACTTGCCCATGTCCTGCCAGCACCTTGTGGCCATGGCAAAGGCTTCAATAGGTGATGATGGTATTTCCAGAAGAGACAAGTGTGGGAGGAAGCATTAGGAGAGCTAAATATGCTCTTCACATAGCAGCTCCCTTGCAGCCCTGTACCGTCTCCTTTGTTGCCCAATGCCAAGGAGAAGGGCTGCTACTGGAATCTCCTGCACCCCAAAAATGCATTACAGGTCCCCCAGAAGGGAGCCTGGCCTCAGGGTGCTTCTGGCTCCCCACTCCTGCCCGAAGTGGGAGGGCTGACTCCTCAATGCCATGGTCCCAGCATGACACAGTGGACATTGTGGGGCTTCCCCCACCAGTCCAGGCCTTGGGGCACCTGTGACACTTGGAGTACCCTGCAGGACCCTGTGAGCCCTGTGCCTGTCTCACCATGGCAGCTCCTCCTGTGCTCCATCAGCCCCCCCTTGATTAATCACAGGCTGGGGCTGCCGGCAGCTTATCTTTTACTTTAATAGCTGAATAATTTAAAAGTGCTGTTTGCCAGCAGCTTAATTGCTCTTGCGTCAGGTGCCATGACCAGCAGGAATGCATGAAAAGGCCTGGGAGGCTCCATGTGTCCCTGCAGGGACACAGCCGCTTGATTTCCCAGCTGGTGGCTGTTCCTGGGGAGTAAGGCTGGCATGGTGGTTGAAGGAGTGAGGCGTTTTGCTGGGAAGGGGGTGAGATAGCAAGCTGGCTGTCCTAGCAGTTCCTATCCCTACCCTCAGGCCGGGGGATGGGGACAGTAAGCACCTGCAGGAGCCCTGGAGTGAGACTTCCATTTCTGGGGACAAGGCACAACAGGCTGATGTTGGAATCTGTGGGAACAAGGGGGTAAGGGAAATGTGCGACCTCTGTGGGAAGGGGCAGAGGGCACACAACAGCCCTCTCTCCCTGCCAAAACCATGGGGACACCATAGCCCACCCCAGGCTCTGCTGCTCCCCCACACTGACGTGCTGCCCTGTCATCCTCCCGCAGCCACAGTCATCCTCAACGAGCTGAACTGGACTCAGGCACTGGAGGATGTCTTCATTGAGAACCGGAAGGAGGATCCCTCCCTGCTGTGGCAGGTGTTTGGCAGTGCCACTGGTGTCACCCGCTACTACCCTGGTGCGTCTGGGGGCACAGTGGGTGGTGATTGATGGTCAGGGGGCTAGATGAGGGCAGCCCAGGACCTTCTCACCATGAGATGAAGGCGAGTACCCCCTGGGGTACTGGCACTGGCCCTGGGGGACACGTGGCACACATAGCTGTGCTGTGCCAAAGCCCATTGGTCTGAGCTTCCCCCTGCCAGACCCTGCCATTTCCTTGGCTGTGGGCATCCATCTGTCTTGTCCCCCATATCTCCCTGTCCCAGGACAGCCCCACTTCACTCATCTCCTGCCTTTTCCCCACAGCCACCCCGTGGAGAGCCCCCAATAAGATCGATCTCTATGATGTGCGCAGGCGGCCCTGGTAAGGGGGGATGGGGTGGGGAGGGGGATCCCTTTGCCATCTCTTCCTGACCAGGAGCAGCTATCTTCCTCCCCTTTTAATTTCACACACAGCTGGCATAGAGAAATGGGCACCGTAACATGGACAAGGGTATCCAAGCTTCAGCTCTCAACTCTTGCTCCCTTCTTGCTGGGATGGAGTGCAAAATCCTTGGATACAGATCAGGCACATGGAGCTGCCCTTTGCCCTGGTCCCACCTACATGCAGGACTGATGGATCTCAGTCCTGGCCACCATTCCATCCTAACAGGAAAGCAACCAGATTTCAGGAGCTGGGAGGGTGAAGAGAGAAATAGGCGGGCAGTGCCAGGCTGTGGTTAAGCGATGGCTGAAGGCAGCCATTTAGCCACACACCCAGTGAGGTGGGATTTAATTGCTCCCCCTAAACCCAGGTAGAGCTGCCAGCTTGGCAGTGCTAATTATCAACTGCTAATTATCATGCAGCTGAGGGAGCTGTGGTCCCCATTCAGCCCATGGTTGCTGCCTAAAAATACGGGCATGGAGAAGAAAGCGGGCATGTGCCTGAGGAGCCCTGTGTCTCAGGGGAGCATCCCCTGCCTGTACTGGGAGCTGCCCCTGCTCCTTGTTAGGAAATTAATGGCCCTGCTATTATGGTTAATTGTCTTTGATTGCTCCACATTAATTACTAACTGTTCTTTGCTGGGGTGTCCTTCCAGACTATTAGCAGAGAGGGGACTTGCAGGCCATTGGGGGGTGCTGCTGATGCATATGGGGATTACCAAGCCGGGCTAGCCCAGCAGCCTTCCCACTAGCCATGGAGGAGCAGCAGTACCCTTCATGCTGGGGTGTAGCACCCTCTGAGATGTGCCTTTGGAGTCTTATCCCACGCTCATTCTTGTGTCTGGTACAACACACAGCCCTCACTATACCACTGCCAGGCCAAACAGGGATCACAGTGCTGCCAACAGCCTCAGCAGGGTGGCCATCGCCTCACCAGCGCCTCTGGCCTGCCTTCCTCCCCTTGATGAATGGCACTATTAACCACAGCCTTCTCCCGTGAAGCTCAGGGAATTCATCTGAGCAGGGTAGCCAGAGATAGATGCGCTGCCACAACTCATTATGGGCAGCATCTTAGTTGGGCTCTTCAGTGTGCCAGCAGCCCAGCCCCAAGGATTTGGGCAGGCACCAAGCCTCCCATCCACACCAGTCACCAGGGAGCCTGCAAGTGGCTATCTGCCAGTCCTGCCCCCCAGCATGGGGTGAGGACATGCTGAGAGGATGTGACATCCATGCCAGGAAGGCCCCATGTGCCAGCATGTCCCACATCCCACCTGGGTAATCACTTGTAATTAGGGAACATCAGGACCTGAGATTAGCAATCAAAGCTTGCCCCTTCCCCAGTCCTCCCTGGTAATAGTGAGTAATTGATACTAATAATGCATTAATTAAGTCACATTAGGCCTGATCCTGATCACTTCAGCCATGGCCACACACAATGGGATGGGGAAGCTGAGCTGTGCTGGCCATCACTAGGAAGGATGCTCAGCACCATGCTGGCTCCATCCCATGCAGGACAATGGCATAGCTGAGCCAGGAGTGGTTGCTTCAAGGGATGAAAAAGGGTTCCCTAATTGTTTTCGAGGGGAGGATTTACATAGTATTATTATTTTTCCTCCTTCTCGTTGCTAAAAATAACCTAATCAGCCTGGCCTTTGAAGCTACCGGGGGGTAAATAGCATCTTAATATGGATGTGTGTGTCAGCATAATCAGCGCACAGAAAAGGGCCTGCGATGATGGAAGAGTTTAGCATTTAGAGCTCATTAGGCTGACAGGGTAGTGAGCAGCGGGTCGCTGGCAGTCTGCCCTGCTGTGTCCTCACCTCTGCTCGCCTGCCTCCGCCTTGTCCTTGCTCCTCGCCATAGGGTGACCGCAACCACGGGTGCGCAGGCACTCTTGACATGGCTCCCCAGCTGTCTGTGCCCTGGCACTGCTCTGTTCTTGAGCTGGACCCAACAGGATTGGGGTCAGCCCTCCCCATAATGAGTCAAGTCCACTGACTTTCCCTCTGTGCCCCACAGGTACATCCAAGGAGCTTCCTCCCCGAAGGACATGGTCATCATCGTGGATGTGTGAGTACAAGGGTGGGGGCCATGGCTGGGCTGAGCCAGGCAAGGATGGTGGCAAAGCTCACCAGGTGCCACTGTCAATCCGGTGGCCCTGGGGATGCTGTGTAGCACAGTGCTGCTGGGGAGCCCTGTGCAACCTCACTGCTGAGCCCCCAGAACCCCTCTCTCCTGCCAGGAGCGGCAGCGTGAGTGGACTCACCCTCAAGCTGATGAAGACCTCTGTCTATGAGATGCTGGACACCCTCTCAGATGACGACTATGTCAATGTGGCCTCAGTGAGTGCTGTGGGGTGGGTGGACGGTTTCTGTCCCCTACACAGCTCCCAGCTCCACACCACGGGAGCCCTTTGCACCTGGACCCACCTGGCCAGGGACTCTGCAGAGAGTGACCTTTTTTTTAACTTCTGAACTTCCAACCTCTGCATAATATACATGTCTACCCACGTACTGGGCTTTATGTGGTGGTGAATGAAAGCCACCTCTATCACGGAACATTTGGCAGAGATACTCCAAGGGTGATCCCATCCAGCAACCTCCTACCTCTCAGCAGCCAGTGAAGTCATGCCCCCCCTGGTGATGTCACCAGCTCATGCCCTCACGCAGCACAGTGGCTGTGCCATAACATCTGTGCATTGCTGGGCACCCAGCCTGTGTCAGCCCTCCCCTGTCTGGCCATAAGTGTGCCGGCACTAATTAACGTGTCTGGCCCAGCTCCATTAGCTGGATCACTGCTCCTCTAATGAATGGGCCCTGTTGCCAGCTAATGAAGCCGTTAGCAAGAGGCAGCACCTGCTCCCAATGCCAGCATAGTACAGCACAGTGTGGCACAGCACAGCCCAAGCCCAGGGGGTCATGCAGAAGTGAGGGTGCAGGTGAGCTGTGCCAGCACTCATGCTGAGCAGTTCTGTGCTGGATTTGGCTCAAACTCAGCCCCAGATTCAGCATCACCCATCCATGGGACATGGGATGCTCTTGCCACCTCCTGCCCATGGGAGCAGAGTGTGGCAGGCAGTTAGTTCCCACCAAGGACTGCCATTGGGTCTCCATCCCCTTTCTGCGACCCAGTGTCCTCCCTTTTGCCTCCCAGTTCAATGAGAAAGCAAAGCCGGTGTCATGCTTCAAGCACCTGGTGCAGGCCAACATCCGGAACAAGAAGGTTTTCAAGGAGGATGTGCAGGGGATGGTGGCCAAGGGCACGACTGACTACAAGGCTGGCTTTGAGTATGCCTTCGACCAGCTGCAGAACGTGAGCTGGGGGCCGGGCTATGGGCTGTGGGGGGACAGACTGGGGGACCCATGGGTGCTGGAGGTAGTGGAAGAGCTTCTGTTACCCTGTTGCTGCCCTGTACCTGGGGCTTTGATATGTAGAGGGCTCCTTGTCCTTCCTTGAAATGTCAAGGGGGAGACATCCCACCCCCCAGCACACTGTAGCCAAAGTTTTGCTTGAGCCTCTGCCCCTCTGGGTTATTAGAAGTTTGGGGCTGAGCAGGCTTGGCTGGATCGAGACAGACACTATTCCAGAGGCAAAATAAAGATGAATGGTGCTATTAGGTGCTGAGCAGTAGTAGCCACAACACCATTTCCAAGCAGACAGCATCCCTCCTCCTTCCCATTCACCCTGGCCACCCTCACCCCACAGAAACAGGCTGGGAAAAGGGATGGGTCAGGGCTAGCCCCTCTGACACACCCCAGTTCACAACCCATCCACACACCAGGCCACATCCCACCCCATGCCTGGCACCCCTCGCTCCAAGTCCAGCTTCAGGCACTATCTCTCTGCCCCACAGTCCAACATCACACGTGCCAACTGCAACAAGATGATCATGATGTTCACAGACGGCGGTGAGGACCGGGTGCAGGACGTCTTTGAGAAATACAACTGGCCAAATAAGACGGTGAGGGGCTGTGGGGCTGGGGCTGCACACCTGGAGGGAGAAGGCCACTCCATTCCTGTTGCTGGCTTTCACCTCATTTCACCTCTCTCCCTGACAGTCTGCTCCTGCACTGAGCTGCTGCCCCAGTGCTATTTATAGTCAGCTCCCACCTTGGTGTGGTCAGGACCAGGCACCCAATGGACTGCTGGGGAGAGAATGGGACTGTTGGGCTCCCCAAAGACCAGTCCTCAGGGCAGTACACCTCAAGCATGGAGATAGAGTTGCTGGTGGGCAGATGAATCTGCTGGAGTGATCCTGCAACATAAGGACTACTGGGGTGGGTGGCTTGGGTCAACACACTGACACTGTGGAACAGGACTGGCCATGGTGAGGTGAGTAGAGAGGGACTCCCTCCTGCCCACACAGCCAGCATTCGTGGGAGCCACCTTCTACCCACTCGTGCTTGGGCCATGGGCAGCATGGTCTGCAGGCTGTGGCAGGTAGTGTGCCCCACTGTCCCCAGGAGGTTGCTATCAGCCAGGACAGGAGTACCAGGTATGGAAACCAGGTGCCCAGCAGATGACTCTCACTGCTGTGCTCCACTGCAGGTGCGAGTCTTCACCTTCTCCGTTGGGCAGCACAACTATGACGTGACCCCGCTGCAGTGGATGGCCTGTGCCAACAAAGGTGAGTGGGGCTGGGACTGCTGCTCCAGGCTCACACCTTGCCCAGGGGCTGGCACCAGAGCTTCGGTGTGTACCGCTGTGGGCACAGCACTGGCTCCAACCATGGAGGTCTGGACAACAGGACAGGCAGACAGATGGCTCTCCAATTGCCTTTCTCTTTTCTTTTCCAAGGTTACTACTTCGAAATTCCCTCCATTGGTGCCATCCGCATCAACACACAGGTAGGGCCAGGTGCTGGTTGGCAGAGTGCTGTCAGTCAGGCAGTGCCAGCCTCTTGAGGTGTCCTACCTGGTGTCCCCACTGCAGAAAGAGCTTAAAGGCTGGCAGCCGTAGTGGCAGCAAGCTGGGGAGCTGAGCCCTCAGCTAGGCCTCATGCTATTGAAATAAGTAATTCATTTTCTGCAGCTCCCCGTGGACCTGCTGCCTTTTGAGTGACTAATTATGAAACATCAGGCGCTAATCAGCACAGAGCAGAGCTAAGCACAGGCAGGGAGCAAGACCAGGCAGGGCCAGCCCCAGCAGCACCCATGAGGCACAGCCAGGCACTTCCACCCCTCACCCCATTTCCTTGTCCATTTTCTGCCCCTACTGTTTGTTGGATGCAGAAAATGTGCTGTGGTGGGCAGGTGACAGGGGCCCTTGGGTAGGGCAGCCCCTCAGGGCAGGGCTGCTCCCCTGGCCAGAGGAACACAGTCAAAGCGAGCCAGGATAAGGGAAACCCACCACAGAAGAAGATCCCAAAAGGCCTCGCAGTGGCAGGCAGGGAGACCGCAAAGACCTGGACCAGGTGTGACATAGCAAGCCCAGCCCTGGAGATGGCTGGGAGCCATTAGGGCTCTGAGTGACACTGCCTGGGGAGCTCCTGCCTTGCCCACTCATGGCCGATGGGGAGCAGCACCTTGGCTGTACCTTGACAGGCCCTTTCAGTTCTCACCTGAAGCCATTGCCCTCAGGTTTGGTAGTTGCCAATTTCCTTGCCCTAGCTCAGCCTGCAGCTGGAGTGTGGCACCAAGAAACCTATTAATAATCCCCAGGACATGTGTTAGGACAGAGCTGTCACCCAGCTGGAGCAGGGAGGCATCTTTGGTCCCATGACATTCTTTTCTCTGCCTTGTGTCCCTGCAGGAGTACCTGGATGTACTGGGCAGACCTATGGTCCTGGCTGGGAACCGAGCCAAGCAAGTCCAGTGGACCAATGTCTACCAAGATGCTCTGGTAAGGATGCTCAGGCCCAGAATGTGGATGGGGACACCAGCTCCAGGGATCCATACAGCAGATGCCCAAGTCTCCCTTCCCAGGGGGGTAACCCCTCCTCTGCAGCTCACCCCCAGCTCAAGGTCCTGGGGCTGGCAAGGGACTATGGGACATCCTTCTGTGCATCTGTAGGGGCTGGGCCTGGTGGTGACGGGCACACTTCCAGTGTTCAACCTGACAGAGGACAGCAGTGACAGAAAGGTAGGAGACTGTGGCTGCCACCATCAGTACAGGAGACTGTACTGGAATCCCCAGAGTGGGGCAATGGTTGGGTGGATGCCGTGATGCTGGGTGCGTGGCTTTTAGAGGAGGGAGGACTGACATCCCTGTGATGCTGCCTGCTTTGTGCCCCATCCCTGGTGTGAGACCAAGAGCAACTGCCATACCCAGGCCCAAAAATTGCTTTGGCTAGCACTTCTGGGTCAGTGGGGGCAGCTGGCACAGATCCCTGGGGAGTACAGTGTCCCATGGAGGGCTGCTGACAGGCTGGCACATCCCCCCTGTGCCACTGTGGTGTCCAGATCTGACCCACAAATCCCCAGTGGGTGAAGAGGTCCATCTCCCTGTTTTCCTGTCACCAACAGTGGGAAGGGACAACCCTGCTCCTATCATGCCCACCTCCTTTCATGCTCTTCCTTCCAGAACCAGCTCATCCTGGGCGTGATGGGGATTGACGTGGCTCTCAATGATATCAAGAGGCTGACACCGCGATACAATGTGCGTACAGGCCACTCCATCTCTGCCCTGCACTACCCAAGCCTGGTGTGGGAGCCCACTATGGAGGCCCCCAAGCTGCACCGCCCCAGCATCCCATAGCATATCCAGCAGTACTGGTGGCAGTGGGGTGCTGAAATTGTGATAGCAGGCAGGCGGACAGGGGTCAGAGCTGGGTGATGCTCTGGGGCATGGGTCAGAGTTGGATGATGCTATTGGACTCACAACAGAGCCAAAATGCTGACAGGATCAGCAGGGAATATCTTACAAGCCTGGAGATAGGAGCAATAGGCAAAATCTAGAGCTAAGATGAGAGATGGTGACCTGAGAATAGAAACAGGGCCACAGGGGTGGCACAGAGGAAGCTCTGACTGCACAGCACAGCCTGCCACAAAGTCATCTCATCCCTCCTCCTGTCCTCCCACAGCTGGGGGCAAATGGTTACGTCTTTGCCATCGACCTGAATGGCTACGTCCTGCTGCACCCCAACCTGCAGCCCCAGGTGAGGAGGAGCCCATCAGGGTCGCTGGGCCCTGTGGGAGACTTGGCTTCCCATGGTCATTAGGAGCCAGTTGTGGGAATCATGCTGAGTTTTTCTGGGCTCAGAGGTGGCTGCAGGAGCCCTGAACCCTTCCCCATCTCTGCCTTTCTGCTTGCAGATCATCAATTTCCGTGAGCCAGTGACACTGGACTTCCTGGATGCTGAGCTAGAGGATGAGAACAAGGAGGAGGTGGGCAGATGTGGGAGAAACTCCTGGTTACAGCCTGACCCCCTCCCCTAGTCTGTAGCCTGCCATGGGGAGCACCTCATCTAGAGGGCCCCAGCACAGCTACCATGGGGCCAGGGCAGGGAAAGGAGCTGGAATGCTGTCCTCTGGGTGCCAACATGATGAGTCCTTGCACCCTTGCCACCCCTCTGGGGTGTGTGCCTGTGGGCATGTGGCAGGGCTCTGTGGCCCTCAGTCGTCTCCTCCACATCCCCCAGATCCGGAGAAGCATGATTGATGGGAACAATGGGCAGAGGTTCATCAAGACCCTCATCAAGTCTCTGGATGAGGTAAGGCAGTAAAGGAAGGGGCTCATGGCCAAAATTACAGCTGTGCTGAGCACCCATCCCTGGTGATGAGGAGCAAGGGGCCATGTCAGGCCCCAGGCTGGGACACAGGGGTCTTGTGCCACCGTTCTGGCAAGATCCCAGTGCTGCAAGAGCCTGACTGGTTCCCTCTCACCCACAGCAATACATCGACGAAGTGTTCAGGACCTACACGTGGGCCCCCATCAAAAGCACCAACTACAGGTGAGTGGCAGGGCCAGCACACTCCATTACTGGCCAAATCCATACCAGCCTAGAGCTGGGATCCCACTCCTGAAACTTAAGAGTTCACAGAGACCATCAGGAACGTGTCCCACAGGCTGCAGGCTTGCAGACATGCTTTTGCATCATTACACACAGCTAGCGATGCTTGGGAGCATTCCCAAATGTGCTGCACACTGGTATTTGTCTCTGTGAAGCCTGGGCACAGTCTCCAGGGCTCAAGAAAGGTGCTACAGGGCATCTAAGATGTCAGACAAGGGACACCCCTATCACCACCTGCCTGCACAACCAGGGGCTGCCACAGTTTTCTACTTGCACTGGGGTGGGTGATGGCAACCCACATTCCCCCTGCAGCACAGACAATTGCTGAGGAGAGGGAGGATTGCATTTAATTGCCTAGTTTGCACCAGTCTGGACCAGCAGGTGTGTAAAAAAGCCCCCAGCATCATCATGACTGTGCTGTCCAACATGTGCTGCCTTCAACCCTCGAGAAGCCATGTGGTCTCCTCCTCCTCACCACTCAGCTCAGGAGGGGACAGCAAGAGTCACAGTGACCTCCAAGAGTTGCCAGGTGTCCCCCGCACAGCCTTGGATCACGGTGACACCCCTCCAGAGCCAAGCAGCGCTGTCAAGGAAGGAACGATGAAACAGGGTGACAAAGTTGTGGCCAGAGCTGTGGCTTGATCTGTAGGGTGGAAGGTGCTGCTGGGGACCCTGCACTCCTGCAGCTCCACATCCCAGCAGGACACTTCCTGGTTCCCTGAGACACTGTCAGTTCAGGGGACACCAAAAAGTCCTCACCCTCCTCCTGCTATTTGTGGTTTGGAGTGCCACCATCTTGGCCATGCCTTGGGGTGTCACCACCTCTGTCATGCTTTTTGGGATGCTCAGACTCTGCTGCCCGATGCAGATAGGACAAGCTAGAGGGGAGATCCTCTTGGGGTGCAAGTAAAAATCCTGATGGCTCAGGCGAGGTGTGACATCCAGTGAGGGATGTGACCCTCACCTGCTGCTGTTCATTTATCTCAGGCAACACCTGGCAGAAACGGCATCACTGAAAGCCACCAGCCACTGCAGCTGGCACCAAAGAGCCCAGCTCCCTTAGGCAGCATGTCCCCGTAGGGTTCAGAAGCCCTAGCACCACCTCCTGTCACCTCTTTTCCCATACCCATCCTGCACCCTGTGTGCTAGACCCCTAGCTGGTGGAATCCTCTCCTTCCTGGCTCACCAGTAGCTGATGCCTGTGTAATGGTTGTCTTTGGCTATCCCACTGGGAAGGTTTTGTCCCTTCTTTCAAGGAGTGTGTCTCTTTCCTCCTTTACAGAGGTATCGTGTCCCTCTCCCACATGCATCTCCCTTTGTTTTCATACAGGCTTGTCCTGCCCACTACAGCCTTGACTGTTCAGGCCTGCCACCTCCTGTGCTTGAAGGTGCCCCAGGATGGCCCTGGGTGCCACCAGGATGACTCTAGATGCTCTGAGAATCATGGGTGTCACCAGGATGGTCCCATGTAACCCAGGATGACTCTTGGTGTTCTGGGGACAAACCAGTGTACCACAGGATGGCAGGCAATAGGTGTGCTTGGGGATGACCCTGGGTGCTCCAGGATCACAGAGCTATAGAGTTGGAAGGGACCTTCAAAGGTCACCTAGTCCAATCCTCTTGCAGTGAGCAGAGAAATCATGCACTGGACCAGGTTGCTCAGAGCCTCATCAAGCTGGGCTTTCAATGTCTTTAGGGACAGAGCCTCTACCACCTCTGGGCAACCTGGGCCAGTGTCTCACCACCCTCACAGGCAAGAACTTTTTCCTAATGTCTCATCTGACCCTGCCCTGCTCTAGTTTCAAACCATTGCCCCTTGACCTATTCATACATGCTCCGACAAACAATCCCTCCCCAGCTTTCCTGTAGACCCCTTCAGGTACTGGTAGGATACTATGAGGTCTCCCAGGATGTCCCTGGGTGCTTGGGGAGCAACCCTGGGTACTCCCAGGACAGCTCTGGGTGAAGTCCCTGTAGAGGACATGTCAGGGTGCACTGAAGGGCAGTAGGGCTGCTGGATGCCATGGGCTGAAAGACCGTCACTGTGGGGTAAGGCAGAGGCTGGGGGCCAGCCTAGGGCTCTGGGTGGGTGTAAAGCCTTACACCATCTGTCTGCTCTCCACCTCCACAGCCTGGGGCTGGTTCTGCCTCCCTACAGCACCTACTACATCCAGGCCAACCTCAGCGACCAGATCCTTCAAGTGAAGTGTAAGTAGCCCCTGGTTTCCCCCACCACCCTCTCACACTCCTGCTTACCCCCATCCCAGCCCACCACTGCCGGGGGCAGAAACACCAAGCAAAAAATTGTTGAAAGAGATAGGGATCAGTGATAGACAAAAAAAAAAATCCAAGATATGTGAGTAGAGATGAATGCAAGGAGGGAAAACAGGTTCTTGCCTGGGGTGCCTGAGTGTGCCAGGGTTTGGTCCTTAGGCTCTGTACCCCAAAACCTGAGCCCCGAGCACAGGCAGGGGTTTTGCCGCTGTCTGCTCGCCTCCTGGGGTGAGGGAAGAGGCTGTGGCAGCCAGTTGATTTGCAAGCCTGGGGAAGTTTGCATGGATCTCTTCAGTTTCCTTTGCTTTATTGCAGTTCTTTGTTTTCAGTTTAAGCCATTTCTTCTTCTTTTTATGAGTTCAGTTTTGGTTGGTTTCAGTTTTTGTTTGGATTTAATCTGTGTACATGTGTGTTAGCCTGGCCCCTCCTTTCTCTCTCTTTCTCTCCCCTCCTTGATCCCCAAGTCTTTTTCCCACTGCAGGTCCATGCTGCTCCTGGGGATCCTCTCCCTCATGGGAGAACCAGACCCTTCCCCTCTCCCCTCCAGTTCCCCCCATTTCTCCCCCTCACCTGCCCCGGCGGCTCAACCCCAGCCCCAAATCTGGCCCCTGCCACCCCCTCCATCCATTGGCAGGACCCTGTGTCCCTGTGGGGACCAGGCCAGGCTGTCCCCATCCCTGGGAGGGGGGACCCCTCAGTCCTCCCACTGTGCCATGCATGCCCCTCCAACTCAGTGAGGACATTACAATAGCAAGACTGTTGCAACTGTTTGCTACTGACTCTCATTTTCCTTTGGAGTATTGAAAATATATATATATATATTTNCAACCCCTTTTTTTTTTGTTTGTTGTTTTTTTGTTTGTTGTTTTTCTTGCTTTCTCTCTATGGTGGATTCACACAGTACCAAACATCAAAATGAAGGGCAAGTATTTTCAGTCTCAGACCACTCACCTTCACCGTCCCCTGCCCCGTGTCCAGTTCCTCCCCCAGCCCCCTGCTTGCCCATCTCCCTGCCCGTTTGCCACGCCGAACCTGCCAACCACCACCGACTCGCCCTTCCTCCCTCCTCCTCCTCTTCCTCTCCTCCAGTTCCCCCTTTATTTGAAAGCAACATGTCTTGTTCTGTCCATGAGAGCTTTGTCACGACAATCCCCCACTCCCTCCCTGTGCATCGCTCCTGAACCTGGTTTGATCTTATTCAAGAGCCGATCTCGTATGAAACTCTGCCGTTTTCAATTCACGAGGTTTTTTTGTAGCTAGTTTAATACCCTGCTCTTCCTCCCCCCCACCAGCACCACCCTCTTCTTCCTCCTCTCCCTTTGCTCACCCTCCTCCCACTCCCTCTTACCTCCTAGTTCCAGCGCCTCTGCTTCCTTCCTCCCCAAGACAACTCAACCTGAAAGGGATAGGGCTGTGCAGAGAGTGGGTGGCTGTGGGGTGGGTGCCCAAAGGTGGGGACGGAGAGTTGCTGGGAGACCTAGTCCTAGGCCACCATCACCCTCTGGGACAAGCTTTTCTGGGGAAGCCCTCCAAGCAGAAACCCTGGGCAGAGGAAGGGATGGGAGCACCCTGGGGCTGTGCCACCCCACTGTATGAGGGATGTTGAGCCTGGCCCCACAGGGACGTGGACTGGCCAAGCACTGGGGTACCATGCTGCCTGCCGATTGCTCTGTGGCCATCTCTGCTGCCCCAGTGCCTAGCATGGCAAGACGGCCCAGCAGCCGCAGCATCCTGGTCATCCATGTATCCTAGGAGCAGCTAAATTTGAGCCCAAAGTCCCAACAAGACATGAGAAGGGGTGCCAGGGCTGGTGACTCCTCCTGCAGTGGAGCAGGATGTCACCTGTGCAAGCCAGGAGAGGATTTGCCACACATCCCCATAATGCCTGGTCATTCACCAGAACAGGAGGGGTCCTCTGGGGCTGGACCTATAGCTCCCACGCAGCCCTGTGGTTCATGGTCCCCAGAGCCTCAGAGGACCCACTGCTAGGCTCCTGGCAGCACCTGCTCCCCAGCACGGGCAGGGGGACATGGAAGTACAGGGAGAGGAAAAGGGGGGACAGGGCCAGGTGGGCAGGACAGCAGGGAGGTAGAAGTGATACCTTCAGCCCTGTTCTATCAGCTTTGAGTTGCCTCCTCCTGGCGCCCCTGCGATGGCAATGCTGATGGACCAAGTATGAGTGTTCTGTACTCCTCTCCTCCTCCTCTCCTCCTTTTCCTCTCATTGCCTTGTATCCAGCCCCTGCCTAGAGCCCTCGGAGAGCAACAGTCCAACCTCTGGCTGTGCCCTGCAATGCACCAGTGGCTGGTGGGAGGGCAACGGGGTGGCGGTGCCCACTGGGTGTGCCAGTGACCCTGTAGCACCCTTATGTACCCCCTAACCCAGCTGAACCCTACATCTGCCACTCCTCTGTGGGGTCCCCAAGAGGCACCCTGAACACTGCCAGGGGCTTGCCACCCACCCCTCAAAGCAGAGAGAAGTGCTGGGCTGGCAGGCAAGTGTGGACCCTGTCCCCATTGAGGTCCCCGAGGAGGGATGAGGGGACCACCAGCACCCGGCAGCGCACGGCAGTAGGCAGGCGGCCTTTGGTTGGACTGTCCTCAGCAAGGTTCCCCGTTTGGCCATGCCGATGCCTGAAAAACTCCTTTCTATTTTTTTTTTTTTCTATCGACAAGCAAGTGTTTCGGTGACCCTCCTCTGGCCAGGAGAGCGAAGCATGTGGTTCCCTGCCCTTGCCCATCCCCAAACACCCCTCTCCCCCCGAGAGAGAGACGTCCCCACGCCCTCCCCAAACATGCATATATATACATGTGTGCGCATATATATATGTGTGTGTGTCTCTGTGTGTCCCTGCGTACACGCCGCCGGCCGCGCGTACGCACCCGCCCGCCTCCACCCAGCAAATTCCAGCCAAGATAGGCAAACCTCTCCTGATTTGGCTGTAACTTTCCTTCCCCTGCGGTGCCAGCGACAGCAGAACGGCCTTTTCCTTCCTCTCTTGTTACCGAGAGCAGCAAACGCCTTTTGTTTCTTATTTTCCTCGTCCCTCCCACCCCTTCCCCCTCTCTCTCTTTGTCCGTCTCTCTCCCTCCTGGTCCCACGGCGTCCCCGTCCCCCCCCTCCCCGCCGGATAACCTTCCCTTTCTGTTGCAGATTTTGAATACCTGCTGCCCGACAGCTTTGAGTCGGAGGGACATGTGTTCATTGCTCCCAGGTAGCTTTGCGTGTGCGCTTGCCGAGGTGTGCATCCGCCCCGGCCCCGCTGCCAAAACATCCCCCTCTTCCATCGCCTCTCATCCCCGCCTCATCGTGCCTTGTCCCCTTGCCCCTTGTCTCTGTGTGTGTTGTGTCCCCGCTCAGCCCAGGCGGGGAGTGTCGCCGGCCCTGCTCCGCCACCCGGTTACATCCAGCACGGTATATATGCACCCGGCACGGCCCCACCTCTGCGTGTGCATATATAGCTATAGTTTCTGAAAATCCCCCCCCTGCCCAGCTAGGGGCCGGTGGTGGCATCATACAGTCGTGCTAGCCGTGGGCAGGGAGGGTAAGGAGAAGAAAGGGTAGGTTTTGGCTTGAGTTCAAGATGCCCTGGGGAGGCTGCCGGACACAGGGACAGACGGACGTGTCCTCTCTCATGGACCAAGTCAAGTCACCTGTCAGAGCCAGGCTGTCTTTAGGCAGTTGAGGGGGGGCCATGGCTCTGCCAGCAACCTGCCTTTCCCACATCCTCTGACCAGCCCTAATTAACATTACCAGTTAATCATCTATGTACTTATATATCATCATAGCAACTAAATGCCCCATTAGGAGGTGCTTTATCATTGCTGTTCTTGGGGACCACAGCAGGCCAAGGCTGCAGCACCTCTGCCACCTGCAGGTACCCCCCACCCTTCCTGCCCACAGGAGCCATCAACTCATTTATACTAATTCTGGCTAAGCCAGCCCAAAATGTACAGTTGTTGAGCAGTATCAGGTTTTCAAAGGCAATTTGGTCCCTGGGTGATGCACAAGGCAGTGGGAATGAGGTCCAGGAAAGACAGAAGCCAAAGCAGAGTACTAGTGACCAATAGAAAAAACCCTGTTATTCAAAAATCAGCTCATAAATGAGTGAAGGGAGTAGATACAGAGGTGATGATTGAGCCCAAGGACCAGGGATCGAATCTGACCCCAGACTGCCCCACTCAGGCTGTGGGGGTGGGGAGTCAGTGTCCAGCATGGGCACCGTGGCCAAAGCAAATGGAGAGAAGGGTTTGAAAATGGAGGCGAGACTTTCTGTGCCCCTGCCAGGGTGGCTCTTTGACCAACATCCCCCTGCGGTGGGTGCCAGCCCCGAGGCCAGCAGGTGGTAGGGGGGAGCTGCGTGCCCAGGGCTGGGGATCTGGCACCCAGGGCGACTGTATGATCTGCCGTGCCCGTGGGCCACTGGAAATTTTCAGAAACCGTATAATCCTCATCCCCCGTGGGTGTGTGAGTTCTGCTGTACGTGTCGGTGTAGATATTTAGGAGGCTGCTCCCCCTGAGCAGGGGGTGAGGGGTTGGGATGGGATAGAGAGGATCCCCTGGCTTTTTTGACTCCCCTGTGGACATGCTCCCTCCCACCCCCTGCTCCAGAATTTGTCCTCTTAATGAGGGTTTTGCCAGAGTCAGGAGCTAGACAGAGGGGATGTGAGCAGGAGTAGCCCTGAAACCCTTCACCCCCACCACATTGCTGAGGCTGGGAGGCTGTTGGCACCCCGAGGTGGCACTAACCAATGTCTCTAGGCAAGAACCTCATTGTGACCAGTGGGGTCATGGCTGTCCCAGCATCAGTGGGGCCAAGTCTCTGCACTCAGGTTGTCCCCAGACCAGAGTAGGGACACAGCAGTCCCCAAGATGTCCAGCCCAGAAGAGGCTGCTCGAGTCCAGTGATGCCCATGGACAAGTGCTCACCTCTGCCAGCATCTGTGGAAAGGGTGCAGATAAGACTGCCAAGTGGTGCTGTTGGCACATCTGTGGAGGCTCCTGAGGCAAACCCCTGTTCCCTGGGGTGCTGCAGAGGCAGGCAGGGTGGGCACAGCAGTGCCTGCTTGGCCCCACAGGTAAGTAGAATGGCAGAGGTTCCCAGTCCCATCTGTAGCCCCACCAGGATGGGGAGAGCTGGGGCTCAGGGTTCTGGGCAAATTGGGTTCCGTCTAACCTGGCCCTGGCAGAGGTGACAGCACCTTGGTGGCCATGGCAGTGATGTGAGTGGTGTGACAGCTGACCTGGCAACACTGCAGAGGGCTTGATGCTGGGCAGTCTGTAGAGATGTCCACAGCCAGCTGCCCTAGCAGGGTGACATAGGAGTGGTGGCATGTCACCACTGTTGTGTCCCTCAGTAAGCCAAGGTGCTGGCAGTATGGCCAGCACCTGCCCTGCTGTCCTCGGGGGAGAACTGACCTTGCCTTTTCCGTCCTCACAAACGACAAACCTTGTCCCCCAAACCCCAGAGAGTATTGCAAAGACCTCGACTTGTCGGATAACAACACCGAGTTCCTGGAAAACTTTATTGCCCTCATGGAAAAGGTGACCCCAGACTCCAAGCAGTGTGAGTAGCAGGGAATGGCTGGCTGGGTGGCTGGTGTGGGGGTTTGCAGGGGACAGGGATGCGGGAGGAGATGGGCAGAGAGTGAACCATGTCAGGGTTGGGATCCTGAAATCTTCCTCAGAATGGGTGCCAGTCCTCAGAATGGGGATAGAGAAGGGGATATGAGTGGCCCCATAGGGCTAACCCTCACCTCTCTGTTCCCTTCCTCCTCCATCTTCCTCCCAAGGTGACAACTTTCTCCTGCACAACCTGATCCTGGACACAGGTATCACACAACAGCTGGTGGAGCGGGTCTGGAAGGACCAGGACCTCAACACGTAGGTGGAATCGAGGTGTCTGGGGATTGGAAGTGCTGGCTGGGGGTAGAGAGGGATCAGGGGGATGAGATGAGCTACAGAGATGGGTCAGGGGCAAAGTTAAACTCCTCTGATGCCCTTCTCTTGCAGGTACAGCCTCCTGGCTGTCTTTGCAGCCACTGACGGGGGCATCACCCGTGTCTTCCCAAACAAGTGAGTGTCCTGGAGATGCGTTGTGCCCAGCCCCACATGTTGACACATCTGGTCCCATGGGGCCATCTCTGTTGGGACTAAAGCTGAGTGACAGTGGCCCTGGTTGCTCCCCTCCCAGGGCCGCAGATGACTGGGAAGAAGATCCAGAGCCTTTCAATGCTAGCTTCTACCGGAGGAGCCTGGACAACAAGGGCTACATCTTCAAGCCACCTTACCGGGATGGTGGGTCCCAGCTGGGGGTGTTGGGGTGTGTTACAGCCTGCTGCTGGCCCTACGTGTCACTCATACCACCTTTGCCCCCTGTAGCCGGCTACCGGGGGCTGGACTTGGAGAACAACACCATTGGGATCCTGGTGAGCACAGCTGTGGAGCTCAGCATTGGGAGCAAGACACTGAAGCCAGCAGGTAAGCGGGGAGCTGGGTGCCCCACTACCAACTTTGGGGGATCCCTGTGGCCTCCCACACACTGGGGCTGACCCCATCTCCTTGCTACCCCAGTGGTGGGAGTGAAACTGGACCTGGAAGCCTGGGCTGAGAAGTTCAAAGTGCTGGCAAGCAACCGGACGGACCGTGACCAGCTGGGTGCCCGTCGAGTACGTCCCCTGGGGGATCTCACAGAGCTGGCATGATGTGGGGGTGGGGGCAGGAATGGAGCTGTGCTCACTTGGGGTGTGACTGAGGAGTGCTGCTGGGACAGTGCATATGGCCTGATCTGGGCTTGTATCCCCAGCACAGCCCTGCACATCACCCTACTCAGGGCACCCATCCCCATGCCCTGGAGACACCTCCTCATGTGTCCCCTCCTGGACAAAAAGATTGCTTTGTGGCAGGAGGATGGTCCCACTAACTGTCCCTCTGCCCTGGCTTTGGTTGACAGTGTGACCCCTCAAGCAGCTGCGAAATGGACTGTGAGGCCAACAACAAGGTGGGTGGTGGGCAGGGGTGGAGGCAGTGGGGAATGGCAAATGAGGAATGGCTGGGAGGGCTCCCTATATCTCTCCATCCTGCCCTTGCTGTTCCCTGTCCCCCTGACACTCCTGGGGCTCAGACAGCCCCCCAGCCTTCTCACCAGGAACAAAACCTCAGGGATTGTCCCCTGAATGGTGGACGGGGATCTGTTAAACCCCCACAAGGTGGGTGGTGCTTCCTGCTCGCTGCAGTGGATGCTCCTGACATCAAGATGTTCTTGAGCAGCCACCAGGCTTGGGGACACCATGCTGGCCCCCCTGCCTGACTCCCTGTCTTCCTGCTGTTCTGCCTGTCCTGCCTTGCTCTGGGCATGGCCAGGGAGTGGATGACACTGCCCTCCTTCCCTAGGATCTCATCTGTGTCCTCATCGATGATGGTGGCTTCCTGGTGCTCTCTAACCAGGAGGACCACTGGTACCAGGTGAGTAGGGCATAGGATGCCAGTGAAGAGCTGAGACCTTTGAGCTTGTGTCACAGATCATGTGACACAACCCCCCTCAAGTCCCCACTAGGGGATACCCATGGCAAGGTGTCATTTGGATGCAGACTCGGTGTCCCCATCCCAGGTTGGCAAGTTCTTCAGTGAGGTGGATGCCAACTTGATGTCTGCTCTCTACAACAACTCCTTCTACGCTCGCAAGGAGTCCTATGACTTCCAGTCTGTGTGTGCCCCTGAAGCCCAGACCAACACGGGTGCTGCACCCCGTGGCGTCTTTGTGGTGAGCAGCAATGGGAGTTGTGGCTTCTGAGTAGTCCAGGAGCTCAGGGACCTCAGGATGTGTCCACAACACCTTGCATGGGCTCACCACCCCATCTTTGCCCACAGCCCACCGTGGCTGATCTCCTGAACCTCGCCTGGTGGACCTCAGCTGCAGCCTGGTGAGTCCCACTGCGTCCCCTATCTGAGGGATGTTCCATCAAGGGGTGACTCTGGCCTGTCCCTGGGACTGTGACATTTGGTGTGGCCACACTCTTCTTCCCCAGGTCACTCTTCCAGCAGTTTCTGTATGGCCTCACCTACAGCAGCTGGTTCCAGACGGGTGAGTCTCCGGGGAGCCCCAGGCTGGGGGTGGGCAGGGGATGTTGTAGGGGTGTGTGGCAGAGGGACGGGGTATGTGGCCCCTGGCCCATAGTGCTGTGCTGGCACAGAGGAAGTGGCAGGGGACAGCATGGAAGCCAGGGAGACGAGCTGCATCATGAAGCAGACGCAGTACTACTTCAGCACCGTCAATGCCACCTACAATGCCATCATTGACTGCGGCAACTGCTCCAGGTGGGTCCATCCCCATCATCCCTCTACTTGGGCAGGCTACCTTTGGTAGGACCCCCAGCCAGCCACCTGCTTGAGGGGGGTGGGAGTTGCCATTCAGTGCTTGGAGGGGTCTACGGAACCGCAACAGGGAGCAATGATAGTGTCATCATGGACAGTGAGGTGATATCCCTAGGGTTCCTTCAAGTGAAATCAAGACCTGAGAGCCCATCAGTGCTAGTTCCCTGGGAAGCCTCTTGGTCTGGAGACTGGGAGTGGGGTGGAGACGTGGATAGAGGTGGGGTTGGGGATGGGGATAGAGATGAGGTTGGTGACAGGGATGAGGTTGTGGACTGGGGTGATGTTGGGAACTGGAATGGGGATGAGGAAGGAGATAAGGTTGGCAACAGGGATGTGTGTGGGGATGAGGTTGTGGATGGGGACACCTTCCTGGCTCAGCTCCTCGGAGTCATCCACAGTGGGGGGTGGGGCAGTGGGGGCAGGAAGGATTCAGGGTAATTGGGGTCATCACTGCTGTCACATCCCCAGGCTGTTTCATGCGCAGAGGCTGGCCAACACCAACCTGCTCTTTGTGGTGGCCGACAAGCCCCTCTGCAGCCAATGTGAGTCCATCAAGCTGATGCAGGCAGAGGTAAGAGGTATCCTTTGGTGACCCTGCTGTGTCCCTCAGGACTGTGGTGGCAGAGGGGTGAGGGGCAAGCAGGGCAGGGGGCCAGAGGCTGTGGGGGCCAGCAGGGGTGGAGGGAGTTGGTCTGTGGTGAGAGAGGCTGGGAGTGGCCATGGGATGTCCCACGGGCTCCCGTCGCCCTGCCCCTGGTGGTTTCCTTGACCTGCAAAGCCCCACCGAGGGACCCCAACCAGTGTGAGCTGGTGGACAGGCCTCGCTACCGGAAAGGCCCCCACATCTGCTTCGACTACAATGCAACAGTATGTGGGGTGCGGGGGGTGCTGAACTGGAGGGAAAACTGGGGAGGGATGGAGGCAGTGGGTGCCCCCTGGGGATGGGGAGAGCCAAGCCATGAGGATGACCCCAGAGGAGCAGAGCTTTGGAGTGACTCCCTAGGGGAAAATTGGACAATGGGCTCCTCCTGAAGGGAGGAGTGGAGCCATGATGGGTCCCCGGGGGAGTAGAGCTGAGGGGCTCCCCAAGAGAGGGTTATGGAGGTATGAATGCTCCCCACAGGGGAGCAGAGCCATGGTGTAACCCTCTGAGGAGAACAGATCCATGAGAGGAATCTCAAGGGTGCAGTGCTGTGGGGAATCTTCCCTATTGGGGATTTGGACCCTTGGTAGAACCTAGAGGTGGGGGGAGAGGACTCTTGAGCCTTGGGGTGCCCTTGGGAAGATCAGAGTCATGGGAGGTCCTTGGAGGGTGATGCTGCAGGGTGCCCTCCTTAAGGGGGGGAAGAGCAGAGCCATGGGGGGCAGTGCCAGGGAATCCTGCAGCAAGGCTGGAAGGGGAGGGGGGCAGTGAGTGCTTTTGGGGTGTGTTGATGCTGCCCCATAGCCCCTCTTCTCTTTGTCCCCCACTAGGAAGATACCTCAGACTGCGGCCGAGGGGCTTCCTTCTCCCCCTCCCTGGGGATCCTGCTCTCCTTGCAGCTGCTGCTCCTCTACTCCAGCGCCAGCCGGCACTCGCTGCCCCCGGCCGCCTGCCTTTAGCCCCCACAAGCCCCCCGCCAGCTCTCTCTTTTCTTTTATCCTCCATCTCCATCCCCCTCCCCAGCCCAGTGGAGCGATGTCCTCTTCACTGCCTCGGGGGCTCCTCACAATGCCGCAGCCAAAGAAGAGTCGGGGTGCGGGCAGGGGCTCCCCGGCAGAGCAGGGACCCGGCGTCGTGCTCCCCCGGCCTCTAGGACTCGGAAAGTGGCATCGGCACCTTCTGCCCGCCGCCCACCTTCCCCCCCCATCCACCTCACCTATTTTTTTAGCCTGAAGATTTTAAACCAGATCTTTCTACATCAAGTTTCCAACATTTTCACCTGGAGACTGGCGGTGTTTATTGTCAGCAACAAGGACATATGGAAAGAAAAAATAGGGGGGGAGAGAGGGGAGAAGGAAAAAAAAAGAAAAGAAAGAAAAA